>CM065590.1:343882075-344389967 GCA_033119425.1 Bufotes viridis
AAAAATTAGGATTCAATAAAGAAGTGCCCCGGAGTACAAAAATACATGGTTGAGGGGGAGGCAGTTATAAATGTCTATTCTGCACAAGGGAGGGACAGGTCCTTTGGGATCCATGTCTGGTTCATTTTTATGAACGTCAGCTTGTCCACGTTGGCTGTGGACAGGCGGCTGCGTTTGTCAGTAATGACGCCCCCTGCCGTGCTGAATACACGTTCAGACAAAACGCTGGCCGCCGGGCAGGGCAGCACCTCCAAGGCATAAAATGCTGGCCATGTGGACAATTTGGAGACCCAGAAGTTGAATGGGGCCGAACCATCAGTCAGTACATGGAGAGGTGTGCAGACGTACTGTTCAACCATGTTAGTGAAATGCTGCCTCTTGCTAACACGTTCCGTATCAGGTGGTGGAGCAGTTAGCTGTGGTGTGGAGACAAAACTTTTCCACATTTCTGCCATGCTAATCCTGCCCTCAGAGGATCTGGCCGTGACACAGCTGTGTTGGTGACCTCTCGCTCCTCCTCTGCCTTCGCCTTGGGCTTCCACCTGTTCCATTGTGACATTTGGGAATGATCTCAGGAGCGCGTCTACCAGCGTGCGCTTGTACTCGCTCATCTTCCTATCATGCTCCAGTGCAGGAAGTAAAGTGGGCACATTGTCTTTGTATCGGGGATCCAGCAGGGTGGCAACCCAGTAGTCCGCACACGTTAAAATGTGGGCAACTCTGCTGTCGTTGCGCAGGCACTGCAGCATGTAGTCGCTAATGTGTGCCAGGCTCCCCAGAGGTAAGGACAAGCTGTCCTCTGTGGGAGGTATATCGCCATCGTCCTCCGTATGCCCCCAGCCATGTACCAGTGATGGGCCTGAGCTGTGTCGGGTGCCACCCCGCTGTGAACCTGCTCCATCCTCATCCTCCTCCTCCTCATCCTCCAGTAGTGGGCCCTGGCTGGCCACATTTGTACCTGGCCTCTGCTGTTGCAAAAAACCTCCCTCTGAGCCACTTCTAACAGACTGGCCTGAAAGTGCTAAAAATGACCCCTCATCCTCCTCCTCCTGGGCCACCTCCTCTTCCATCATCGCCCTAAGCGTTTTCTCGAGGAGACATAGAAGTGGTATTGTAACGCTGATAACAGTGTCATCGTCACTGGCCATGTTGGGGGAGTACTCGAAACAGAGCAACAGGGCACACATATCTCGCATGGAGGCCCAATCATTGGTGGTTCAGTGGTGCTGACATGTGCGTGCTGCAGCTGAAACTCCACTATGGCCTGCTGCTGCTCGCACAGTCTTTCCTGCATGTGCAAGGTGGAGTTCCACCTGGTGGGCACGTCGCATATGAGGCGGTGAGCGGGAAGGTCGAAGTTACGCTGTAGTGCAGACAGGCGAGCAGCGGCAGGATGTGAACGCGGGAAGCGCACACAGACGGCCCGCACTTTATGCAGCAGTTCTGACATGTCGGGCTAGTTGTGAATGAACTTCTGCGCCACCAAATTCAACACATGCGCCAGGCAAGGGATGTGCATCAAACCAGCTAGTCCCAGAGCTGCGACGAGATTTCGCCCATTATCGCACACCACCAGGCCGGGCTTGAGGCCCACCGGCAGAAACCACTCGTCGGTCTGTTGTTCAATACCCCGCCACAACTCCTGCGCAGTGTGGGGCCTGTCCCCCAAACATATGAGTTTCAGAATGGCCTGCTGACATTTACCCCTGACTTTGCTGAAGTTGGTGGTGAAGGTGTGTGGCTGACTGGATGAGCTGGTGGAAGCAGAGAAGGAGGAAGCCAAGTAGGAGGAGGAGGCTACAGGAGGCAATGTATGATGCCCTGCGATCCTTGGTGGCGGAAAGACGTGCACCAAGGAACTCTCCGCCTGCTGCCCAGCCGCCACTACATTTACCCAGTGTGCAGTTAGGGAGATATAGCGTCCCTGGCCGTGCTTACTGGTCCACGTATCTGTGGTTAGGTGGACCTTGCCACAGATGGCATTGCGCAGTGCACACTTGATTTTATCGGATACTTGGTTGTGCAGGGAAGGCACGGCTGTCTTGGAGAAGTAGTGGCGGCTGGGAACAACATACTGTGGGACAGCCATGGACATCAGCTGTTTGAAGCTGTCTGTGTCCACCAGCCTGAATGACAGCATTTCAAAGGCCAGTAGTTTAGAAATGCTGGCATTCAGGCCCAGGGCTCGAGGGTGGCTAGGTGGGAATTTACACCTTCTCTCCAAGTTTTGTGAGAGCTGAACGCTGCCGTGTGACATGGTGGAGATGCTTGGTGACCCAGGTGGTGTTGTCGGTGGCACATCCTCTGTTTGGTGGGCGGCAGGTGCCAACATTCCTCCCGAGGCGGAGGAAGAGGCCGAGGCAGCAGCAGAAGAGGGAGCAGGGGGAGCCTGAGTGAGTTCTTTCCTTTTAAGGTGTTTACTCCACTGCAGTTCATGCTTTGTATGTAGATGCCTGGTCATGTAGGTTGTGCTAAGGTTCAGAACGTTAATGCCTCGCTTCAGGCTCTGATGGCACAGCGTGCAAACCACTCGGCTCTTGTCATCAGCACATTGTTTAAAGAAGTGCCATGCCAGGGAACTCCTTGAAGCTGTCTTTGTGGTGCTCGGTCCCTGGTGGCGGTGGCCAGTAGGAGGCAAACTCTCTTGGCGGCGGCTGTTCTGCTTTTGCCCCCTGCTCCCTCTTTTGCTATGCTGTTGGCTCGGTCTCACCACTGCCTCTTCCTCTGAACTATGAAAGTCAGTGGCACGACCTTCATTCCATGTGTGGTCTAGGACCTCATCCTCCCCTGCATCGTCTTCCACACAGTCTTCCTCCCTGACCTCCTGTTCGGTCTGCACACTGCAGAAAGACGCAGCAGTTGGCACCTGTGTTTCGTCATCATCAGGGATTTGCGGACTCCGATGAGGTGGTATTCCCATGTCCTCATCATCAGGAAACATCAGTGGTTGTGCATCAGTGCATTCTATGTCTTCCACCACTCCCATACTGCTTCTCCTGGCGGTTTATATTACTTCCTGGATGAAGTGTGTGCTGCTGGAGGCTGCAGTTGTTTTGTTCTAAGATAAGTGCATTCCGTTTACTTTGTGTTTTGTATGCTGGCTTGTTTCTAGGTGACCCTGACTCCCTCCGTATTCTGTGCAAGGAGCCGGTGGCCATTCCCCTCACTACTATAGGGAATTCAGGTGTCATTTAGTTATAGGTACGAGGGCATGTATTTGTCTACCACCGGGACCTGTACATGTGCATAGCAGTTTGGGAGAGTTCTTAGGGATTTAAAGGGCCCTCCTATATTTTCCTTAGTTTGGGATCAATCCAGTCCATCGTTATTTATCAGTTCCTGCTAATTATTCTCCATCCTTGACACCAGGAGTGAGAGGTTTTAATTATGGTGGAAGTCAGTCCTAAGTCATTGGCTGAACGGCTAGCACAGGTAGGGTAGTAGACAGATATGAGGGAGGAGATATAGTTGGGTGCAGCACTGTGGAGAGCTTTGTGGGTGAGGACAAGCAGTTTAAATTGGATTCTATAGTATACGGTTAACCAATGCAATGACTGGCACAGGGTAGAGGCATCAGAGTGGCAGTTGGACAGATAGGTGACCCTGGCTGCTGCATTAAGAATAGATTGGAAAGGGGAAAGTCTGGTAAAGGGGTAGGCCAATAATAGTGTGTTCCAGTAATCAAGGTGGGAGTGAATCAGGGTGACAATGAGAGTTTTTGTTGTTTCCATAGTGAGAAAGGGGCGGATTCTCGAGATGTTTCTGAGGTGCAGCAACATGAGCGGGAGAGAGATTGAATATAGGGGGTGAAAGAAAGATCAGTGTCAAATGTCACCCCGAGACAGTGGGCGTGCTGCCTAGGAGTGATGTTAGTATCGCACACTGAGAGTGAGATATCCGGTTTGGGTAGGTTAGTAGATGGAGAGAACACAAGAAGTTTGCTTTTTGAAAGATTTAGTTTCAGATAGAGACAGGACATTATGTTAGAGATGACAGAGAGACAGTCACTGGTGTTCTGTAGTACAGCAGGGGTGATGTCAGGGGATGAAGTATATAGTTGTGTGTCATCAGCATAGAGATGGTACTGGAAACCAAATCTGCTGATGGTTTGTCCAATTGGGGCTGTGTACAGAGAGAAGAGAAGATGGCCTAGGGCTGAAACATGAGGAACTCCAACAGCGAGAGGGAGAGGTGAATAAGTGGAGCCATCGAATGATACACTGAAAAAACAACCAGAGAGATAGGAAGAAAACCAAGAGAGGTCAGTGTCCTTTAGGCCGATGGATTGGAGCATTGTGAGTAGGGGATGATGGTCTACAGTGTCAAAAGCTGCAGAGAGGTCAAGCAGAATGAGAAGAGAGTAGTCACCATTGCATTTTGCTGTCAGGAGGTCATTTGTCACTTTGGTGAGGGCAGTTTCTGTTGAATGTAGGGTGCGGAAACCAGATTGTAGTGGATCAAGGAAAGAGTGATCAGAGAGATAGCGGATGAGGCGAGAGTAGACCAGACGCTCCAGGAGTTTGAAGATGAAGGGAAGATTGGAGACTGGTCTGTAGTTAGTTGTGCAGAGTTAGTTGTGCAGGATGGGTCGAGAGATGTTTTTTTTTTGAATAATGGAATAATGATAGAGTGTTTAAAAAGGAGGGGAATACCAGGGGAGAGAGAGAGGATTAAGATTTTTGTTAGGCGAGTGGTAACAGACTTCATTTTACATAAACTGGTCAAACTTGGACAGTGAGCCAGAGGAGATGCGGTGGGGAAAGGGGATCAATAGCACTTGGCTGGGAGCTGATTGCATGCTAGAAATGTTCTGTTTTCTCACCTGCAGGCCCTCGCATATAATTTTTTAGAGGGTCAGCTCACCAGCAGGGCCTCACCTACAATATTTTACAGGGTCAGCTCACCTGCAGGCCCTCACCTACAATCTTTTACAGGGTCAGCTCATCTACAGGCCCTCACCTACAACATTTTACTGGGTAAGCTTACCTGCAGGCTCTCACCTACAATCTTTTACAGGATCAGCTCATGTACTGGCCCTCGCATATAATGTTTTACAGGGTCAGCTCACCAGTGGGCCTTCACCTACAATCTTTTACAGGGTAAGCTCTCCTTCAGGACCTCGCATATAATGTTTTACAGGGTCAGCTCACTTAAAGGCCTTCACCTACAACCTATTAGAGGGTCAGCACTCCAGCAGGCCCTCACCTACAATCTTTTACTAGGTAAGCTCACCCGCAGACCCTCGAATATAATGTTTTACAGGGTCAGCTCACCTGAAGGCCCTCACATATAATGTTTTACATATGGTCAGCTCACCAGCAGACCCTCGCCCCTAATGTTTTAGATGGTAAGATCAGCAGGCCCTTGCTCTAAATGTTTTGGAGGGTCACCAGCAGGCTATCAATCATAATTTTTCAAGGGTGTGTATGGTGCCCTGCTTTATGTGTAACAAAGGGTGTATTGGAGTGCCGCTTGCTTGTAATTGTTTGCAGCCCTTTCACTTAGTTCATAGGCTTTATGAGTGTAGGAGTCCCACTCCATGAACAATTGTACCACAATGTGAATGAGGCCCTCCTTTATGTGATATACAGGTTGTATCGGAGTGCCTCTTGCTTGTAATTTTAGGTAGCACTTGCACTTTATATACAAGTAAATATACAGGAAAGAATGTTTGCTAACAATTTTTCCTCTAAAATCGATTTTATCTTTGGTTTTGTGCGTATTATTGTCAGTCTGTAAAAGTGGCGTACTACTCAGACAACATCGTTCCCAGCAGCAACATGGGAGTCCAAGATGCATCAAGGCATCCTCCCCATACTGTTCCCGAACCATTTCAGTGGTGTTTCCATCAATTTATGACCTTTTTCTATGAACTAGACACCCTCCCATCTTTAGAGCAGGGGGTGCCTGGTTTAATGCTTCAGGTTCTCCAATTGACTTCTATTATACTTGGGTGCTCTATAGAGCACCCGATCATCCTGATATGTTTGGCCCGAGCACCCGAGCACTTGTGTGCTCGATCGACACTAGGGGGTATCATTGTAGTGATTTACGGCCAGATCAGGGCAGAAGAGGGAAGAGATTTGGGACAATGATGCATGTAGAGTGTCATGTAAGTGTGAGGGTCAATGGCCTGTAGATTTCTGTGCATGAGCAATGGCCGCCCCCCCCCCTCTATAAAGCGTACCAGGTGTACGAAATGCCGAGTTGTGTAGTGAGGCCTAAATGTCTCTTTATGTGTGTCACGGTGCTACCTGGATATTGCTGGAACCCAGGCTTTGGCTCCGATGCAGTAAATAGGGGGAATAATTAAGGGATTTAAAAGAAAGATTGAGTCCAGACCTTGTATGTTGTTGAACAGCAGCTTTGCTTGAATAAAGGTTTATCAGAAACAGTCTTCAAACATTGTCTTGGTCCCAGCAGGCTTTAGCATTAAACTGGCAGGCAATCTCCACTATGCTCTCACTCTGCTATATTGACAGGTTTGCGTGGTAACTTTGCTTCTTCTGTATGCTGCACTTTCTCTCTGTAGTCTGGCTCTAGGTTATACCAGGAAATTTTCCTCCTGGCTCCTGAGGCTGGAGAGGATGTTGTGGTCAGAAAGCGGGAGAGGTAAGTTATTAATGTTGCAGATTGAGCAGAGCCGTTAGACAACCAAGTGTGTTACTGTCTTTGTGTGTCTGAGAGTTAGAAAGTTGAGAAAGGCCAAGAGAGAAGGTTAGAGAGAGAATCTGGGAGGCAGACGGGGAAATGGGGCCATTTGTGGAGATTTTGAAGATAAGAGTTTGTATGCCTTTTTCAGCATTACAATCTATGTTACTCTGTATGTTACTAATATGTATATGTACATTGAGACATAGGCATATGAGGTATGTATGAATGGCGCACATCTCAAACTTTTATTTCAGGAGGTGTTGCATTTCTTCTTTTCTGCCTGAGTCAGACATTTAGGTACAAAAATTGCATGAAGGTCCTGTATAGAATGCTGAGAAGTTAGCTTACGGGCAGACACTGGATGATCAGGGGGAGAAGGGCGGCTCAGTATTTTGTACTGTTGCACAGGGGTTCAGTGTTTGAATTCAAACAAGGTGAACATGCATATGCTATCTAAGTGACTTAAATAAATAAAGAGTGAAATGGCTGGTCTACGCGGGCACATAGACACATTTTTATACACTGAATTTATCACAGTTTTTTTTAGAATCAAATGAGAAGGGACTATTTTGAGATTACTTTGATTTCCTTCCACTGCAATGGAAGATGCAGTATAGGATAAACAGCCTATAGAAAATAGAAAATATGCAATTGACATACTGCACTTTAACTATGCCTGAATTATTCAGAATGAAGTTGATTTCACAGTACAAAAATCATCACTGTAAACAACTTACTGCATGCTTACGCATACCTTTTGTCACATACTTACCTGTCTGTGCTCTAGCTGTGAGCCAGGTCTCTGTTGCAGCACACCTGGGGTTATTCCATTGGCCTGGCAACCAGCTTCTCTGACAGTCGGGCTGGGAGCTGGGACACCGGGCCAACTAGGATTGTGAAAATCAAGTTCGGATTGCTGTATCCGAACCCGATTCTTTGAAAAACTACCTTAATAATATGGGCTCCATCTTACTATAAAACGTATGTCCTCCTCGGACTCCTCCTCGGACTTCATCTCGCTTCTATCACATGTCAGTTTGTTTATTGGCATAAATTACTTGGCTTTGTTAAAGGGGTATTACCATCTTTGTATTTCATTCTCACCAGCAGCCAGTTCTGCATTCACTTCCTGCTTCCCAGCTTCTAAGGCTGGGTGGACTTAGGCAGTTGAGTGAAGGCCTGCCACGCCTCCTTATGACATCACACTGGGAGCTCAGTCCTTGCAGTGCTCCTTCATGTGGATAGTATGAGTCAGGCAGCCTGCAGAGTCTGTGAGGCGGCCCCTGTCCTGCAGTCTAATACAGTTGTACACACAAAATCTTAGTCTTATCTTTTACAAACCCATTCTGTACAGCAAAAACAATAATTCCATATTATACATTAGCCCAAATGCATGTCAGCTAGTAGACTTCTAATGTTTGCTTGTGACTCCAATAAAACATGATTATCCCCCAACGACCAGCACTGATGCAGAATTGTTTCCATTATAGCTGTACTACAGTTTTGTATAAACCTTAGACCATGTATCTGTATAGATGCTTATACAGCTCTGCTACATCTTTCTTCCACTCCCCCACTAACATTGTGGCTGAACAACTTCATATACAGCTCTGCTACATCTCTCTTCCCTGAACCTCTCTATATTTAGCTCTGCTATATTTCACTTCCACTCCACAATACCAGCACTGTGTTTGAATCACTTCACAGACAACTCTGCTACATCTGTCTTTCCGTCCCCCACTAGCACTGTGGCTGATCATCATCTTACACAGCTCTGCTACATCTGTCTCCCCATTCACCGCTAGCATTGTGTTTCATGATCTAGACACCAAGAATGAAATGTAGTGTAGAGAAAGACAGATGAAGCAGAGCTGTATAAGAAGCGGTTTAGCCAGAGTGCTAGTGGGGGAAGGGAAGAAAGATGTAGCAGAGCTGTATATGAAGATCAGCGCATATGCAGCCGCCCGAAGACTTTGGAGACAGAATTGGAGAGTGGAGAGAGAGGACATGTAGAGAGTGGACGTGCCGGACAAGTATCAGAGGACCAGGACAACTTTAAAACAGGTGAGCATCATTTTTATTTGAATAAGGCCTCATGCACACGGCCGTTGTTTGGTTCTGCATACGAGCCGCAGGGCTGCAAAGATGCGGACGTATTCATTGCTCCATAGCTCTGTAGCCCTGCAAAAAAATAGAACATGCCCTATTATTGTACATTTCTACAATGGGCCTTCCGTTCCGCAAATTGCGAAAGTGGCTTTCATGTTTTGCGGATCCACAATTTGTGGACCACTGTCCCTCCATTCAATGCCATCACCTCTGTGTCCCTTCATTCCATGCCATCACCTCTGTGTCCCTCCATTCCATGCCATCACTTCTGTGTCCCTCCATTCGATGCCATACCCTCTGTGTCCCTTCATTCCATGCCATCCACTCTGTGTCCCTTCATGCCATGCCATCCCCTCTGTGTCCCTCCATTCAATGCCATCACCTCTGTGTCCCTCCATTCGATGCCATCCCCTCTTTGTCACTCCATTCAATGCCATCACCTCTGTGCCCCTCCATTCCATGCCATCACCTCTGTGCCCCTCCATTCCATGCCATTACCTCTGTGTCCCCTCATTCCATGCCATCACCTCTGTGTCCCTCCATTCCATGCCATCCCCTCTTTGTCCCTCCATTCCATGCCATCACCTCTGTGTCCCTCCATTCCATGCCATCCCCTCTTTGTCCCTCCATTCCATGCCATCACCTCTGTGTCGCTCCATTCCATGCCATCACCTCTGTGCCCCTCCATTTCATGTCACCCCCTCTGTGTCCCTCCATTCCATGCCATCACCTCTGTGCCCCTCTATTTCATGTCACCCCCTCTGTGTCCCTCCATTCCCTGCCATCCCCTCTGTGTCTCTTCATTCATGCCATCCCCTCTGTGTCCCTCCATTCCATGCCATCCCCTGTGTCCCTCCATTCCCTGCCATCCCCTCTGTGTCCCTTCATTCCATGCCATCACCTCTGTGTCCCTCCATTCCATGCCATCACCTCTGTGTCCATCCATTCCATGCCATCACCTCTGTGTCCCTTGATTCCATGCATCCCCTCTGTGTCCCTCCATTCCATGCCATCCCCTCTGTGTCCCTTCATTCCATGCCATCACCTCTATGTCCCTTCATTCCATGCCATCCCCTATGTGTCCCTCCATTCCATCACCTCTGTGTCCCTTGATTCCATGCATCCCCTCTGTGTCCCTCCATTCCATGCCATCCCCTCTGTGTCCCTCCATTCCATGCCATCACCTCTGTGTCGCTCCATTCCATGCCATCACCTCTGTGCCCCTCCATTTCATGTCACCCCCTCTGTGTCCCTCCATTCCATGCCATCACCTCTGTGCCCCTCTATTTCATGTCACCCCCTCTGTGTCCCTCCATTCCCTGCCATCCCCTCTGTGTCTCTTCATTCCATGCCATCCCCTCTGTGTCCCTCCATTCCATGCCATCCCCTGTGTCCCTCCATTCCCTGCCATCCCCTCTGTGTCCCTTCATTCCATGCCATCACCTCTGTGTCCCTCCATTCCATGCCATCACCTCTGTGTCCATGCATTCCATGCCATCACCTCTGTGTCCCTTGATTCCATGCATCCCCTCTGTGTCCCTCCATTCCATGCCATCCCTTCTGTGTCCCTTCATTCCATGCCATCACCTCTATGTCCCTTCATTCCATGCCATCCCCTATGTGTCCCTCCATTCCATCACCTCTGTGTCCCTTGATTCCATGCAATCACCTCTGTGCCCCTCCATTCAATGCCATCCCCTCTGTGTCCCTCCATTCCATGCCATCACCTCTGTGCCCCTCCATTTTATGTCATCCCCTCTGTGTCCCTCCATTCCCTGCCATCCCCTCTGTGTCCCTTCATTCCACGCCATCCCCTCTGTGTCCCTCCATTCCATGCCATCCCCTCTGTGTCCCTCCATTCAATGCCATCACCTGTGTCCCTTCATTCCATGACATCACCTCTCTGTCCCTCCATTCCATGCCATCACCTCTGTGTCCATCCATTCCATGCCATCACCTCTGTGTCCCTTGATTCCATGCATCCCCTCTGTGTCCCTCCATTCCATGCCATCCCCTCTGTGTCCCTCCATTCCATGCCATCACCTCTATGTCCCTTCATTCCATGCCATCCCCTATGTGTCTCTCTATTCCATCACCTCTGTGTCCCTTGATTCCATGCAATCACCTCTGTGCCCCTCCATTCCATGCCATCCCCTCTGTGTCCCTCCATTCCATGCCATCACCTCTGTGCCCCTCCATTTTATGTCATCCCCTCTGTGTCCCTCCATTCCCTGCCATCCCTCTGTGTCCCTTCATTCCACGCCATCCTCTCTGTGTCCCTCCATTTCATGCCATCCCCTCTGTGTCCCTCCATTCAATGCCATCACCTGTGTCCCTTCATTCCATGACATCACCTCTGTGTCCCTCCATTCCATGTCATCACCTCAGTGTCCAACAATTCCATGCCATCACCTCTGTGTCCCTTGATTCCATGCATCCCCTCTGTGTCCCTCCATTCCATGCCATCCCCTCTATGTCCCTCCATTCCATCACCTCTATGTCCCTTCATTCCATGCCATCCCCTATGTGTCCCTCCATTCCATCACCTGTGTGTCCCTTGATTCCATGCAATCACCTCTGTGTCCCTTCATTCCATGCCATCCCCTATGTGTCCCTCCATTCCATCACCTCTGTGTCCCTTGATTCCATGCAATCACCTCTGTGTCCCTTCATTCCATGCCATCACCTCTGTGTCCCTCCATTCCATGCCATCGCCTCTTTGTCCATCCATTCCATGCCATCACCTCTGTGTCCCTGCCTTCCTGCCTTCTTTCCTCTGCTCCTAGTCCTCTGTTGATGATGGCACTGGATGATGGAATAAAGATCCACGCATGCACGGCCGCCCGATGCTGATGTCTATTCCTTTGCACCGCGTCCAAAACCGAGCTGTTTTAGACGCGGCACGAAGGAATAAACATCAGTGCATGCGCAACCGCCTGGCACCGTGCTCGTTCCTGAGGACACGAAGAGGCCAGGCACTGGATAGAGCTAGTTCTTCTGCGCAAGCGCGGCCCATGGATGCGGCCGCCAAGAAGTGTCCGTATCCATGGGATACCAACCCTGTACAATGAGGTAGGAGTCTACAAATTTTTTAGGGAATGCCAGGAAATTTTTAATAAGATACAATTACAAAAATGCTCAATAAGAAATATTGATTAAATTGAACTATGATTACTAAGATAGGAATACCCATTTAATCTAGCGATATTTGCAGAAACTTTGGAAAGACCTCCGTGTAGGACATACATTTTATAGTAAGACGGAGCTCATATTTTTAAAAAAGTTTTTAGATAAATCATGTTCGGATACAGTAATCCGAGCCCGATTAGCTCAACCCTAGTGACATTGTCACATTCTTCCTGTCAGTTGCTGCTTTAAACAGGTAGCTGCTGGCAAGAGGTGTATGTTATTGGTCTTCTGTGCCTCACTAGTGTTATTGGATATAATAACTCAAGTTCACTTAGCTCTCCAGGATCACCGTATTTTATCTTTTAAGCTTAGACAGTTGGCACATTTTAAGAAGCTACTCCAACCTTGTAGATTTGGGTGCCACAACCAGCTTTATTATTATTTTCACAGCAGACAGTGTACTTTCAAACACAAACAAAATTCTCGGCCATCTGGCCACTAACTACCAGTAGTTTGCCTCAATAGCAGGACCTGGGTCTACCACCCAGTTAACCAAAACACAACTGAGTGCATACTACACATGTGATCAGAGGGTCTTGAGATTGAGATGCTAAGCTCACATTTATCTGAACACCTCATTAACAGCCTATCTGATAAACTGAGAGGAAAGCCCCTATTTTTCCAGACTTTCTTGTTCTCACCCAGCTTCCTCTGGGTGAGATACACCATTTTAATGGCCATCATATGGCCCCCTGGCAGCCTCCACTGCCACTATATATGTATATATATATATATATATATATATATATATATATATATATATATACTGTGTGCGTAAGCATTAATATAGAGTACTTAGCAGCGCTTGACATTGAAATGGCTCTACTAAACCTAACATGGTACTAGAAGAGTCAATCTGCAGAGCAGAGGTTAATTTCTTCTGCACAAATGTTGATAACCAAGCCTATAACTGTGCTGGGTAAACCTTTCTATAAAATATACAACCTTCTCCTGGGAACTGTCAAATAGAAGAAAGCCTTAAAAATCGCAAGAACAAATTGTCAAAGAAAAAATATAATAAAAGCAAGGACCCGTAGAAAATGTTAATCACTGCAGGTAGGCAAAACCAGGCATTTTCTGTCTTTTGGCCTTTGTGAACTTTCTTCCGCTAAGGATGAAGTCCCCTGCTTTTTCATATAAATATAGTTTAAGCTCATCCATGGAGGAAAATGATTCCTTTCATCCACCACTGAGAGGATTGAAAAAGGTCATACCTCAAGGGACCAAAAACTGATAGAGTTCTCCAGTGCCAAAAGGTCATAGCATAGCAGTAAAGAGCACACAGGGGAACAAAACTCTAAAGAACTTGTTTTCTTCATTTGGTCTCAAGAATCTCAACATTTCGAGCCACCATTGATCTGTTTTGTAAGTGACATCTTTGACTTATGTCATATAGTTTATGTATTATGCTTCCCAGTTGGATTTAAGGAAGACTGGAACATAATATTAAATCATAGGAATTGTGAAGTATACATCCAGTCCAGTACACTATACTTCCCATTCTTTTGTTCCAATGATATTGTTTAGAAATTTAAAAAAGTGCATGTAAGATACAGAATACATTTCATTAAAATGTGATATTATTTGTCAAAATAGTAAAGAATAAATGCTGTAGCTTCAGCTGAAAAGTGTTATACAATATATATGACCCATATTTCAACGTACAGCATGTATGGCTCTGAATACATTGCGGCACTTCACTATTTAGGCTACTTTCGCACTTGCGTTGTTGTTTTCCGGTATTGAGATCCGGCAGAGGATATCAATACTGGAAAAAAATGTTTCCGTTTAGCCCTCATGCATTCTGAATGGAAAGAGATCCTTGTTTTCCTTTCCATCAGCATTCTGTTTCCATCAGCTACAAGCTGCGGTTTTGTGTCTGGTCATAAAAACGGTAAAAAATCGGATCCGTCACTGAAAACAATGTGAGTCAATGGTGAGGGAGCCGTTTTTTTAGCAGCCTAAAAAAAGGGATCCATCACCCATTGACTTTTAATGTATTTAGTGACAGGTCAATTTTTTTCTGTTTTGATTTCACACAACTGCATCCTAACGCAATGGATACATTCTGATGTTCAAAATCAAAACAGATCCATTTAATTCTGGTATTGAAATCCTCTACCTGATCTCAATACTGGAATTAACAACGCAAGTGTCAAAGTAGCCTTACCAGCTCGTCGTCAACATTTAAGTGGCGAGCAGCGTAATTACAACTCAGCCACCCCATTTGTTTCAGTTGGACATTCCTTCCTATTCAAGTGAATAAGAGAAGACAAAAAGTATTACATTCTCTTCACATAAAACTGATTGGCGGGATGGCCGGCAGTTGGGACCCTACTGATCTGATATTGATGACCTATTCTAAGTAACAAAACGGACAACCCTTTTAAGGCTTCATTTTTTTTTTTTTTTCATCTCTGCATATCAAAAACTGGAACTTTTTTTATATTTCCATCAATATATGATGAACTTGTTTTGGGCCGTTTGGAAAAAATAAGTTTTTTGTTGTACTTTTTAATGCCATTTTCGGGTACCTTTAAAGTATCATATAGTTTTTTTAAATTATAGAAACACAGCGGCTACACCTGACACAACACCACGGAAATGAGGTGCTCACCCCTTAGCTGATACCCAAAAGACTGGTAAGTGTATGAAAACAAATTGTAGATAGGGGGGCACACTCTTTATCGGCAGCAAAAATGGACAGTTTAATGATGGAAACTAAAATACAGTTATAGCAAATAAAATAGCAAATAAAGTAATACAATGGTACAATAGTATAAGCAGCTAAAAACAATAGTACTCGCAATAGCCAGTACTCTGAGTATTAGATCAATACAGTTGACGGTATATGAGGATATTCCACCTGATCTAGGGTGATAGAAGAACCTAAATGTCAGTTTAAACACCAGTGTCCGTTTGATAATGGGGTGCCAAGCTGGATGTGGACCTGAAAAATCAACTCAGTGCCAGCAAGGTTGGGTAATGCCACAGTTTATAATGCGCATGGGATAAGTCCTCTTTAATCCCAATTCTGCACTCCTTAAACTTTAGGAGCTCCGCTTAGTTCTACTTTCTCTGTTTGTGTAGCAGAACTACTAAAGTTTAACCACCTCAGCCCCCCTAGCTTAAACACCCTTAATGACCAGGCCACTTTTTGCAATTCTGCACTACACTACTTTCACCGTTTATTGCTCCGTCATGCAACTTACCACCCAAATGAATTTTACCTCCTTTTCTTCTCACTAATAGAGATTTCATTTGGTGGTATTTCATTGCTGCTGACATTTTTACTTTTTTTGATATTTTACTTTTTTTTTACGAAATTTTTTCCAAAAAATGACATTTTTCATTTTCTGTTGGAAAATTTGCCAAATAAAACTACATTTCTCTATTAATTTTTCTCTAAATTTATTGTTCTACATGTATTTGATTTAAAAAATGCAATAAGTGTATATGTATTGGTTTGGGTAAAAGTTATAGCGTTTACAAACTATGGTGCAAAAAAGTGAATTTCCGCACTTTGACTTTCTGAGCACCTGTCCTGTTTCCTGAGGTACTACAATGCCCAGACAGTAGAAATGCCCCATAAATGACCCCATTTCAGAAAGTAGACACCCTAAGGTATTCACTGAGGGGCATAGTGAGTTCATGGAAGTTTTTATTTTTTGTCACAAGTTAGCGGAAATGGATTATTTATTTTTTTTCAAAAAATTTCATTTTCCGCTAACTTGTGACAAAAAATTAAAACTTCCATGAACTCACTCTGCCCATCAGCGAATACCTTAGGGTGTCTTTTTTCTGAAATGGGGTCACTTGTGGGGTATTTTTACTGCCCTGGGATTTTAGGGGCCCCATGAGAATCCAAATGCGTAAAAATGCCCTGTGAAATCCTAAAGGTACTCATTGGGTTTAGGGCCCATTTGCACATCTTGGCTGCAAAAAAGTGGCACACATGTGGTATCGCCGTACTCAGGAGAAGTAGGGAAATGTGTTTTGGGGTGTATTTTTACATATACCCATGCTGGGTGAGAGAAATATCGCTGTAAATGACAACTTTTTCCATTTTTTTATACAAAGTTGTCAATTTACTGAGATATTTTTCACACCCAGCACCTCCTTTCCCATGGGACAATGTGTAAAGTGTAAATCACACAGAGATGGTGCAAAGTACATTATGCACTTTATCCCAAGTTAAAGGAGAGGTTTCTACCGTTTCACATTTCTGCTGTAGCACACCAGCACCCCTATGTGTTAGGGTCTCTCAAAACCTAGTATCCTGAGAGACCCTAGATCCTGAGTGTAAAAACTACCTGTGTCTTGCAATCCCTACGTCCCTAAGTGTACCTGAGTGTGGTACTTCCGGAAACACTCCCCTAGGCATAGGGCAGGACAGTCAGGACAGAAATAACGGGTGTCACGCCTTATTCCACTCCTGCTACAGACACAACATCTTTTTCGGGGTGGTAGTTGGTTTGAGGTACCAGCAACGACACTGGGGAAGTGTCACTCGTGTAGACGGCTCACTACACTGGGGTTTGGGGCCACGGAACCTCCTGGATACAGGAGGTTCTCGATGATCTCTTCCTGAAATTTGAGGAAGGATCCTGTTCTCCCAGCCTTACTGTAGAGAACAAAACTATTATATATAGCCAACTGAATTAAATATACAGAAACCTTCTTATACCAGCGTCTGGTCCTGCGGGAAAGCAAATATGGGGCCAACATCTGGTCATTGAAGTCCAACCCTCCCATGAGCAAATTATAGTCGTGGACCGAGAGGGGCTTTTCAATGACACTGGTTGCCCGTTCAATTTGGACTGTTGTCTGCGTGTCTGCGTGAATAGAGGAGAGCATGTAAACGTCACGCTTGTCTCTCAATTTCACCGCGAGCAGTTCTTCGTTATACAAGGCAGCCCTCTCCCCCCTTGCAAGATGGGTGGTAATGAGCCGTTGGGGGAAGCCACGGCGACTCGGTCGCGCGGTGCCGCAGCAACCAATCTGTTCTAGGAACAAATGCCTGAAGAGGGGCACACTTGTGTAAAAATTGTCCACATAAAGATGGTAAGGGTAACACCAAGTCCCAGACTATCTTCCCACTGCACAGAGCTTATACAATTTGACCCCATACCGGGCGCGCTTGCTTGGGATGTACTGTTTGAAGCCAAGACGCCCGGTAAAATGTATGAGGGACTCGTCTACGCAGATGTTTTGTGCAGGGGTATACAAATCTGCAAATTTCAGGTTGAAATGGTCTATGAGGGGCCGAATTTTGTGGAGCCGGTCAAAAGCTGGGTGGCCTCACGGACGGGAGGTGGTGTTGTCGCTAAAGTGTAGGAAACGCAGGATGGTCTCAAATCGTGTCCTGGACATGGCAGCAGAGTACATAGGCATGTGATGAATTGGGTTCGTGGACCAATATGACCGCAATTCATGCTTTTTGGTTAGGCCCATGTTGAGGAGAAGGCCCAGAAAAGTTTCAAATTCGGAAACTTGGAAAGACTAGGCATAAGAGCTTCCCGGGTTGGCGTTTATAAATTGAGTGGCATACCGTTTCTGTTTCTGCCATGACTAGGTCAAAGAGCTCCGCAGTGAAGAACAGCTCCAAAAACCCCAGTGCCGATCCGATCTAAGCTGTCTCCACCCAAACTCCTGACTGGGCGGCTGAAGTTGGGGGCTGCCAATCAGGGTTTGCCAGCACCTCAGGGATTCTAGGGGCTCTATGGGCCTGTCTGCGTGGTGGCTGTGACGGGGGAACTATTGCACGTGCCACCGTACCAGCTTCAACTGCCCGTCTGGTGCTCGCCACTTCACCATGTTCTACGGCAGTGCTGGTAGTAGGTCCAGGATGGGCTGCGCTGCTGGTGTATGCCTCACCACGTAATCCGGCAGCGCCAGCCCCACTCTGCTGCCCTTGAAACGGATCCTGTGCAACCTGTGGTCTAGCGACACGGGGCCGGGTACGCCTGGTGCTATCAGGGACCTCAACCTCCTCGTCCGAACTTTGGGTCAGACTGCCACTGCTTTCTACAGGTTCATATTCTGACCCGCTAGATTCGTCAGATGAAGGTTCCCATTCCTCATCCGACTGGGTCAGAATCCAGTAGGCCTCTTCAGAGGAATACCCCTTATTTGACATTTGGACAACTAAATTTAAGGGGTATTCCCTGAGACTACCCAAGAAAAAGAGCAAGCCTGTCTTACAAATGGGAGGCTAGCGAAGTACAGGAAGCCTCTGCGATTGATAAAAAAAGATCAAAACTGATTTTTTTATCGCCGCAGCGCTTGTGAAGTGATTGTGCAGTTTATCGCGGCGGGGTAGGCGTGGGTGAATGCACGTGTGGGCGACCGATCAGGCCTGATCGGGCGAACACTGAGTTTTGGGTGGGAAGCGAACTAAGGTGACACTAATACTATTATAGATCTGACTGTGATCAGTTCTGATCACTTACACATACTATAAAAGTACAAATGCTGATTAGCGCTACGCTAATCAGTGAATCGGTGACTGCAGTGCGGTGGGCTGGGCGCTAACAGAAGCTAACTACCTACCAAAGGGGCCTAAACTAAACTAAACTAATCCTAACAGTCAATACTGGTGAAAAAAAAAAAGGGACAGTTTACACTGATCACTTTTTCCCTTTTACTAGTGATTGACAGGCGATTGAAAGGGGTGATCAAGGGGTTAATTGGGGTGATGGGGAGGTGATCTGGGGCTAAGTATGTAGTGCTTGGTGTACTTACAGTCACATGTGCTCTCTCCTGGGTCCAACCGACGAAAAGGACCCAGCAGAGAGCACAGAAGCCATTTAACACATTATATTTATAAATATAAAGTGTTAGATGGCTTGTGATTAGTTTTTTTTTTAAAGTCATCAGCCTGCCAGCGATGATCATTGGCTGGCAGGCTGATGACCAACTCCTTCTCGAACTTTTGACCGCCGCGCAGTGCGCATGCGGGGCGGCATCAGCACGAAATCTGACGCGCGAATGCGTCGACCCAGAGTAAGAGGACCGCCCGTCGGACGCATCCGTGCATTAGGCGGTCCTCAGTTGGTTAAGGAGCGCAGATTTGCGATTAAAGAGGACTCAACCCATGCGCATTATAAACTGTGGCATTACCCAACCTTGCCGGCACTGAGTTGATTTTTCAGGTCCATATCCAGCTTGGGACCCCATTATCAAACGGACACTGGTGTTTAAACTGACATTTAGGTTCTTCTATCACCCTAGATCAGGTGGAATTGTTTTTAGCTGCTTATACTATTGTACCATTGTATTACTTTATTTGCATTTTATTTGCTATAACTGTATTTTGGTTTCCATCATTAAACTGTCCATTTTTGCTGCCGATGAAGAGTGTGCCCCCCTATCTACAATTAGTTTTTTTTAATTGTTTTTCGAGTGACAGTGTGAAAAAAATGCAATTCCAAAACTTTTGTTTAAAAAAAAATGGTTTGGTTATTACAATGTTCACTCCACAGTAAAATTGACCAGCTAACTTTATTCTGAGGTTTCATATGATTATGTATATGCCAAAGTTATATGATTTTGTTATCTTTTACAAATATATATACTGTATTTTTCACTTTATAAGATGCACTAATTTTCCCTCCCAAAAATTGGGGGAAAATGGTAGTATGTCTTATAAAGCGAATACTGGTAAGCACTTCCTTTATGGATGCGGTCACTGGTATGTAGGAGTTGCGAGGTACAGGGAGTAAAGTGCTGCTAGAGATGTCGGTACTCGCCTCTCCCTGATCTTCTCCGGGCTTGCACTACACTGTCCTGACTGCGTACAGAAGTGCAAATTTTGGAGCATGCCAGTTTTATAAAAAAAATAAAATAAAAATGTGACTTTCTAATATCTATCCGCCAGTCTTGCCTATTTTGAAAAATAGGAGAAAACTGGGTATGGTTAACTATCTAAATTAGGTGTATTAACTGTGAATTTCTGATTTGCAACAAAAGTGCAATCTTGCTCAGTTAAGGGGGTAGTATTAAAAAATTGAATAACATCTCCAGACAAATACTGTTAATATGTATTTTACAAGGGTTAACTTTCAAAGCTCTAGTCTACATACTACTGTATGTAGATGCTGCCTTTTGCAAGGACTCTGTAATTACTAATCATACTCCTATTGTTTTTAACTGGCAAGTGACGTATCTCAAACTCTTTAAGATCCACTTATTTTGGGCCTTTATATACACAATTGAGACATTTTTTTACCACTAAGGAAATACCATAGAAACACTTTACACTCTTTTTCCCATACTTCATACATTAATTTTTATTTTTACTGTATTTATATTCTAAAGAAATGTTTTCATGGCATTTATTTTTCTGTATAAGGAAGATGAAAAAAAATGCCTTAGGTTCATCCTGGTGCACTTACAGTTGTGTTCAAAATTATTCAACCCCCACTGAAATTGAGTGTTTTGGCCAGTTTGACATTGATTTTGATCATTTCAGTCATCTTGTTTACAATTAAATCAAAGAGGCACTTGTAAGTCAGACAAATATAACATAACATTTATAATGAAATAACCACAAATGTCTTTTCTGTGCTCACATCATTATCAGTTTTATTCAACCCCCAAGTGACATTCAATCTTAGTACTTAGTAAAACATCCTTTTCCAGTTATAACAGCTTTTAAACGTGAAGCATAGCTTGACACAAGTGTCTTGCAGCGATCTACGGGTATCTTCGCCCATTCTTCATGGGCAAAAGCCTCCAGTTCAGTCACATTCTTAGGCTTGCGGGCTGCAACTGCTTTCTTTAAGTCCCACCAGAGGTTCTCAATCGGATTTAGGTCTGGTGACTGCGATGGCCACTTCAAAATGTTCCAGCCTTTAATCTGCAACCATGCTCTAGTGGACTAGGAGGTATGCTTGGGATCATTGTCCTGTTGAAAGGTCCAACGTCTCCCAAGCCTCAGGTTTGTGACGGACTGCATCACATTTTCATCCAATATCTCCTGGTACTGAAGAGAATTCATGGTACCTTGCACACGCTGAAGCTTCCCTGTACCTGTAGAATCAAAACAGCCCCAAAGCATGATTGCCCCCCCGCCATGCTTCACAGTAGGCAAGGTGTTCTTTTCTTCAAAGGCCTTGTTCTTCTTCCTCCAAACATAGCGTTGATCCATGGGCCCAAACAGTTCTAATTTTGTTTCATCAGTCCACAGAACACTATCCCAAAACTTTTGTGGTTTGTCCACATGACTTTTGGCATACTGCAGTCGACTCTTCTTATTCTTTGGAGACAGCAAGGGGGAGCTGAAACTTCAGTACCCGCATCTGACAAATCTTTTTTCAGTTCCTCAGCAGTCACATGGGGACTTTTCTCCACTTTGCGCTTCAGGTAGCGCACAGCAGTCGAAGTCAGCATCTTCTTTCTGTCACGACCAGGTAGCGTTTCAACAGTGCCCTTTGCCTTGAATTTGTGAATGATGCTTCCTATGGTGTCTCTTGGTATGTTTAACATATAGCCATTGCCCTTCCTGTGAAGAGAAATCACCACTTCTCTTGTCTTCCTGGACCATTCTCTTGACTTCACCATGTTTGTAAACACACCAGTAAATGTCTAGAAGGAGCTGAGTATCACAGTCATTTTAAATCTGCCTAATTGGTGCTTATTATGCTTGATTGCTGCTCCTTGACATCCACAGGTGTTTTCAATACCTGATTGAAAACACTTGAATGAATCTTTGTTCTTAAGAGTGGTAGTCTTTAAGGGGTTGAATAATTGTGTCAATGAAGAAATCACAAAAAAAAAACATTTAATACTGTATTACAAAAACAATTGATGTCATTTTAGTTGCATTTGGTTCTTTAAAAAGTACTTGTAAGATTTCATTCTGAACACAATTACAAATGTACACTAAATTCCCTAAAACCCTTCACAGCATTGGGGGTTGAATAATTTTGAACACAACTGTAAAAAGAAAAAAACATAAAAAAGTAGACACTAGAGATAAGCAAATTTTTCAAAAATGTGATTAACTGGTTAAACAAATTGTGGGGGAAAAATTTGGTTTGAGCCTTTATAGTGGAGTAGAACACTGTGCCTTGCAGTAACACACATAGGGAGTCTGCTTTGGTAATGAAATAATACTGTGAGTCCATATGACAAGCAGACGAAAAAAGTTGCTCTTAAAATCACTACATACTTCATTTATTTTCTTTTTCTTTTCATTTATTTGGTCAGTCACGAGACCAAAACTGACCAAATAACTCAAGGATGAACTCAGCCTTACAGGTCAATGTTAGTGTCAAGAAGAAGCGCGCTCCCTTTCCACAATTGTCAGCTGATTAAACATAGATGTAAACAGAACCTGTTCTATTAAATGCTTATAAAAGTAGAACCCCCCCCCCCCGACAGAGTGTAGAGAGTGACAGCATGAAGTTTGTGTTGTTGACGTCACTGATTATATTGCCCTTCCTCTGATCCGTCAGAACTATACCCCCCAAAAAATTCGGATTTTGTATGTTGAACATTTGCCTTTACTCGGTCAGCATTTGGTCAGTAATCCATCAGCATTGCTAATGCCTAAAAAAAACAGGAGTGGATCCGAAACAGAGATGACACGTGAACGGAATATTTACATGTGTTATGTGTTTTGCACCCACTCCTGCTTTTGGCTATCAAATCAAAAGCCAATTCTGATGGGACCATACAGGCCTTACAGCTGCTACACAGAGAGAATCCGTTGTGCATCTAATTTTTCCTTCCTTTTGACAGATCAGAAAAAGGGTCAAATAAAAGATGATGTCAGCCAAGCCAAAAAGGCAAAATAGTGGCCCATTCATGAAATGGGAAAGGTGGAAGCAGCATGAGAAGGCCACAGAGTGCACAAGGACAGAGTGTGGAGGTGGTAGCAGCATGAGGAGGCCACAGAGTGCACGAGGACAGAGTGTGGAGGTGGTAGCAGCATGAGGAGGCCACAGAGTGGCACAATGGCAGAGTGTGAAGGTGGAAGTAGCATCAGGAGACCACACAGTGGCACAATGAAAGAGTCTGGAGGTGGCGGCCGCATCAGGAGGTCACAGAGTGACACAATGACAGAGTCTGGATGTGGTAGCATCCTCAAGAGGCCAGAGGGTGGCACAATGACAGTGTGGAGGTGGCAGCAGCATCAGAGACCACAGAGTGGCACAATGACAGAGTCTAGGGGTGTTATCAGTACCAGGAGGAGGCCACAGGATGGCACAATGACAGTGTGGAGACGGCAACCACATCAGGAGACCACATAGTGGCACAATGACAGAGTCTGGAGGTGGCAGCAGCATCAGGAGGCCACCAAGTGGCACAATGACAGAGTCTGGAGGTGGTGGCAGCAGCATCAGGAGAAGGCCATAGGGTGGCACAATGACAGTGTGTGGAGGTGACATCCACATCGGGAGACCACAGAGTGGCAAGATGACAGAGTGTGGAGGTGGCAGCAGCATCAAGAAACCACAGAGTGGCACAATAACAGAGTCTGGAGGTGACGGCAGCATCAGGAGGTCACAAAGTGTAGAGTTTGGAGGTGGCGAAAGCATCAGGAGGTCACAGAGTGGCACATTGACAGAGTGTGGAGGTGGCAGCAGCATCAGGAGGAGGCCACAGAGTGGCACAATAACAGAGTGTGGAGGTGGAGGCAGCAGTTGCATCAGGAGGATGCCACAGGATGGCACAATGACAGAATGTGGAGGTGGCATCAGCATGAGGAGGCCACAGAGTGGCACAAAGACAGCGTGTGGAGGTGGCAGCCACATCAGAATGCCACAGAGTGGCAAGACAACAGAGTGTGGAGGGGCAGCAGCATAAGGAAGCCACCGAGTGGAACATTGGCAGAGTCTGGAGGTGGCGACTGCATCAGGAGGTCACAGAGTGGCACATTGACAAAGTGTGGGGGTGACAGCAGCATCAGGAGACCATAGAGTGGCACAATGACAAGGTCTGAAGGTGGCGGCAGCATTAAGAGGTTATAGACTGGCACAATGACAGAGTGTGGAGGTGGCGGCAGCAGCATTAGGGAGAGGCCACAGGGTGACACAATGACATAGTGTGGAGTTGGCACCCGCATTAGAAGACCACAGAGTGGCAATGCGACAGAGTGTGGAGGTTGCAGCAGCTTGAGGACACCATAGAGTGGCACAATTACAGAGTCTGGAGTTGGCGGCAGCATCAGGAGGTCACAAAGTGCCACAGTGACATAGTGTGGAGGTGGCAGCAGCAGCATCAGGAGGAGGCCACAGAGTGGAACAAGGAAAGAGTCTGGGGATGGCGACAGCATCAGGAGGTCACAGAATGGCATAATGACATAGTCTGGAGGTGTCAGCAGCATCAGGAGACCACAGAGTGGCACAATGACAGTCTGGAGGTGGTGGCAGCATCAGGAGGTCACAGAGCGGCACAATTACAGAATGTGGAGGTGGCAGAAGTAGCATCAGGAGAAAGCCACAGGCTGGCACAATGAAAACGTGTGGAGGTGGCAGCAGCATGAGGAGGAGACAGAGTGGCACAATGACAGGGTGTAGAGGTGGCAGCAGCATCAGGAGGCCATAGAGTGGAACAAAGACAGCGTGCGGAGGTGGCAGCCACATCAGAATACCACAGAGTGGCAAGACAACAGAGTGTGGAGGTGGCGGCAGCATCAGGAGGAGGCCACAGAGTGGCATGACGACAGAGTGTGGAGGTGAGTGGCAATAACAGTACCCGCTGACGATGATGGGTGTAAGATGGGGCACTTGGCATCAGATGTGTGGCATTAGGCGGGTGGTAGAATCAGAATAGTAGCTGAGGCAGGTAGCCAGAAGAACCCGGTCTCTTTTTACAAGGTTTTGGTGAGGCAGCATGTATGATCTAATCTAATGCATCAGGCATTGGTGGGTGGAAATCCTGTCTGATTTACGCCTGATCCATCTTGACAAAGGTCAGTTTCTCCACATTTTGGGTGGACAGGCGAGTTCTTCTTGGCGTAACTATAGCCCCCTCTGAACTAAAGACCCGCTCTGATGCCACACTACTGGCCGGGTAGAACAGCTTTTTCAGAGCAAACTCTGCTAGTTGTTGCCACAATTCCAGTTTGGCTGCCCAGTAGTCCCGGGGATCTTCAATGTTGGGTGGCAGGGTGCTGTCCAAGTATACACCACCTGCTGGTTCAGGTCCTGCTCCTGGTTTAGCTGCTGCTGCTTGAGAGTACTTTCTTCACTATGCGGGTGAAGAAAGCTGCTCATCAGCGACTCAGGCTTCTGCTGATAGAGCTGGTACTGTTCCTGATACTCCACCCTTCCCCAGCAGCCATCGCAGTGGAACATGAGCGCAGAGGACGCCCTGGTCGGACCTGCAAGAGGATGGACGATGGCGCAGATAGGCCTTCATCTCCATTGCATACTGCCACTGTGTGTCTGGGTCCTCTACCTCATCGCCCTGTAGCTCCTCTGGCTGCTCCTGCTCCTCCTGCTCTTCCTCTCCTGTCACCTGTGTAGAAAAACCACTCGTTTTGCTACACATTGCTTGTGCTCAAATGTCCTCCTCAAGTTCAGCCCCCAAAAGGGTCATGGGGCCTTGAGATCTAGGCGCAACGTCTCCAGTCCCCCCTGACCACCCAGATTTACCAGCATCTGTTCCAGGACATGAAGCAGTGGAATGATATTGTTCATACCATAGTCCTGGCGATTGACAAATAACATGGCATCTTCAAAGGGTCTGAGCAAACGTCAGGTGTCACGCATGAGCTGCCACTGGTTGACATCGAAGTTACACAGGTAAGTACTTCTGTTCACTTGGATCATTAAGAAATCAATTATGGCCTTTCTCTGTTTGTTTAGTCGGTCTAACATATAGAGGTTGGAATTCCAATGGGTTGGAAATGTTGCATATCAGCCTATGTTGGGGGATGCCGTTCTGCTGCTGCAACTCAAGGAAGGTGTGCTTTGCAGTGTACGAGTGGCGGAAGTGCATGCAAAGTTTTCCTGGCCATTTTTAAGATGTTTTGTAGATGGGTGGAAGACTTCAGGAACCTCTTAACAACTAGATTGAACAGGTGTGCCATGCAGCGCAGACACAATTTTCTTTCCGTTGTCAGTCGCCATGGTTCCGATTTTGAGTTGTCGTGGAGAAATCCAGGATTCGATTTCTTGACGAAGGACACGGAGCAGTTCCACCCGTGTGTGACTCCATTCGCCCAGGGAAAAGAGGTGCAGAACAGCGTGACACCGCCATGCCCTGCACATGTGGTATGCTGGAGGCCCCCTGTGAATTGCCCCTGCACTGGAGGCTGAGGAAATCGTGGAGGATGAGGAGGCAGAGGCGGACATTGTTACAGGACCAACAGCAAAGCAACATCGAGGTGGAAGCGTCGTCACCTTGCAAAGTGTCTGGTGTGGCTGTGCAGGAACCACATTCACCCAGTGGGCCGTAAAGGACATGTATTGTCCCAGCTCGTAGTTACAGCTCCTCACGTCGGCGCTGCGTTGCACTTTGGCAGACACCGACAAGCTCAAGGACTGGCCCACCTTCAGATCTACATGTGTCTGCAGGGCTGGTACTGCCTTTTTGGCAAAGAAATGACGTCTTGGGACTCTCCACCTCGGCTCGGCACAAGCCATCAGTTCTCTGAAAGGTGCAGAGTCCACCCCTTGGAAAGAGAGGGACTGCAGCACCAGCAACTTGGACAGGAGCATATTCAGCTTCTGCGCCTTTGTATATGTGCACGAATACTGTTGTCTCTTGGCAATCGCTTCGGTGATTAATTGCTGATGGAATGACTGACGAGGAGGAGGACGAGCAGGAGCATCAGGACCAGCAGATGATGGTAATGACAAACAGCTCCCTCTGGCT
Source organism: Bufotes viridis (assembly GCA_033119425.1). NCBI lineage: Eukaryota > Metazoa > Chordata > Amphibia > Anura > Bufonidae > Bufotes > Bufotes viridis. Next base: position 343,908,860 of record CM065590.1, read on the forward strand.
GAGGTGGTGGGGCCTTGACTGCCTGAAACCGGGTGCATGCCACTAGGTGATGCAGCGGTTACTGCGGCAGGCTATACCACCAGATCGGAGCCACAGTTCTCCCAGGCCACTATTATGGTTACGCTGCATATGTTGATGCAGGTCCATGTTGCCAACATTGGCACCCTGGCCACGCTTCACCTTCTGCCCACATATTCTACATACGGCCATGTTCCCCTTTCCCGTGGCTTAACAAAAAACTGCCACACTGCCGAGTAGGTGATTTTACCGCCAACACTCCGCACTGACTGATTGCTACCACTGCTCCCTCCGTAAACCCGTGCACCGCTACTTCCCGGGCAGGTAGGCTCCTGCGAAGAGGGTGGTCTACCCCGAGCACATTTGACTCCCGACCTCCCATTGCTGCCACCCTGCTGACTCCTGGCCACACTAGCTACTTGCTGGTTCCACCGCTGGCTCACGGGCAAGCTGACACCCTCTTCTCCCAATGATGATGAAGCCCCTTCTGCACCTGGCTCCAAAGTGCGATCAGCTACATCATCATCATCGAGTACTGTCTGCATGTCACTGATGTCCTCCTCTACCATCTCTGGGTCAGGAGCCTGACCACTCGCAACACCAGCTCCCACGCCACTCTCCTCATCAGTTCTTGCCCGCCTAATGGAGGAAGCGGTGGATGTCTCCTCCAGATCTTGTCTGGGCAGTAGCTGCTGACCATCTTCTAGTAGCTCGTCCTCACTGAAAACTGGAGCCGAGCCCACAGCATATAATTCTTCTCTGGCTGAGGGAACAGAAAAGGACAGAGCCAGGTTGAGGACAGGTGAAGGAACAGGGCCTGCTCCCGGGCCATGCTAACTAAGAGTTGTGTCAGAGGAACCCACAGACTCTTGCCTGGGGGTGTCTGATGTCACTTGGGACGAAAAGGATGATCGAGTCAACCATTCAAGAACCGCTGGGTTGCTGGTCAAGACACGACCGCTTGATGACACCGGGTGCTCAGGCCTCTTTCTTCGACCCCTTCTGCCACACCCCTTACTCTTCTGCGACCTCTGCCTGCGCCAGAAACATTTACATCTCTGCCACTGCCCTGTGCAGGGCCTGGCACTTCTCTGTATGACATATTGTTAGATCAAATAATCCAATATTATATAAAATATTTTTTATGTCTCCACTAATACACGGAATCAGGGCTTCAGAATATATCACTGCACCGCAGAACGTCAATTAAGGACAAATTTACTTTTACACAACAGGCTTTTCAACAGATATATGCAACGCTCGACGTCGAATGTATTTTTATTTTGCCTTTAATACACCGCAAACAGGGCTCAGAATATATTACGTTCATAAATAGGACCTAACCTGTGTATCGTTATTTAACATATATATTATATATTAGAATATATCACTGCATCGCAGAACATCAATTAGGCGCAATTTTTTTCTACTTTTCTAAAACAGGCTTTTCAACAGCTACATGCAATGCTGGACGGCGACTATATTTTTATTTCGCCACTAATACACGGCAAACAGGGCTCAGAATATATCACGTTCATAAATAGGACCTAACCTGTGTATCGTTATTTAACATATATATTATTTAACAAATGCCGGAACAGGCAATGAAACCTATCTTGACCCAGGTTACACTAAAACTTCACTTTTATTATTCCATAAACTAAAAATTTCAGTGTGAATAGGTACAATTTTAATAATGAACCAAAAAAGGGGGTTTAAAAATACAGTCGTCACTCCACTAGTGAATACAGGTGTTATTCGGTGAGGAGGGTTGGGAGGTGTACACTGTCTCCCACCCTATCACTTTAAATACAGAATACTACTGTGTCACCTTTTGCAGATCCACTGCTATCTAAATGGGACTAACAGCCAATCACATTGGATAGTGGGAACTAGTATACGTTCAGACCACTATCAGATTAGCATAACTAGTGGTTGCATGTGCCGTCGAACTGTCATTAAGCCTAACGGCACTTAGCCCTGCAAACAGGGATAGCCACAGTTTGATACCGCGGCTACCTAAAGTACACTGGAGGTCAGAGTATTGAATAGAGTCCAGCCGGACTACTAGTGATTAATTTGCAGTGGAGTGAGAGACTGCATTTAAAAGCTAACACTGCCCCCTGACATGTTTCACCAGACTTCTGGCTTCTTCAGGGGTAAATGGGCAGCAATTTTAAAATAATTTGTTAAATAATATATCAGAATATATCACTGCACCGCAAAACATCATATTAGGCGCAATTTTTTTTATTCTTTTCTAAAGCAGGCTTTTCAACAGCTACGTGCAATGCTGGACGGCGAATATATTTTTATTTTGCCACTAATACCCGGCAAACAGGGCTTTAGAATATATCACTGCACGGCAGAACTTCAATTAGGCCCAAATTTTGTTCTACTTTTACACAACAGGCATTTCAACAAAGAAGTACAACGCTGGACGGAGAATATATTTTTATTTTGACACTAATACACTGCAAACAAAGCTTCAGAATATATCACGGCACCGCAGAACGTCAATTAGGCCCAAATTTTTTTCTAGTTTTACACAACCGGCTTTTTAACAGAGAAGTACAATGCTGGACGGCGAATATATTTTTATTTTGCCACTAATACACGGCAAACAGGGCTTCAGAATATATAACTGCACCTCAGGACGTCAATTAGGCCCAAATTTTTTTCTTCTTTTACACAACAGGCTTTTCAACAGATATATGTAACGCTGGACGGCGAATATATTTTTATTTCGCCACTAATACACAGCAAACAGGGCTTCAGAATATATCACTGCACCGCAAAATGGCAATTAGGCCCTAATTTTTCTCTACTTTTACACAATAGGCTTTTCAACAGATAAGTGCAACGCTGGACGGAGAATATATTTTTTTTTGCCACTAATACACACCATAAAGGGCTTCCGAATATATCACTGCACCGCCGAGCGGCAAAGATATTTTTTCTTTTTCCACTAATACACGGAAAAAAGTGCTTTAGAAAAGATAAGTGCAGGGCTGAGTGGGGGCCCGGCCACCTGTGGACCCCTGCAGTAGCCCTGTACCCGACACCATACTGCGGCGGGGCACAGGAGCGCATAGTTCCCTGCCCCGCCGCTGGTCACTGCTATAGGCTTCAGGCCTAATAGGCCTGAGGCCTATGCAGTAGTTAAATCCCAGCACAGGCATGTGTGATGACATCATCGCGCGTACCTGTGCGCGTCTTCTCTGCAAGCAAGCGCAGGTGAGTATTTAGCTTTTAGTTTTTTTTATCTTTTTATTTTATTTATTTTCATGTGCCAACTTTGGGGGACATTGGGGGGGGGGGGACCAGCAGGACATGTGGGGGAAAAATTATTATGGAGGAATTACTTTGTGGGGGCAAATGATTGTGGGGGGGCAAATTACTATATTGGCAGTGTGGGAGAAACTATTGTGTTGGGGGGCAGTGTGGGGAAAACTACGGTGTGGGGGGGGGCAGTGGGGGGAAACTACAGTGTGGGGGAAACTACAGTGTGTGGGGGGGGAGAAGTGTGGGGGAAATTACAATATGGGGGAAATGTGGGGGAAATTACTATATGGGGGCAGTGTGGGGGAAATAACTGTGTGGGGGAAATTACTGTGTGGAAGAAACTACTATATGGGGGCAGTGTGGGGGAAACTACTATATGGGGGCAGTGTGGGGGAAATTACTATATGGGGGCAGTGTGGGGGAAATTACTATATGGGGAAGCACTGTAGGGGCAATTCTATCATTTTTGGGGACACTATACAGGGATTATTGCCTGGAGCACAAAAAATATTTGCCACTCAGCCCTGCACTTATCTTTTCTTTTTCCACTAATACACGGAAAAAAGCGCTTTAGAAAAGATAAGTGCAGGGCTGAGTGGCAAATATTTTTTTTTCTTTTTCCACTAATACACGAAAAAAAGGGCTTTAATACAGATAACTGCACCACTGAGTGGGAGAATTTTTTTTTCCTGTTTCCACTAATACACACAAAAAAGGGCTTTAAAATAGATAACTGGACCGCTGAGCGGCAAGGATATTTTTCCTTTTTCAACTAATACTGCAAAAAAGGGCTTTTAAACAGATAACAGCATCGCTGAGCAGCAAATATATTTTACTTTTGCCACTTATACATAACAAAAAGGGCTGTAATTTTCACCCTTCACCATACAACGGCTAATAAGCCCTTTTTTCCCACTAATGCAAGCTAAAAAATGCTTTAGAGAATATAACTGCACCGCACAAAGGCAAATAAAAAGTAGAAAAATTTACTTGCAATAAACCCTATTAATGCCGGTTACAAACAGCACTTGCACCCTAAAAAGACAGGTTTGCCAGTCAGTGAAAGTGTAATTGTTTTCTTCCTATTACCCAGGCTGTCACCTTCCTGACTGAACCTTGTTCAACACAAATGCTGGTGGAATGATTCCTCCCTATACTTTCCCTACACCTTGAGTAATCTTTCCCTGCACTTGTAAATCATTTTTTTTTCCCCACAATCAAATCTTTCCTATCACTGTCCCTAGCGCAGACACGTCTCTCCCTGCACTAAGCACACTGGTGAATGGCAGAATCTAAGATGGCCACTGTATTTATAGGGCTGTGACATCATAGGGTTTGCTGGCTGCTGATTGGCTGCATGCTTGTCAGTATGGGTGATCCTGCCTTCCCAGAGTTCCTTGCCCCATGTCCTCACACATGTAGCAGCCATTTTAGGAAAGAATGCGATACGTTACCACGAAGCGCGAGGAAATTTGCATCCAGTGCGAATCAAACTTTTCCTGAAATTCGGATTGAATTCTACTTCATCAGCTTCAATTTGCTCATCTCTAGTAGATACAAAAAACATCAAATTAAGAAAAATAAATGCAGAAAAACAAGTTTATATGTTCTATGTTTCATAATTTTTATTTGAATCTAACATCCAGAGCTGGAAATGTGTAACAAAGAGAAAGCCAGAACTCTGTTTTGTTCAGGGTCTTGTTTTTTATAGCATGAACTAAGCTCTGTATTTGCATCTTCAGCAGTTCCATAAAAAATGAAAGGAGCGTCAGAACACATGCCTGAACTGCTGCTCCATCATCAGGGGAACAACATCTCCATTCTCAATCGGTTGGGTTCCCAGTGGTTGAACCCACACCAATTAGTTAGTTAACCCCTATTCTATAGATGGGGTGCAACATAAATTTGTTTAAAGTGTGTAATAGAGAGGCTGGATCTTCAGATGGTTGTGCCAGCGTCTACCCAATCAAATGGATGAGGTTTTTGTTTTTTTCTCATCGGATTAACCCCTGTAAGCCACAATATGCATCAGCGATAAATGAGGCATCTGAGGGATTCAATGACGGGGGCGGCGCAATCACTGTTCCCTGTCATTGTGCTCGCTAATTACAAAGAAATGCGCTTCTTGACTAAGAAATTTGTCACAAAGCAAATGCTTTTTGGAAAATTTGGCTAAGCAATCGAATTGTATTTTCAAGATCTTCGCTCATCTCTAACTATTATCTATTACACTATTGCAGTCCAGACATACATCCAGGCCCCTCTTGAACTCTTTTAGTGAATTCACTATCACCACCTCCTCAGGCAGAGAGTTCCATAGTCGCACTGCTCTTACTGCAAAGAATCCTCTTCTATGTTTGTGTACAAACCTTCTTTCCTCTAGATGCAGTGGATGTCCCCTCGTCATAGTCCTGGGGATAAAATGATGATGGGAGAGATCTCTGTACCTCTGAACCCTGATGTATTTATACATAGTTATTAGATCTCCCCTTAGTGCTAATGCACACAAACGTATTTTCTTTTCATGTCCATTCCGGCTTTTTAGCGAACCGTATGCGGAACCATTCATGTCAATGGGTCTGCAAAAAAAAAAAAAATGGAAGTTACTCTGTGTGCATTCTGTTTCTGTATATCCATATGTATGTTTCGCAAAAAAAACAGAACATGTCCTATTATTATCTGCATAATGGACAAGGATAGGATTGTTCAATTAGGGGCCAGCTAGAGTTGAGCGAACCCGAACTGTATAGTTTGGGTTCGTACCGAATTTTAGGATGTTCGGGACACAGAGCCGAACCCGAACATTTTCATAAAAGCTCAGGTTCGGGTCCGTTGTTCAGCGATTCTTCCCGCTTTTAGAAAGGCTGCAGAGCAGCCAATCAGCAAGAGTTTTACATCTTTGCCCTAAGAAGCCATCACAGCCATGCCTACTAATGGCATGGCTATGATTGGCTGAGTGCAGCATGTGACCAAGTTCAATCTTTCATGGACTCAATATGCCCTCAGTGAATACCTTGAGATGTATTCTTTCCAAAATGGGTTCATTTGCGGGGTGTTTGTACTGCCCTGGCATTTGAGGGTCTCGGCAATCATTAAATGTATGGCCAGAATTCGGAGTTTCTGCTATTCTCCTTATATTGAGCATACGGGTAATGAGATTTTTTTTTTCCGTTCAGCCTCTGCGCTGAAAGAAAAAAATGAACGCCACAGATTTCTTCATTCGCATCGATCAATGTGGATGAAAAAATCTCTGCCAAAAAATGTGCAAAAAAAAAAAAAAGAGGGGAAAGGCGTCTGCCAGGACATAGGAGCTCCGCCCATCATCCAAACCCACTTCAGCTCGTATGCACTAGCAAACCCGATTTCTCCATTCACCTCAATCAATGTGGATGAATAAATCATTGCCAGAATTTTTTGACATGGGGTTGGGTACGCCTGACCATAGCAGAGACCTCAACCTCTTCATCCTCACTAGCGGTTAGAGTGCCACTGCTGTCTACAGGTTCATATTCTGAACCACTGGATTCAGCGGATGAGGGGTCCTCATCGCTTTCATCCATCACGACCAGAATCCTAGAGGCCTCTTCAGCGGAATACCCATTTTTTGACATTTTGGACTAACTAAATTTAGGGGGTATTCCTATGGGACTACCCTGGAAAAAGAGCACACCTGACTAGTAAAAAAGAGTGCTTGTGAAGTAAAGCTGAGATCGCTAATAGAGATCTAAGTTATCTTTATAGCGCCGCAGAGATTTTACGGTGTTTTTGCAGTGATTAGAAAAAAAAATTAATGTCACTGTGGTGGGAGGACTGAACGCAAGTGTGGGCACAAGATCAGGCCTGATCAGGCGAACACTTCGTTTTTTGTAGAGCCTAAGGTGACCCTAATGTACTGATATAGATCTGATTGCGATTAGTCTTGATCACTCACAGATACTATATAGTACTAGTGCTGACAGCGGGTGATCAATGACGGGGGTGACAGGGGGATGATCAGAGAGTCAATATGGGGTGATCAGGGGTTAATCAGTGACAGGGGGGTGTTTGAAATGTAGTGTGGTGCTTGGTGCTACTTACAGAGCTTCCTGTGTCCTCTGGTGGTCGATCCAAGCAAAAGGGAACACCAGAGGAGCAGGTAGCAGGTATATCCCGCTGTTTACAAAACAGCGTCTAATATACCTTTTTGATTAGATTTTTTAAACATCTGCAGCCTGCCAGCCAATAATGAGCACTGGCAGGATGTAGTTTAACTTCATAAAAGAGCGCTGCTGTGAACGCGCACTCCCATGATAGGCGTCGCTGAGACATGAGAGCGCTGCCGTACTGACGCCTATCGGCGTTAGTGTGATGGCAAGCGGTTAAATTTCAGCACTGAAATAATGCATTATTGTGTTCTTGGTACACAACGCAGTTATGCATATAGCGTACAAATAAATATTTTAAATTGCAGCAATGAAATAATGCATTACTGTGTTTTAGGGAAAAAAGCTGTGTTCTTGATCCAGAAAGCAGTTGTGCATACAGCGAACAAATACCTACGTTTAATTTTTCAGCCGGTAAATAGTGCATTTGTGAATTGTAGGGAAAAAAGCGTTATTCCTGGTCCACAATGCAGTTTAAAATACACCGCCCTAATACCTATTTTACATTTCTGCACAAATCAGTTGTGCATACAGCATACCAGATATCTATTTTAAATTTCAGCACTGAATTAGTGCAGTACTGTGATTTAGGGGGAAAAAAAGCCGTGTTCTTGGTCCACAAAGCAGTTTTGCATACAGCGTACCAATACCTATTTTAAATTCCAGCACTGAAATAGTGCATTAGTGTGTTTTAGGGGAAAAAAAAAAACTGTGTTCTTGGTTCACAAAGCAGTTGTGCATACAGCGAACAGATATCTATTTTAAAATCCAGCACTGAATTAATGCAGTACTGTGTTTTAGGGGAATAAAAGCCGTGTTTTTGGTCCACAAAGCAGTTTTGCATGCAGCGTGAAAATACCTATTTTAAATTCCAGCACTATAATAGTGCATTAGTGTGTTTTAGGGAAAAAAGCCGTGTTCGTGGTTCACAAAGCAGTAGTGCATACAGCGTACAAATACTTATTTTAAAGAGGACCTTTCATCACTTCTAAAGATATAAACTAACGATGCTCACATGTAGAGCGGCGCCCAGGGATCTCCCTGCACTTACTATTATCCCTGGGCGCCGCTCCGTTCTCCCGGTATAGGCTCCGGTCTCTGTGCTCACAAAGTTATAGTAGGCGGGGACTTAGGGGACTTGGTTATAGTAGGCGGAGAAAAAAAACTCCCAGGCTGTGAGCTCTGCGCTGCGATTGGCCAGCGCTACAGCCTGGAAGAAGGAGATGAAGGGCAGGCTCCACCCACTATAACCAAGTCCCCGCCTACTATAACTTTGTGAGCACAGAGACCGGAGCCTATACCGGGAGAACGGAGCAGCGCCCAGGGATAATAGTAAGTGCAGGGAGATCCCTGGGCGCCGCACTACATGAGAGCATCGTTAGTTTATATCTTTAGAAGTGATGAAAGGTCCTCTTTAAATTTCAGCACTGAAGTAGTGCATTACTGTGTTTTAGGGAAAAAAGCTGTGTTCTTGGTCCACAAAGCAGTTGTGCATACAGCGAACAAATACTTACGTTTAATTTTTCAGCCGGTAAATAGTGCATTTGTGAATTTTAGGGAAAAAGCGTTATTCCTGGTCCACAATGCAGTTTAAAATACACCGCCCTAGTACCTATTTTACATTTCTGCACAAATCAGCTTTGCATACAGCGTACTAATACCTATTTTAAATTCCAGCACTGAAATAGTGCATTAGTGTGTTTTAGGGGGGAGGAAAAAAGAGCTGTGTTCTTGGTTCACAAAGCAGTTTTGCATACAGCGTACAAATACCTACGTTTAATTTTCAGCCGTTAAATGGTGCATTTGTGAATTTTGGGGGAAAAAAACGTGTTCTGGGTCCACAAAGCAGTTAAGCATATAGCATACAAATACCTATTTTAAATTTCAGCACTGAAGTGGGGAATTACTGTGTTTTAGGGAAAAAAAGCCGTGTTCTTGGTCCACAAAGCAGTGGTGAATACAGCATACAAATACTTATTTTAAATTTTAGCACTGAAGTAGTGCATTACTGTGTTCTAGGGAAAAAAAGCCATGTTCTCGGTTCACAAAGCAGTTGTGCATACAGAGTACAAATACAAACATTTAATTGTCAGCAGTTAAATACTGCATTTGTGAATTTTGGGGGAAAAAAATCTGTGTTCTTGGTTCACAAAGCAGTTGTGCATACAGCGAACAGATAACTATTTTAAAATCCAGCACTGAATTAGTGCAGTACTGTGTTTTAGGAGAATAAAAGCCGTGTTTTTGGTCCACAAAGCAGTTTTGCATGCAGCGTGCAAATACCAATTTTAAATTCCATCACTATAATAGTGCAATAGTGTGTTTTAGGGAAAAAAAGCCGTGTTCTTGGTTCACAAAGCAGAAGTGCATACAGCGTACAAATACTCACGTTTATTTTCCAGCCGTTAAATGGTGCATTTGTGAATTTTGGGGAAAAAAAGCTGAGTTCTTGGTTCAAAAAGCAGTTGTGCATATAGCGTACAAATACCTATTTTAAATTTCTGCACTGAAATAGTGCATTAGTGTGTTTTAGGGAAAAAAAGCCATGTTCTAGGTTCACAAAGCAGTTGTGCATGCAGCGTACAAATACTTATTTTAAATTTCAGCACTGAAGTAGTGCATTACTGTGTTTTAGGGAAAAAAAGCCGTGTTCTCGGTTCACAAAGCAGTTGTGCATACAGCGTACAAATGCAAACGTTTAATTGTCAGCCGTTAAATACTGCATTTGTGAATTTTGGGGAAAAAAAAGCCGTGTTCTTGGTTCACAAAGCAGTTGTGCATGCAGCGAACAAATACCTACGTTTAATTTTCAGCCGTTAAATAGCGAATTTGAGAATTTTGTGCAAAAAAAGCCGTGTTCTTGGTCTACAAAGCAGTTGTGCATATAGCGTACAAATACCTATTTTAAATTTCTGCACTGAAATAGTGCATTAGTGTGTTTTAGGGAAAAAAAGCTGTGTTCTCGGTTCACAAAGCAGTTGTGCATACAGCATACAAATACAAACGTTTGTCAGCAGTTAAATACTGCATTTGTGAATTTTGGCGAAAAAAAGCTGTGTTCTTGGTTCACAAAACAGTTGTGCATACAGCGTACAAATACCTACGTTTAATTTTAAGCTGTTAAATAGTTCATTTGGGAATTTTGGGAAAAAACGCTGTGTTCTTGGTCCACAAGGCAGTTCCTGCTGCGTACAAATTCCTATTTTAAATTCCAGCACTGAAATAGTGCATTAGTGTGTTTTAGGGAAAAATGCCGTGTTCTTCGTCCACAAAGCAGTTGTGCATACAGCGTACAAATACCTATTTTTAATTTCAGCACTGAAATAGTGAATTAGTGTATTTTAGGGAAAAAAGACGTGTTCTTGGTCCACAAAACAGTTGTGCATACAGCGTACAAATACCTATTTGAAATTTAAGAACTGAAATAGTTAATAATTAATATGTTTTGGGGGGGAAAAAGCCGCGTTCTCGGTTCACAAAGCAGTTGTGCATACAGCGTACAAAGACCTACGTTAAATTTTTAGCTATTAAATAGTGCATTTGTGAATTTTAGGGAAAAAACCCTTATTCCTGGTTCACAAAGCAGTTTAAAATGCACTGCCCTAATACCTATTTTACATTTCTTCAGTGAAATAGTGCATTCAATGTATTTTCTGGAAAAAAATGGTATTCCGATCCACAAATCACATTTGCATACAGCGTACAAATTCCAATTTTAAATTTCAGCACTGAAATAGTGCATTAGTGTGTTTTAGGGGAAAAAAAAGCTGTGTTCTTGGTTCACAAAGCATTTGTGCATACAGCGTACAAATACCTACATTAATTTTCAGCCATTAAATAGTGCATTTTTGAATTTGGGGGAAAAAAGCCGTGTTCTTGGTCCACAGAGAAGTTGTGCATACAGTGTACAAATACCTATTTTAAATTTCAGCACTGAAATAGTGCATTAGTGTGTTTTAGTAAATAAAAAGCTGTGTTCTTGGTCAACTAAGCAGTAGTGCATAAAGCGTACCAACACCTACGTTTCATTGTCAGCTGTTATATACTGCATTTGTGAATTTTGGGGGAAAAAAGCCGTGTTCTTGGTTCACAAAGCAGTTGTGCATACAGCGTACAAAGACCTACGTTAAATTTTTAGCAATTAAATGGTGCATTTGTGAATTTTAGGGAAAAAAGCCTTATTACTGGTTCACAAAGCAGTTTAAAATAAACCGCCCTAATACCTATTTTACATTTCTTCAGTTAATTTGTGCATTCAATGTATTTTCTGGTAAAAAAAACTGTATTCCTGGTCCACAAATGAAATATACATACAGCGTACAAATACCCATTTTAAATTTCAGCACTGAAATAGTGCATTAGTGTGTTTTGGGGGAAAAAAAAGCTGTGTTCTTGGTCCACAAAGAAGTTGTGCATACAGCATACAAATACCTATTTTATATTTCAGCACTGAAATGGTGCATTAGTGTGTTTTAGGGGAAAAAAAAAGCTGTGATCATGGTCCACAAAGCAGTTGTGCATACAGCGTACAATTACCCATTTTAAATTTCAGAACTGAAATGGTGCATTAGTGTGTTTTAGGGAAAAAAAAGCTGTGTTCTTGGTTCATAAAGCATTTGTGCATACAGCGTACAAATACCTATTTTAAATTTCAGCACTGAAACAGTGCATTAGTGTGTTTTAGGGGGAAAAAAGCTGTGTTCTTGGTTCACAAAGCAGTTGTGCATACAGCGTACAATTACCCATTTTAAATTTCAGAACTGAAATGGTGCATTAGTGTGTTTTAGGGAAAAAAAAGCTGTGTTCTTGGTTCATAAAGCATTTGTGCATACAGCGTACAAATACCTATTTTAAATTTCAGCACTGAAACAGTGCATTAGTGTGTTTTAGGGGGAAAAAAGCTGTGTTCTTGGTTCACAAAGCAGTTGTGCATACAGCGTACAAATGCCTACCTTCAATTATTAGCCGTTAAATAGTGAATTTTTAAATTTTGGGGAAAAAAGCCGTGTTCTTGGTTCAAAAAGCAGTAATGCATACAGCGTACAAATACCTATGTTTCATTGTCATCCGTTATATACTGCATTTGTGAATTTTGTGGAAAAAAGCTGTGTTCTTGGTTCACAAAGCAGTTGTGCATACAGCATACAAATACCTATTTTACATTTCAGCACTGAAATAGTGCATTAGTGTGTTTTAGGTTAAAAAAAACTGTTTTTCTGGTTCACAAAGCAGTTGTGCATACAGCGTACAAATATGTACGTTTATTTTCCAGCTGTTAAATGGTGCATTTGTGAATTTTGGGGGAAAAAAGCCGTGTTCTTGGTTCACAACGCAGTTGTGCATACAGCGTACAAATGCATATTTTAAATTTCAGCACTTAAATAATGCATAAGTGTGTTTTAGGGGAAAAAAAAGCTGTGTTCTTGGTTCACAAAGCAGTTGTGCATACAGCGTACATATACCTATTTTAAATTTCAGCACTGAAGTAGTGTATCACTGTGTTTTAGGGAAAAAAGCCATGTTCTTGGTCCACAAAGCAGTTGTGAATAGAGAGTACAAATACACATTTTAAATCTCAGCACTGAAATAGTGCATTAGTGTGTTTTAAGGAAAAAAAGCCGTGTTCGCAGTTTTGCATACAGCGTACAAATACCTACGTTTAGTTTTTAGCTGTTAAATGGTGCATTTGTGAATTATAGGGGAAAAAGCCGTGTTCTTGGTCCACAAAGCAGTTGTCCATATAGCGTACAAATACCCATTTTAAATTTCAGCACTGAAATAGTGCATCACTATGTTTTAGGGAAAAAAGCGATGTTCTTGATTCAAAAAAAAGTAGTGCATACAGCGTACATATACGTACGTTTAATTGCAGCCGCTAAATGGTGAATTTTTTTGTAAATTTTGGGGGAAAAAAGCCGTGTTCTTGGTTCACAACGCAGTTGTGCATACAGCGTACAAATACATATGTTAAATTTCAGCACTGAAATAATGCATTAGTGTGTTTTAGGGGAAAAAAGCAGTGTTCTTGGTTCACAACGCAGTTGTGCATACAGCGTACAAATACCTACCTTCAATTATTAGCCGTTTAATAGTGAATTTGGAAATTTTGGGGAAAAAATCTGTGTTCTTGGTTCATAAAGTAGTAGTGCATACACCATACAAATTCCTACGTTTCATTGTCAGCCGTTATATACTGCATTTGTGAATTTTGGGGGAAAAAAGCCGTGTTCTTGGTTCACAAAGCAGTTGTGCATACAGCGTACAAATACCTACATTTAATTTTCAGCTGTTAAAATGTTCATTTGTGAATTTTGGGAAAAAATGCTGTGTTCTTGGTCCACAAAGCAGTTGTGCATACAGCGTACAAATACGTATTTTAAATTTCAGCAATGAAATAGTGCATTAGTGTGTTCTAGGGAAAAAAAAGCTGTGTTTTTGGTTCACAAAGCAGTTTTGCAGACAGCGTACAAATGCACTATTTCAGTGCTGAAATTTAAAATAGGTATTAGTGTGTTTTAGGGGAAAAAAAAGCTGTATTCTGGGTTCACAAAGCAGTTGTGAATACAGCGTACAAATACCTACCTTCAAATATTAGCTGTTAAATAGTGAATTTGTAAATTTTGGGGAAAAAAGCTGTGTTCTTGGTTCACAAAGCAGTAGTGCATACAGCATACAGAAACCTACTTTTCATTGTCAGCCGTTATACAGGTCCTTCTAAAAAAATTAGCATATTGTGATAAAGTTCATTATTTTCTGTAATGCGCTGATAAACATTTGACTTTCATATATTTTAGATTCATTACACACAACTGAAGTAGTTCAAGCCTTTTATTGTTTTAATATTGATGATTTTGGCATACAGCTCATGAAAACCCAAAATTCCTATCTCAAAAAATTAGCATATCATGAAAAGGTTCTCTAAACGAGCTATTAACCTAATCATCTGAATCAACTGATTAACTCTAAACACCTGCAAAAGATTCCTGAGGCTTTTAAAAACTCCCAGCCTGGTTTATTACTCAAAACCGCAATCATGGGTAAGACTGCCGACCTGACTGCTGTCCAGAAGGCCATCATTGACACCATCAAGCAAGAGGGTAAGACACAGAAAGAAATTTCTGAACAAATAGGCTGTTCCCAGAGTGCTGTATCAAAGCACCTCAGTGGGAAGTCTGTGGGAAGGAAAAAGTGTGGCAGAAAACGCTGCACAACGAGAAGAGGTGACCGGACCCTGAGGAAGATTGTGGAGAAGGACCGATTCCAGACCTTGGGGGACCTGCGGAAGCAGTGGACTGAGTCTGGAGTAGAAACATCCAGAGCCACCGTGTACAGGCGTGTGCAGAAAATGGGCTACAGGTGCCGCCTTCCCCAGGTTAAGCCACTTTTGAATCAGAAACAGCAGCAGAAGCGCCTGACCTGGGCTACAGAGAAGCAGCACTGGACTGTTGCTCAGTGGTCCAAAGTACTTTTTTCGAATGAAAGCAAATTTTGCATGTCATTCGGAAATCAAGGTGCCAGAGTCTGGAGGAAGACTGGGGAGAGGGAAATGCCAAAATGCCTGAAGTCCAGTGTCAAGTACCCACAGTCAGTGATGGTCTGTGGTGCCATGTCAGCTGCTGGTGTTGGTCCACTGTGTTTTATCAAGGGCAGGGTCAATGCAGCTAGCTATCAGTAGATTTTGGAACACTTCATGCTTCCATCTGCTGAAAAGCTTTATGGAGATGAAGATTTCATTTTTCAGCACGATCTGGCACCTGCTCACAGTGCCAAAACCACTGGTAAATGGTTTACTGACCATGGTATTACTGTGCTCAATTGGCCTGCCAACTCTCCGGACCTGAACCCCATAGATAATCTGTGGGATATTGGGAAGAGAAAGTTGAGAGACACAAGACCCAACACTCTGGATGAGCTTAAGGCCGCTATCGAAGCATCCTGGGCCTCCATAACACCTCAGCAGTGCCACAGGCTGATTGCCTCCATGCCATGCCGCATTGAAGCAGTCATTTCTGCAAAAGGATTCCTGACCAAGTATTGAGTGCATAACTGAACATAATTATTTGAAGGTTGACTTTTTTTGTATTAAAAACACTTTTCTTTTATTGGTCGGATGAAATATGCTAATTTTTTGAGATAGGAATTTTGGGTTTTCATGAGCTGTATGCCAAAATCATCAATATTAAAACAATAAAAGGCTTGAACTACTTCAGTTGTGTGTAATGAATTCAAAATATATGAAAGTCTAATGTTTATCAGTACATTACAGAAAATAATGAACTTTATCACAATATGCTAATTTTTTTAGAAGGACCGGTATACTGCATTTGTGAATTTTGTGGAAAAAAGCAGTGTTCTTGGTCCACAAAGCAGTTGTGCATATAGCGTACAAATACCTACGTTAAATTTTCAGCCATTAAATAGTGTATTTGTGAATTTTGGGGAAAAAAGCTGTGTTCTTGGTTCATAAATCAGTAGTGCATAACCCGTACCCGTACATATACCTAAGTTTCATAGTCAGCCGTTATATACTGCATTTGTGAATTTTGTGGAAAAAAGCAGTGTTCTTGGTCCACAAAGCAGTTTTGCATATAGCATACAAATACCTACGTTAAATTTTCAGCCATTAAATAGTGCATTTGAGAATTTTGGGAAAAAAATACGTGTTCATGGTCCACAAAGCAGTTTTTCCTGCTGCATACAAATTCCTATTTTAAATTTCAGCACTGAAATAGTGCATTTGTGAATTTTAGGGAAAAAAGCCTTTTTCCTGGTTCACAAAGCAGTTTAAATACACCGCCATATACCTATTTTACATTTTTGAAGTAAAATTGTGCATTCAGTGTATTTTCTAGAAAAAAAGCAGTATTCCTGGAACACAAATCAATTATGCATTCAGCGTACAAATACCTATTTTAAATTTCAGCACTGAAACAGTGCCTTACTGTGTTTTAGGGAAAAAAAAGCTGTGTTCTTGGTTCACAAAGCAATTGTGCATACAGCGTACAAATACATATTTTAAATTTCAGCACTGAAATAGTGCATTAGTGTGTTTTAGGGAAAAAATTACATGGTCTTGGTCCACAAATCAGTTATGCATACAGCGTACAAATACCTAAGCTTAATTTTCAGCTGATAAATAGTGCATTTGTGAATTATGGGGAAAAAAAAGCTGTGTTCTTGGTCCACAAAGCAGTTGTGCATACAGCGTACAAATACCTATTTTAAATTTCAGCACTGAAATAGTGCATTAGTGTGTTTTAGGGGAAAAAAAGCGCTGTTCTTGTTTCACAAAGCAGTTGTGCATACAGCGTACAAATACCTACCTTCAATTTTTAACCGTTAAATTGTGAATATGTGGATTTTGGGGGAAAAAGCAGTGTTCTTGGTTCCCAAAGCAGTTGTGTATACAGCGTACAAATCCGTTGTTTCAATTTCAGCACTGAAATGGTGCATTAGTGTGTTTCAGAGAAAAAAATTCCATGTTCTTTGTTCACAAAGCAATTATGCATACAGCGTACCGATACCTAAGTTTAATTTTCATCTGTTAAATAGTGCATTTGTACATTTTTGTGAATTATGGAGAAAAAAAGCTGTGTTCTTGGTCCACAAAGCAGTTGTGCATACAGCGTACAAATACCTATTTTAAATTTCAGCACTGAAATAGTGCATTAGTGTGTTTTAGGGGAAAAAAAGGCGCTGTTCTTGCTTCACAAAGCAGTTGTTCATACAGCGTACAAATACATAATTTATATTGCAGCACTAAAATAGAGCCATACTGTGTTTTAGGGGGAAAAAAAGCAGTGTTCTTGGTTCACAAAGCAGTTTTGCATACAGCGTACAAATACCTACGTTTAATTTTCAGCCGTTAAATAGTGTATTTTGTTAAAAAAAGCCTTGTTCCTGGTTCACAAATCAGTTGTGCATGCAGCGTACAAAGACCTACGTTTAATTTTCAGCCATTAAATAGTGCATTTGTGCATTTTGTGGAAAAAAGCATTATTCCTGGTCCACAAAGCAGTTTAAAACACTCCACCCAAATACCTATTTTACATTTCTGCAGTGAAACAGTGCATTAGTGTATTTTTTGGGGAAAATAAACGGTATTCTTGGTCCACAGACCATTTTTATGACCCGGGCACTGCCTTAGTGTTAGTGAACTTAATTGTTGACTATTGGCAGTTAAATTGACACCCAAGATATAGCATCTGTCAGCTTGGTGGCTGAACACAATTAATGAGAAGAACATCAAATAAGGGATGTGGGTATAGTCATGGTGGTGTTGGTGGAGCTCCTGTTGCTGGGAGAGGATGTGGCCATTCAGTGCCAACTTCAGGTCCAAGTGAAATGCCTTCCTCAGGTGCGAGTAGGCGACAGAACCTGCAGCCTTATTTGGCAGCCCGAATGCCGCTCTACAGATGGTGAGGCCAGAACAAGTAAAGGCAATAGTAGATTGGGTGGCTGACAGTGCCTCTTTTCTTCACAGTATCTCCCACCCAGTCCTCTGCAGAAAGAGTTGGCACCTGCAGCCCATGCCTATCAGTCTTTCACCTCACCCCCTGGAAAATCAGCCAAGCAGCCTGAGCTCCAGGTCATGCAGCAGACTTTTATGCTTTTTGATGACTCTGCTGGCAGGGTTTCCCCGGGCCATCCACATAGCCCTACCCCAGAAGTGGAAGACATTGAATGCACTGATGCCCAACCACTTATGATGCAGGATGAGGACATGGGAGGACCACTGCAGCACATCTCTGATGATGATGACAACGTTGCAGCCCAACGAGGAGGGCAGGGGTCAACAATGGTTGGAAGATGATGTGGAGGACGATGAGGTCCTAGACCCCGACTGGACTCAAGTTCATGCTAGTGACGTGTGCAGTTATGAGGAAGAGGCGGTGGTCGTACAGAGACGGTCAGCACAGAAAAAGAGGGAGCAGGCTTCAAAAGTGTACGGCCGTCCCCGAGACAGTACGCCTGCTACTGCCCACCGCACTCAGGGAACTAGCACACCAAAGCCAGCTCCAAGGAGTTCATTGGTGTAGCAGTTCTTCAGACAATGTCCTGACGACAAGACACAAGTGGTTTCCACTTTGTGCCATCAGAGCCTGAAGCAAGGCATAAACGTTCTAAACCTGAGCACAACCTGCATGACCAGGCATCTACGTGCAAAGCACGAACTGCAGTGGAGTAAACACCTTAAAAACCAAGAAAGGTCTCAGTCTCCTCCAGCTTCCTCTTGTGCTGCTGTCTCTGCCTCTTCCTCCACCTCTGGAGACACAGTGGCACCTGCCACCCAGCAAAAAGAGGATGTGCCACCAACATCCCAAGCATCTCCACCATGTCACTCGCAAGCGAGAGAAAGAGAAAATACCCACCTATCCACCCTGGCCCTGAATACCAGCATTTCAAAATTACTGGCCTTTGAAATGCTGTAATTCCGTCTGATGGAGACGGACTGTTTTGGACGGACAGCTCATGGCGGTGGCTGTCCCACAGTACGTCGTTCCCAGCCGCCTCTACTTTTCCAGGTGAGCCGTACCTTCCCTGCACAACCAAGCTGAGGATAAAATCAAGTGTGCACTGCGTCATGCCATCTGTGGCAAGGTCCACATAACCACAGATACATGGACCAGTAAGAACGGGCAGGGACGCTATATCTCCCTAATTGCACACTGGGTAAATGTAGAGTTGGCTGGGCCGAGGCGGATAGAGGATTGGCGCATGTACTTCCACCACCGAGGATCGCAGGGCATTATTCTTTGCCTCCTGTTGCCTCCTACTCCTTTTACTCCTCCTCCTCCTCTTCTACTACCTCCTCATCCGGTCAGCGAAAGACCTTCACCCCCCACTTCAGCAGAGCCAGGGGAAAACGTCAGCAGGCGGTTTTAAAACTCATGTGTTTGGGAGACAAACCCCACACCACACAGGAGCTGTGAAGGGGCATAGAAGAACTGCCCAATGAGTGGTTGCTGCCAGTGAGCCTCAAGCCCGGCCTGGTGCTGTGCGATAATGAGCGAAATCTCGTAGCAGCTCTGGGACTAGCCGGTTTGATGCACATCCCTTGCCAGGCGCATGTGCTGAATTTGGTGGTGCAGTAATTCCTTAAAACTACCCAGACATGTCAGAGCTGCTGCAGAAAGTGTGATCCATCTGTGCGCACTTTCAGCGTTCTCACCCTGCTGCTGCTCGCCTGTCTGCGCTGCAGCGTAACTTCGGCCTTCCCGCTCACCACCTCATTTGCGACGTGCCCACCAGGTAGAACTCCACCTTGCATATGCTGAAGAGACTGTGCCACCAGCAGCAGGCGATAGTGGAGTTTCAGCTGAAGCACGCACGGGTCAGTCGCTCTGTGGAACAGCACCACTTCACCACAATTGACTGGGCCTCCATGCGAGACCTGTGTACCTTGTTGCGGTCTTTTGAGTATTCAACCAACATGGCCAGTGCTAGAATTACAATACCACTTCTATGTCTTCTTGAAAAAACAATTACCACAGGAGTAGGAGGAAGAGGGGGCATTTCACAGGGTTTCAGGCCAGTCATTCAGAAGTGGCTCAGAGAGTGGGTTCCTGCACCAGCAGAGGCTAGGTACACATGTGGACAGCTAGGGAACAGTTCTGGAGGAGGAGGAGGTAGAGGAGGAGGAGAAGGAACCATGTTCATAGCAGGGAGGCACACAACGCAGCTCATGGCCATCACTGGAGCATGGCTGGGCAGATACGGAGGACACCGATGATACACCACCTACAGAGGACAGCTTATGCTTACCTCTGTGCAGCCTGGCACACATGAGCGACTACATGCTGCAGTGCCTGTGCAACGATAGCAGAGTTGCCAACATTGTAACTTGTGCTGACTACTGAGTTGCCACCCTGCTGGATCCCCGCTACAAAGACAATGTGCCCTCCTTAATTCTCGCAGTGGAGCGTGATAGGAAGATGTGTGACTACAAGAACACACTTGTAAACGCGCTCCTGAGGGCATTCCCAACTGACACTGGGGGACAAGTGGAAGCACAAGGCGGAGGAAGAGGTCGCCAATGCAGCTGTGTCACAGGCAGCACCTCAGACGGCAGGATTAGCATGGCCCACATGTGGAAAAGCTTTGTCACTGCGCCACAGCAACCTGCACCACCAGCTGATATAGAACGTCTTAGCAGGAGGCAGCATTTGAACAACATAGTGGAACAGTATGTGTGCACACGCCTACACGTACTGACTGATGGTTCTGCCCCATTCAACTTCTGGGTCTCCAAATTGTACACATGGCCTGAGCTTGCCCTTTATGCCTTGGAGGTGCTGGCCTGCCCTGAAGCCATTGTATTGTCTAAACGTGTATTTAGCACGGCAGGGGGCGTCATTACAGACAAACGCAGCTTCCTGTCCACAGCCAACGTGGACAAGCTCACGTTCATTAAAATTAACCAGACATGGATCCCACAGGACTTGTCCGTACCTTGTGCAGAATAGACTCAACCATACATTCTTATACTCCAGTGCACTTATTCATTAAATCTTTTTTTTTATTTGTACCATTATTTTGGGGGCTACCCCAATTAAAAAAGATATTTTGGTGGATGACATGAAGCCGGTTTTGCCGTGAATGAACCTCTCCTCTGTCTGGCTGCCAGGGGCCTAACTTACTGAAAATCGCCTGTTCCATTGGTGGGTGACATTAACCTCTTATTGCCATGAATAAACCTCTCCTCTGTCTGGGTGCCAGGGGACTAACTTACTGAAAATTGCCTGTTCCATTGATGGGTGACATTAACCTCTTTTTGCCATGAATGAACCTCTCCTCTGTCTGGGTGCCAGGGTCCTACATTACTGAAAGTTGCATGTTGCATTGGTGGATGACATGAAGCCGATTTTGCCTTGAATGAACCTCTCCTCTGTCTGGGGCCTACCTTACTGAAAATCTCCTGTTCCATTTCTGGGTGACATTAACCTCTTATTGCCGTGAATAAACCTCTCCTCTGTCTGGGTGCCAGGGGCCTAACTTACTGGAAATCGCCTTTTCTATTGGTGGGTGACATTATCCTCTTATTGCCGTGAATAAACCTCTCATTTGTCTGGGTGCCAGGGGCCTAACTTACTGAAAATCGCCTGTTCCATTGGTGGGTGACATTAACCTCTTATTGCCGTGAATGAACCTCTCCTCTGTCTGGGTGTCAGGGGCCTAACTTACTGAAAATTGCCTGTTCCATTGGTGGGTGACATTATCATCTTATTGCCGTGAATAAACCTCTCATCTGTCTGGGTGCCAGGGGCCTACATTTCTGAAAATCGCCTGTTGCATTGGCGGATGACATGAAGCCGATTTTGTCGTGAATGAACCTCTCCTTCATCTGGGTACCAAGGGCCTACATTTCTGAAAATCGCCTGTTGCATTGGTGGATGACATGAAGCCGGTTTTGTCGTGAATGAACCTCTCCTTCATCTGGGTGCCGGGGCCTACATTTCTGAAAATCACCTGTTCCATTGGTGGGTGACATGAAGCCTGTTTTGCCGTGAATGAACCTCTCCTCTGACTGGGTGCCAGGGGCCTACATTTCTTAAAATCACCTGTTCCATTGGTGGATGACATGAAGCCTGTTTTGATGTGAATGAACCTCTCCTCTGTCTTGGTGCCAAGGGCCTAACTTACTGAAAATCGCCTGTTCCATTGGTGGATAACATGAAGCATGTTTTGCTGTGAATGAACCTCTCCTCTGCCTAGGTGCCAGGGGCCTACATTTCTGAATATCACCTGTTCCATTGGTGGATGACATTAACCCAGTTTTGCCAGTGATAAGCCCTTGCTGTGCATTGCTGGCAGGAAACCAAATTTTGTAAAAACGTCTGTTACTGATCAAAAGATGCGTGACTACAAACGCAAGCTGGTAGACACGCTGCTGATGGCATTCCCACCTGACGCCTCCTCAACCTCCTACTCCACATCCACCTCCTTCTCCGAGTTGCCAATTAATAATGTTTAATTTTTATTTATTTTATTTTATCTATCCACATTTGTTTGCAGGGCATTTACCTATATTTTGCTGCCTTTTTCAGCCCTCTAGCCCTTTCCAGGGCTATTTTACAGCCATTTTAGTGCCCAAAAGTTGGGGTCCCCATTGACTTCAATGGAGTATGGGTTCGGGGCTAAGTTCGGATCCAGAACACAAACTTTTTTGTGAAGTTCGGTCGAATCCACAGTACCTGAACTTCCAGGTATTCGCTTAACTCTAAGGCCAGCTGGTCCGTTCCGCAAAATACGGAATGCACACGGATGTCATCCGTATTTTTTGCGGATTCATGTTTTGCGGACCGCAAAATGCATATGGTCGTATGCATGAGGCCTTAGTCGTCTTTTTTGTAAACTGAAAAAAACCTACTTTTAATAATCTTTCTGGGTACTATAGTCCACCCATTCCAGTTATTACTTTAGTTGCCCTCCTCTGAACCCTCTCCAGCTCTGCTATGTCTGTCATGTTCACAGGAGCCCAGAACTGTACACAGCACTCCATATGTGTGCAGTGTCCCACTCATGATCGTGGGCACAGAAAACTGGTTTTACTATCTTTTATTGTCATATACTATGTCTGAATGTCATACTTCATCTCATGTCATATTCTTCCATGTCACTATGTGATTCTATGTAAGATCCTTTCATATAGACCAGTTAGATTGTACTACACTAGTCTTACCACTAGATGGGGTGACTGTGTATAAATAGCTTAGCTCGGGCCTAGTTAGGCAGAGATAGTGGGAGATTGAGTGAAAGAGAAGTTTAGTCAGTGTGCAGCCAAGATGTAGCTGTCCGCTAGAGAGAGGACTCCTGCATCTCTGCTCTCTCTCACGGCCCAGGGTTAAAGCCTACAAGATTCAGCCTAGAGGTGAGAAATCTACTTATATAGCTTGTCCCTCGGGGGCAGGGCCGGCGCCACTGTTAGGCGAACTAGGCATTTGCCTAGGGCACCGGCCTGCTGGGGGCGCCTTTGTGGGCTCCCCCTGTCTAGGGCTGCAGCGCTGGGTGAGCGGCTCTTGAGCCAACCCCAGCGCCATTACATGGGGGCCAGGAGATGGAGGTCCTTCTTAAATATGGCAGTAAATTACAGGAGGAGAGGAGGCGGGCGGCAAGGGAGGCTGTTCTAGCAGCTCCCACTCTTCCCTTGCGCGCCCTCTGTGATGCCGGGAGCCGGAATATGACGTCATTCCGGCCCCAGCATACTAAACGGCGCGCTGGAGGACTGAGGAGCTGCACCACACTAGACCCTAGGGAGGTGAGTGTTTAAGTGTTTGACTGAGTGAGTGTCTGCCTGTGTGTGTCTGCAATCCATATCTCAAGCAGCACTCCGGATCACTCGGTCACACATGATGCAACAGCCCGCCTTTTGTCCTAGACTCGTTCGGACTCAGATCAAGCAATAAAATCAAATCGCAGGCAGCATCCTCTGTGTATTTCCTTTATTCAGGATCGCAATCCCAGAAACTTGTGCAAGTACAAAAACAGCTACGTTTCGGCTATCTACTAGCCTTTATCAAGCTTAGTGTGACTATGAAACAATGGCTTTAAATATCAAAAACCCCACCCCTTCAAACTAATCATAGCCAATGCCGTGATATCTCACATTAACCCATATTTGCATAGCATATTCAAACATATGTGCAATCATGTGTAACTTAAAACACATACCGCTTGCCTCTGGTGGTATCCATGTGCGGCTTCACTCGCAATCCAGCGCGTCTACCTGTCTCTACTGCGCATGTCAGCCAGAGTTCAGAGGCCGCTTCCCCACTCACGTGATCGCTGACGCACTCGTCAATGCGATCATTTGATGGCCGGCTCTTCCGCCCTCAATGTCACTGCGCTCCGGATGTCGGGTTCGCTGCCGTGGATACCACCACAACAAATCAAAACTCTTCCGCTAGTATACAGAGATACATTTGCAATACATGTTCCAATAAAATCAACAGTGGGACCATCTGTGATCCCTATGTGGACATAACACCGGTGAACCTATATATGAAAAATTTAGTCATATGTGACGGTAATGTGCCTATAATAAAACCACTTTAAAATCACAATCAGGAGGAGACAGATTATAACACTCTCATATACTTAGACATTATTAACATTGAATTCTATATTCATCCCATAAGGTTGGAGCGCTCTCAACTCAAAAATCCATCTGAGTTCTTTCTTACGCAATATACGATTTTTGTCCCCTCCACGTCTCAATTGTCCCACGGAATCGATAATGCGGAACCTCAATTGGTTCACTGAATGAGCAAAATCTACAAAGTGCTTAGCCACCGGCTTGTCCACCAATCCTCTCCTAATATTACTTTTGTGGGAATTAATCTGTTCACGCGCCTCCATGGTGGTCTCACCTATATAAATGAGACCACAGGGACATGTGATCATATAAATAATATCACGGGACCGACAGGTGAAGAAATCTCTGATTTTGTATCGTTTGCCACTGTAGGGATGGGCGAAGGTATCACCCTTCACCATGTTTCCACAATTGCAACATCCGAGGCATGGGTAACAGCCTAACTTCCTCGGGGCCAGATATCTCTGTCCATCCCCACAGGGATTCATCACATCGGTCTTCACCAGTCTGTCCCGTAAAATCCTACCCCTTTTATACGCCATCATGGGTACCTCTCCAAATTCTTTTATTGTCGGTAAGCCCCTCTGCAGAATATGCCATTCCTTGCGAATGATTCTCGCTATCCCGTCACTGTGGGCACCAAAAGTGGAGACAAACGGGATCCGATAATTATCATTCTCTCTTTTTTTATTGCGTAAAGTCTCTGTCCGATTGACCGTTCGTACCTTTTGTGTCAATCGTCCAATTAACTTGCGAGGGTAGCCCCTTTCCAGGAATTTACCTCCCATCTCAGCTGTCCTTTGGTCAAACTGTACCTCATCAGATACCACCCGCCTCACTCTTAGCATCTGACTCCACGGTAGTGATTGTATCATCCGATGCGGATGGCTACTATCAAACCTCAACAAATTGTTTCGATCAGTCGGTTTATGATAAATATCTGTTGTCACCTTCCCACCCTTAAACTGTACCAACACATCTAAGAATTGTAATTCACATGTCGACATCGTGATTGTAAATTCTAAACCT
The DNA here is from genome assembly GCA_033119425.1 of Bufotes viridis. NCBI lineage: Eukaryota > Metazoa > Chordata > Amphibia > Anura > Bufonidae > Bufotes > Bufotes viridis. The sequence continues at coordinate 343,934,429 of CM065590.1, forward strand.
GGGACTAATGTGTTAAGTTCTTGATGGAACATCTCCAATTGATCACGTGTTCCATCCCACACTACAAAGATGTCGTCGATGTAGCGCCACCAGCAACGGGCACCCCCAAAGTGGACAGATGTGTGTGTGTGTCTGTCAGTGAGTGAGTGTATGTATGTCAGTGAGTGCATGTCGTTCAGTGCGTGCGTGTCGTTCAGTGCGTGCGTGCGTTTCGTTCAGTGCATGCGTGTCGTTCAGTGCATGCGTGTCGTTCAGTGAGTGCGTGTCGTTCAGTGAGTGCGTGTCGTTCAGTGAGTGTGTGCCGTTCAGTGAGTGCATGTGTGCCTGTCCATGAGTGCGTGCGTGTCTCAGTGAGTGCGTGCATGCCTGTCAGTGAGTGCGTGCCTGTCAGTGAGTGCGTGCGTGTCTGTCAGTGAGTGCGTGTGTGTCTGTCAGTGAGTGCGTGTGTGTCTGTCAGTGAGTGCGTGCGTGTCTGTCAGTGAGTGCGTGCCTGTCAGTGAGTGCATGCGTGTCGTTCAGTGAGTGGGTGTCGTTCAGTGAGTGCATGCCGTTCAGTGAGTGCGTGCGTGCCTGTCAGTGAGTGCGTGCGTGTCTGTCAGTGAGTGCGTGCGTGCCTGTCAGTGAGTGCGTGCGTGCCTGTCAGTGAGTGCGTGCGTGCCTGTCAGTGAGTGCGTGAGTGTCTGTCAGTGAGTGCGTGCGTGTCGTTCAGTGCGTGCGTGTCGGTGAGTGCGTGCGTGTCGTTCAGTGAGTGCGTGAGTGTCGTTCAGTGAGTGCGTGAGTGTCGTTCAGTGAGTGCGTGCGTGTCGTTCAGTGAGTGCGTGTGTGTCGTTCAGTGAGTGCGTGTCTGTCAATGTGTGTCTGTCTGTCTGTCAGTGAGTTTCGAGTTTCTGTGTGTGTTTGTGTGTCAGTGAGTGAGTGACATGGGAGGGGGGGGCGGCCGGCAAAATGGATCTTTGCCTAGGGCGGCAAAAATCCTTGGACCGGCCCTGCTCGGGGGTAAGACAAACAAGCCGTACAAGAGGGCTTCCCAGGCACCTTTGCAATTAGGCATAGGACACAGCTTACGGCATCCGCACCGCCAGTTTAAATCCTGAGGACAGTTAGGCCAACTGTCAGAAAAGCACTGGAAATAGAGGTTAAAGGATTCTGAAAACCAGCTTTAATCAAGGTTAGAATAAGGCGAGCGTTAATACCAGCCTAAGACTTTTTATACTTCAAAAGACTAGCCTGAAGCAGTAGCTTTCATATATGTAAAAGACAAAGAGCCTGCTTTCCCTGAGGACTTACAATTCCCTAACTCTGTATGCATGAGAGACAGTATTTCATATCTGGATGTACTAGAGACTGTTTGTTTTATACTTGGATGTAACTGTTATCAGGAGCAACGTTCAGTAAAAGTCATGAGTTGGATTCCACTGCTGTCTCAGTTTCCAATTCCTCAGTTAACACTACAGTAAATGGTTGTTCCACCATAAAAGGCACATTAATACAGACCACCAAGGGCACCTTGAACCACCACCTGGCCTGTGTCCCTTTACCAGAGTGTGTCCCAGAGAATCATTGTGCCGTTCTCCTCATCACTTATGCAAGCCTGCCCAGGGACGACATAGCCGTGAGTAACCAGAACTGTATTTACTTCGGCCCCCTTTTACTCACACCGTGACCTCACAAATAATCCCCCTGTCGGTCTGGCTCACCGCATGTGGTCTGACTAGTGATTTGTAAAGTGGCAGGACTATGTTCTCATCATGTGCATCTGTACTCCTTTTGTCTTTGTTATGTCTTTGGTTATTTTCTGGTCTGACAGTGAACACCATGCTTCCTGTGTATGACTGATCCATGTGGATTTATGCCTTGATCCTGATTCTTTCTGTTTGGTCTGGTTCCAGCTGTGTGAACAGGTCCCTGCAATTCTAAGGTCTCTTTTTCACAGGCGTTCCGCATTTGCGCTGGATGCGTTCCGGATGCATTGTGGGAAACCCGCATGAGTGTGCATGCAATTTCAGTCAGTTCAGTTCTTTCTGCGTGAGTGCAATGCATTTTGCATGCGCATGAGAAAAAACTGAATGTGGTATCCAGACCCGAACTTCTTCAATGAAGTTCGGGTTTGGGTTCGGTGTTTCGTAGATGTTATTGTTACTAGTAACACTTCATAACGCCGCCGGCATCGTCTTCTTTCTTCTTCTTTCAGGACCTGCAAAAGGACCTTTGATGACGTCATTGCTCACCAAGTGGTGAGCGTGGTGACGTTAGCGCAGGTCCTGCTAAATGAAGATAGAAGAATCCTTCTATCTTTATTCAGCAGGACCTGCACTGACGCCACCGTTCTCACCACATGGTTAGCACGATTACGTCATCAAAGGTCCTTTTGCAGGTCCTGAAAGAAGAAGAAAGAAGACGATGACAGATGCGCGATTAAGTGGATGAGGTGAGTTATATTATTTTTTTTTTTAACCCCTCAAATCACATTTTAGTAAGCATTCTGTATTAAGAAGGCTATTATTTTCCCTTATAACCATGTTCTATGGGGCCTGCGTTGAGTGAAAAACGCAGAATATAGAATTTGCTGCGATTTTCACGCAACGCTCAAGTGATGCGTGAAAATCACCGCTCCTCTGCACAGCCCCATTGAGGGGAATGGATCCGGATTCAGTGTAGGTGCAATGCGTTCACGTCACGCATTGCACACGCGCAGAATTCTCCCCCGTGTGAAAGGGGCCTAACTGCGGGTACTTCGACTGGGTCCCTGCACTTAGCCAGCATAGGGACTGTCAACTAGTCGTGTAGGACAGATCATTTAAGCAGGTAGGGACAGTGGTTAGGGGAGACTAGGTCTGCACTATTCACTACAGTTATGTCCAGTTTGATTCTGATTATGTTTGTGTCTTGTACCATTTGTTTACTGAAGCGTTTGTTTTTGCATATTCCCTATGTCTTGTCTGAGAATGTTTGGGATATGTTCAGTGGTTCTCCTAATCCCTGAACATGACACACAGACACACACATGGTTAGTGACTCAACCTTTGGATGAACACGAAAGTTCAATCTGCTTTGTTTCTTACTTCAGGAGATCTTCCTAGTTGCCTTTACCAGTCTGCTGTACCATCCACATTGCTGGCTCTTAAGCTGGCAGTAGTTAACCTTTTAATAGGTTTCACTACTCTGGGAAAAATTTACAAATAATCCTAAGGCTGGGACTAGAGATGAGCAATTTTTTTCAAAAAATTGCGATTACACTTAACGGTAATATGTTTTCTTTGAGCCTATGACAACACCATTGGATAGACACTGCCTCCTTCCAGGACAGGAAATAGAATGCCACAACTTCTTTAAAAAGGAGGGATCATTCCTCACCTCTCCAGTACTATTCCAAGAACTAAGGAACATTAGCTGAAAATAATCGTAATAATACATGCATAATCCATCTACTTTTCCTTTTTTTTTTTTTTTGGGGGGGGGGGGGGAGGGAATTAGACAGGTGCTGTCATAGGCTCAAAGAAATCGTATTACCGGTAAGTTTAATCGCAATTTTCCCCCTCGCCTATGACAGCACCATTGGAGGTAAACTGAAGTCTGTAAGGTATGCGGTGAACTCCAGGTAGCCGCCCCACAGATCTGCTCTATAGAAGCCGAAGCTCTCTCTGCCCAGGACATAGAGACTGATATAGTTTAATGGGCCCCAAACTGTACTGGTGGGGAGATTCCTTTTACTGAATATGGCAGTCTTATCCATCTAGCAATAGTTTGTGAAGAAGCGGCCATCCCCTTTCTTTTGCCCTGGAAAGATATAAACAGCTTTGTAGAAGATCTCCAAGACTGAGTGACCTCCAGGTATCTTATTAAACATCTTCTGACGTCTAGTTAATGAATTTCTGATTCTACACTATCCTTTGGAGAAGCATAGAAGGATGGAAGAACTATCTCCTGTGAACGATGGAAAGAGGAGGACACTTTAGGTAAAACGGACAGATCGGGAGAGATAATAACTCTATCTTCCAGTATGTTTAAATATGGCCGGTTAGTGGAAAGGGCTGCAATCTCCCCCACCCTCATTGCTGATGTTATAGCTAAAAGAAATGCTAGTTTTAAAGATAACATCTTAATAGAGATATCCTGGATTGGTTCAAAGGGATCTGAAACAAGCGCAGAAAGTACCAGATTGAGTTCCCAAGGGGGTAATCTTGTCTTTGATACTGGTGATAATTTTGACACAGCCGTGATGTCTTAATCCAAGGGTGATCTGCCAACTTAAATTCAAAAACTGCAATTAATGCCGAAATCTGTACTCTTAGGCCCCTTTCACACGAGCGTGTCCGGATTAGGTCCGGATGCGTTGCGGATGCGTTGCGGATGCGTTCAGTGAAAACTGTGCGATTTCACAGGCAAAGCCATTCAGTTTTGCCTGCGATTGCGTTCAGTTGTTCAGTTCTTTCCGCGCGGGTGCAATGCGTTTTGACGCGTTTTTCACGCGCGTGATAAAAAACTGAAGGTTTACAAACAACATCTTCTAGCAACCATCAGTGAAAAACGCAATGCACCCGCACTTGCTTGCGGATGCAATGCGTTTTTCACGCAGACCCATTCATTTCTATGGGGCTAGGGATGCGTGAAAAACGCAGAATATGGCCTCTTTCAGACGGGCGTTGCGGGTGCACTCCGTCAAACAGTGCGGGTGCGTTGCGGGAATTGCCGCGATTTTTCCCTGCGAGTGCAAAGCGCTGTCATGCGTTTTGCACGCGCGGGAGAAAAATCAGCACTTTTGGTACCCAGACCCGAACCTGCACTTCTTCACAGAAGTGCATGTTTGGGTCAGAAATTGTCCCGCTGGTATTATTTCACATTATAACATAGTTATAATGTTAAATAATACCCTTGGCCATCTCCCTTATGTTGAAACAGGTGCAGAATGGGTTAAAAATAATAAACTAATCATAACTTACCTGGTCCATTTGATCGCGAAGCCCGGCCTCCTCTCCGTTAGCTTGAAAGATGTAAAGGACCTGTAATGATGTCACAGCATCACATGGCCCAATCACCTGCTCCATCACTATGGTGATGGAGCATGTGATTGGTCCATGTGACACGTGACATCATCCAAGGTCCTAAGCACTATCCACAGCCTGAGGATAGTGATTAAGGACCTTGGATGATGTCACATGGTCACATGGACCAATCACATGCTCCATCACCATAGTGATGGAGCAGGTGATTGGGCCATGTGATGTGACGTCATCACAGGTCCTTTAGATCATCGATGCTGCAGGGAAAGAGAGGACAGATCGCGACTACGCGATCAAATGGCTAAGGTAAGTTAACTTTATTATTTTTAACCCCTTCCTCATCATTTAACAATGCATTCTTTATTAAGAATGCTATTATTTCCCTTATAACCATGTTATAAGGGAAATAATAGAGATTGGGTCCGCTGCTAAGCAACAATGCGGGAAAATCGCAACGCATCCGCACTTGGTTGCGGATGCTTGCGATTTTCCCGCATCCCCATTCACTTCTATGGGGCCTGCGTTGCGTGAAAACGCAGAATATAGAACATGCTGCGATTTTCACGCAACGCAGAAGTGATGCGTGAAAATCACCGCTCATGTGCACAGCCCCATAGAAATGAATGGGTCCGGATTCAGTGCGGGTGCAATGCGTCCTCCTCACGCATTGCACCCGCGCGGAAAACTCGCCTGTGTGAAAGGGGCCTATAGAACATGCTGCGATTTTCACGCAACGCACAAGAGATGCGTGAAAAAAAACGCTCATGTACACAGACCCATTGAAATGAATGGGTCAGGATTCAGTGCGGGTGCAATGCGTTCACATCACGCATTGCACCCGCGCGGAAAACTCGCTCGTGTGAAAGGGGCCTTAGGGTGCTGGGCCTAAGTTTTTTCTCCCAGCCTGCCTGCAAGAAATCTAAAATCAAAGCTATCGGAGGGGCCTCTAGTACATCTACTGGTACCTTAGCAAAATTAAAAAAGGCTTTCCATGTACGAGTGTATATAGTTGAAGTGACCTTCTTACGACTTGCCAGAAGGGTAGAAATAACCTCCTTTGATAACCCCTTGCTTCTTAACATCTGCCTTTCAATAGCCAGGCAGTCAGGTGCAGGCATTCCCCCTTGGACCCTGTACCAGAAGCCCCGGCACTGCTGGAAGGACCCAAGGAGTTGCAATTGATAACCTCTGGAGCCATGAAAAACAAACCTTCCTTGGCCAGAAGGGAGCTATAACTATCACTAACGCCCACTCTTCCCTTATTTTCCTTAGCATTCTTGGGATTAGCTTCAAAGGAGGAAAGGCGTAAAGGAGACCATTCCCCCAAGGTTGTGCTAATGCATCCACCGCTGTTGGATGGTCCTCTGGGGATAGTGAGAAGAAACTTTCTACTTTATTGTTGGACTGGGTAGCAAACAGATCTATAATTGGGACTCCCCATAATGCTACTATCTTCCTGAATATCTGAGGATCTAGGGACTACTCCCCCTGCTGCAGCTGGTGACAACTTAGAAAATTTGCCGCTATGTTGTCCTTCCCTCTTAAATGAACTGCATAAATTGATGAGAGAACTTTCCGCAAGCTGGAAAACTTCTTGTGCAAGGGACATGAGAATTGGAGACCTGGTTCCTCCCTGCCTGTTTATGTAGGCTACAGCTGTCATATTGTCTGAATAGATTCGTACATTTCTGTCTTTTATTACCGGGAGACTCTGTGAATTTACACTGCCTGGGTAAGCCCTCCTTAAACATTAGGGTTGGGGTGCCCGCAGAACTCCTTGCCTATCGCAGTGTGGTATCCTCACCTGCCCCCTTAGGACAGAAAACAGAACTGGAGAGGTGAGAAATGATCCCTCCTTTTGATGGCGCTTAATTCCCTGAAATTTTGGTACTGCGATTGAAGCTCCTGACCCTAGGATCTCTGCAGAAGGAGGGTCTCTACATGAGCTTCCCAACCCTGAGGACTGGTGTCCGTAGTTAGGGACAGGACATCCCTTCTCTCCCAAGGAACTCCCCCGAAGGTTCTAAACATCCATCCACCAAGCCAGAGAAAGGAGAGTCTGGGGTGACAGACGAATCTGCGAATCCAGGGAAAAAATATCTTTGTCCCATTCCTCCAAGATCTGCTGCTGCAGGGGTCTTGAGTGGAACCGAGCCCACTCTACCCCTGTTATAGCTGCAGTCATTAACTCCAGAACTGACATGGCTTCTCTCAACGAAACTGACTGACTGTGTACTAGACTCTGTACTCTGGCAATCAGGTTTTGGGCTTACGAAAGAGGCAACTGACAATTTTGGGCTGTACAGTCCAGGACCATTCCTAAAAAGGTACATTTCTGAATTGCCACTAGATTTGACTTTTCTAAGTTTTTTCCCCAACCTAATTTCCTTAGGATTTCCTTGAACCAAACCACCTGCTCTTCTAGCTGTAGGTACGAGTGAGAGAGAAAGAGAAAGTCGTCCAAGTAGGGAATGATCACTGAGTCCCTCTCTTTCACATGCGCCAGCATCTCTGCCACTACTTTCGTAAACAGCCTGGGGGCCTGCGCTAACCCAAAGGGGAGAGCCCTGAATTGTACATGAAGAATCTCCCCTTCCAACTGTATTAGAAACGTCTGGTGACTGGGATGAATAGGGATATGGTAGAAGGCATCCCTTAAATCTAAAGTGGCCATGAAACATCCCGGGAACAGATTTTAGATTGCAGTCTTGATTGTCTCCATACGAAATTTCTCGTACACTAGATGTCAGTTTAGCAATTTCAAATTTATTATTGCTCGGTAGGATCCATTTGGCTCTTTTTACTAGAAAGAGGGTTGAGTAGTATCCCTCCCCTATATCTTGAACAGGTACCTTTATCAGAACTTTATTTTCTAGAAGGACGAGAACCTCTGAAACAATAGTTGCTTGTTTCGAGGGGTTTGCACAAAAGTCTGTTATCACAAACCTTTCCGGAGGCAGACTTAGAAAATGTATCTTGTACTTGCAATATCCAGGGGCTGTTTATAATTTCTTGCCAATTTTCTAGAAAAAGTGAAAGCCGACCTCTTACCGGGGCCCTAGCGTCATTCAGTCTTCTTTTTTACTTTTTTGAGGCCTCTGCTCTTGAAAAAAGGCATCCCCTAGACCAGTGATGGGCAACGTGCAGCTCTCCAGCTGTTGCAGAACTACAACTCCCAGCATGCAAAGCCTGTCTATAGCTATCAGCCTACTGCAGGGCATGATGGGAGTTGTAGTTTAGCAACAGCTGGAGAGCCGCACGTTGCCCATCCCTGCCCTAGACTTATTTGATGATCCTGGATTTTGTCTAGGTCCTTCCTCCTTCCTGTATCCTCTATTTATCTGAGAACGGAAGGATTTCTTTGGGACTGAGAGACTAGGGGTGTGGAACCCCTTCTTTTTGTTTGAGGCCTTTTCTAATAACTCGTCTAAAACAGGCCCGAACAAAAATTCTCCTTGAAAGGGAATGCCACATGTAGCATCTCCGCTCCAATTTTTTAACCAGATCGCTCACCTGGCTGAGTTGGATAAGGCTGATGCCCTTGCAGAAATCTTAAGTGAGTCAACTGAGGCATTAGAAAGAAAATCAATAGCGCTCAAAATAGTGGGGAAGGAGGTAAGAATCGCCTCCCTAGGCATACCTTCCTTAATATGCCCTTCCAACTCAAAAACCCAAATTTTGAGGGATCTGGCCACCTGAGCTGCTCCCAATTCTATTTTAAATATATATCTGCCCTGTATCTTCAAAGGGAAGGATAGCTTTCCTAGATATCTTGGCTACTGGAGCATCTAGTTTTGGAGCTCTATCCCAAGAGGCTGATACTTTATCATCAAATGGGTATTTGCGTTTTATAGCAGAGGGGATAAAAAAATTTCTATTGGGTTTGCTCAATTCTCTAGAAATTAAGGCCTCTATATTTTCGTGTACATCAAAGCCTCTTAATCTTTTTGCACTTAACCCTTCAAACATGGAATCTCGGACCAACTGAGGGGTTTACTGATCATCTAAACCAGGGGTGGCCAACCTTATAGACACAGTGAGCCAATAAAAAAAAAAAGGATGATTACCAGGAGCCACAAGCTATACATTTACACAGTCTCTGTATTTTTCGCCCTACAAGATGCACCTACAGTAGTTTGTAACAAAGAAAAAAAAAAAGATTTTTCATCTGATCTGAGGTCTGATAAAAAAAAATTGTTCTTATTTTTCATTAGCAGAGAAAAAAAAGAAAAAATATATTTTTCATCAGACCTCAGATCAGACTCCTAAATCAGATCCCCAATTCTCATCTGACCTAAAATAAGACCCCCAAACCTCATCAGACCTCCAAATCAGACCCCCAATGCTCGTATCAGACAACACAAATCAGACTCCCAGTGTCAGACCCTCAGTGCTCATATCCCCCCATTCTCAGATCTGCCCCCCCCCCCATTCTCAGATCTGCCTCCCCCCATTCTCAGACCTGACCATTCCATGTTAACAGAAGACTCCCCCATGCTCAGATGTGAATCCTATGCTCAGATCAGATCCCCATTGCTCAGATCAGGACCCCCCCCACATGCTCAGATCAGACCTCCATTGCCCAGATCAGGACCCCTCCCCCATCCTCAGATCAGAACCTCCCGTGCTTAGATCAGACCCCCATGCTCAGTTCTATAATTTAAAAAAAAGTGCATGTCTTCAACTACTACGTTCTCACACTGTGTGCATCAGGACGTAGTGGAGAGTGAGCTAGAGCTGCAAAGTCGCAACGGTGCCCAATCAGGAAAAAATATCTGAGCATGGGGTGGAAAGTGAGCCAGCCTGACTGCTTCCGAGCTCCACAGAAAGAGCCGCACTTGAAGAAGCAAAGAGCCACATGTGGCTCAAGCTCAACCCCTGATCTAAACCCATTGTGGCCCTCACTATCTTTAATAAAGAGTTAATGCCTTCAGCTTGAAACAAAGATTTGTCCGCTGTGTCTGTCTCAAAGGATTCGTCAGACGAGAGTCTCTCTCCTTCCTCCTCTAATCCTGACAATACGTCTTGGTCACTTGAGGGGGGAATAGATGCCACTGCTGAGGTACTGGGCCGATTCTCTAACAGACTGCTGACCTATTCCTTCACTGTTTCTTTAACCTCCTCCCGGATCATTTGCTTCAAACTGGTGACCAGAGATGAGGTTTCCTCTTCAATTAAGTTGCCTATTTGTGGTCGGACGGCTATCAGAAAGGTGTACCTAACCTATCTAACCCTATCTACAACAAGCAGTAGAATATATACCATAACTGCTGCGATAGGGCAGCCTAAAGGGGGCCACCCTAATATCAAGTGACGGTAAGATGGTGTGGGTGGGTGGTTGAAATCAGCTGAATCGGCGTCAGCCTGGGCCCACAGGTGCTTATAAATAGCCTTGTAATCAGCCTCCCCTCCCACAAATACAACAATGTATTTGCTTAATACTTGTGGTCGGATCGGCTATCAGAAAGGTGTACCTAACCTATCTACAACAAGCAGTAGAATTATGCCATAACTGCTGCAGTAGGGCAGCCTAAAGGGGCCAAAAAGAGCAGACCTTAGTTTAGAGTAAAATATATACATACCATTACGACACCCACATTGAACGCAAAAGACACTTCACGATGAAGGTGCGGAATATACCGTACATATCACAGAGACTTATATGTACCTTACCTCTTTGTCACGTGCGCCAGCACGTCGTTCTTGGAGGTAGCTAATGTTGATGCGTTTGAAAGAGTGGCCGGTAATCAGAAACGATTTACTCCTATGTTGACCAACATATGAACATATTATGAGAAGGTCTGAATCCTCAGAGCTGCAGACTGAAACAACTATGGTGACTCTGATGGAAGGGCCTAAATGAACTCCAACCATTCGCCAAGGGCCCTGCTCGGACACCAACTGTTACTGGTAGCAAAATACTTCACCTATACTTATTCCCAAGGCCACAGCTTTTATTATTTTAATCTATACTAATAAAAGCCCTGTGTACGTGCTCAGGGCTGTTGTCCGTGCGTGTGTGCCGATTAGTGAAGTGCGCATGCGCGGCGCACAAACCAATCAGCACACACACAGCAGGGACCGCCCAAAGCACCGCGCCGCCGGCCAATAAAAACAGGGCGCATCACATGCAGCCCGGACAGCCCACAGCAGCGCGGCCGTCCAATCAATGTCGCCGCCCGGACCGCCCACAATTGCGCCAGCCAATAAACACACGGCGCACCGCGCCGTCGGCCAATAAAAACAGGGCGCATCACATGCAGCCCGGACAGCCCACAGCAGCGCGGCCGTCCAATCAATGTCGCCGCCCGGACCGCCCACAATTGCGCCAGCCAATAAACACACGGCGCACCACACGATGTATGGACCGCCCACAGCATGGAGCCGCCCAATCACACCATCCCCACAACTGCGCCGCTGGCCAATAACCGCCTCTTATGGTGTGTGGTGTCAGTTGGAGCAGAGTGCATAAGAAGCGCCGCCATTGCATGACAGAAATTGCTCTCATATACACACTGCAGCTGCAGCCAGCAGTATTAGCCAGCACCACCAATCAGTGCCAGCAATAATTGCCAGCCATCAATCATTGTCAACCAGTCACAGTAACAGCGGTCAGTGCCAGCCCTATCAGCCACCAGTCACAGTGCCAGTGGTCTCAGCAGCACCAGTTAGTGCCAGTGGTCTCAGCAGCACCAGTTAGTGCCAGCTCTATCAGCCACCAGGCACAGTGCCCGCCATCTGAGCACCACCAGTCAGTGCCAGCAGTCAGTGCGAGCTGTATCAGCCACCAGTCACAGTGCCAGTGGTCTCAGCAGCACCAGTTAGTGCCAGCTCTATCAGCCACCAGGCACAGTGCCCGCTGTCTCAGCACCACCAGTCAGTGCCAGCAGTCAGTGCGAGCTGTATCAGCCACCAGTCACAGTGCCAGTGGTCTCAGCACCACCAGTCAGTGCCAGCAATCAGTGCCAGCCGTATCACCCACCAGTAACAGTGACAGCAGTCTCAGCATCAACAGTCAGTGCCAAGCGTATTAGCCACCAGTCACACTGACAGTGGTTTCAGCACAACCAGTTAGTGCCAGCTCTATCAGCCACCAGTGGCAGTGCCCGCCGTATCATCACCACCAATCAGTGCCAGCTGTATCAGCCACCAGTCACAGTGCCAGTGGTCTCAGCACCACCAGTTAGTGCCAGAGGTATCAGCCACCAGTCACAGTGCCAGCAGTCTCAACACCACATGGCACTGCCAGTCGTCTGAGCTACCAGTCAGCGCCAGCTGTTTCAGCAATCAGCTGCAGTCTCAGCACCACCAGTCAGTGCCAGCAGTTCATGCCAGCCATTTCAGGCACCAGTCACAGTGCCCACAGTCTCAGCACCACCAGTCAGTCCTAGAAGTCAGTGCCAGCTGTATCAGCCACCGGTCACAGTGCCAGTGGTCTCAGCACCACCAGTTAGTGCCAGCTGTATCAGCCACCAGTCACAGTGCCCGTCTCAGCACCACCAGTCAGTGCCAGCAGTCAGTTTCAGCTGTATTAGCCACCAGTCACAGTGCCAGTCTCAGAACCACGTGGCACTGCCAGTCGTCTCAGCCACCAGTCAGCGCCAGCTGTTTCAGCCATCAGCTGCAAACTCAGCACCACCAGTCAGTGCCAGCTGTATCAGAAACCAGTCACAGCGCCAGTGGTCTCAGCACCACCAGCCAGTGCCAGCCGTATCAGCCACCAGTCACAGTGACAGCAGTCTCAGCACCACCAGTCAGTGCCAAGAGTATTAGCCACCAGTCACAGTGCCTGTGGTCTCAGCACCAACAGTCAGTGCCAGCTGTATGAGCCACCAGTCAGTGCCAGCCCTATCAGCCACCAGTCACAGTGCCAGTGGTCTCAGCACCACCAGTTAGTGCCAGCTCTATCAGCCACCAGTCACAGTGCCCTCCTTTTCAGCACCACCAGTCTGTGCCAGCAGTCAGTGCGAGCTGTATCAGCCACCAGTCACAGTGTCAGTGGTCTCAGCACCACCAGTCACAGTGCCAGTGCTCTTAGCACCACCAGTCACAGTGCCAGTGCTCTTAGCACCACCAGTCAGTGCCAGCAGTCAGTGACAGCCGTATCACCCACCAGTCACAGTGCCCGCCGTATTAGCACCACCAATCAGTGCCAGCTGTATCAGCCACCAGTCACAGTGCCAGTGGTCTCAGCACCACCAGTCAGTGCCAGCTGCACCACGTGGCACTGCCATTCGTCTTAGCCACCAGTCAGCACCAGCTGTTTTAGCCATCAGCTGCAGTCTCAGCTCCACCAGTCAGTGCCAGCCATCTCAGGCACCAGTCACAGTGCCCACAGTCTTAGCACCACCAGTCAGTCCTAGCAGTCAGTGCCAGCTGTATCAGCCACTAGTCACAGTGCCAGTGGTCTCAGCACCACCAGTCAGTGCCAGCCGTATTAGCCACCAGTCACAGTGACAGCAGTCTCAGCACCACCAGTCAGTGCCAAGCGTATTAGCAACCAGTGACAGTGACAGTGGTTTCTGCACCACCAGTCAGTGCCAGCTCTGTCAGCCACCAGTCACAGTGCCAGTGGTCTCAGCATCACCAGTCAGTGCCAGCCGTATCAGCCACCAGTCACAGTGCCAGTGATCTCAGCACCACCAGTCCGTGGCAGTCATATCAGGCACCAGTCACAGTGCCTGCAGTCTCAGCCAAAAGTCAGTGCCAGTGACGCATATTACAGCTACATATAACTCAGTATTACAGTAAGAGAAAATATTATAAAATTATAAAAGTACAAGCCTATATTACTTGGACTTTTTACTAACAACATGCCACCCAAAAAAAAGGGACACATCAAGTAGGACAAAAGACACAGACAATGAAACCCTACATAACCAAATTCTCCTGGAGAAACAGTCAAGTCAGCAAGTAAAAATCAAAAAAAGAAAGGCTCAAAAACAAAGAAAAAAGCAAATAGATCAATTCAAGAAAAAGAAAATGAGTGTCACAAAAGCGCTAAAATAGAAAGATTCAGAAGAGCAAATAGATCTATAGAAGAACAGGAAAATCAGCATAAAAAACAATGTCTAAGAGAAAGACAAAGACGAGCAAATAGATCTATTGAAGAAAAGGAAAATGAGCGTCAGAAAAATGTGAAAGCCCACAGAGCTAGGAGAGCAACACTACGTCAGCAACAAGCAATAAAAAGAGGCAGGATAACAGATCTACAAACAGACACAACACATTTATCAACAGCCACACAGGAGAAGATAAATGATATAAGAGAAAGACAAAAACGTAAGAGACATGCTGAAAGAGAAAAAGCTAGGAGAGCAAGTCTTACATCAGAAGAACGACAATTACAATGTTTGCGGCAAGCACAATTACAGAGACTGGCCCGAAGTAAAAGGAGTGGAAAATAATGAATCACGGGCAACAATAGAAAGAATGGCAATGATAAATGATATAGTTAATATTAATGAGGGTAACATTATACCCCACACATGTGGAGATTTAAATCAGATATGCAATTTTTGTCAAGCAAAACATTTTGAAGGAGAAAGACCATCTGATCAAAAATGTACACAGTGTTGCTCAAAAGGAAAAGTAAATCTTCAACCAATTTGAACAAATCCGTTTATACAGCAGCTCATGATGTGTCAGCATCATTACAGCAATAACTTCATGCAAAATATAAGGTCAATAAATAGTGCTCTAGCATTTGCATCTATGGGAGCTAACATTAGTCCGCCTTCTGGCTATGGGCCATACTGTTTTCGAATCCATGGTTCGATTTGTCACAGAGCAGGAACACTGCATCCTCAACAGGGTGAAAACAGACAGTTTGCACAATTATACATTTTAGATCCCTCTGAAGCTGCAGAACAAAGAATGCAAATTTCTGCCAACTCAGGAATAAATACAGAGCTTATGCAAACATTAAGTACATTTATGGCACAATTCAATCCTTCTGCTGAGGCCTGCAAAATGTTGTACCAAGTTGAAAAAGAATATGAAGAGAATGCCGCCAAAAATGACAATGTTATTAAGGAAGTGTCCATGACAATAGTACAAGATCGCAAAAATGACCAAAGGCGCTATAACGCACCAAAATATAATGAGGTTGCTTTTATTTTTCAAAATGATGATGGAGAACCACCACTTGAAAGAGATCTTCTTATACACTGCAAACCAAGTGAAGATTATACAAATAAAATAAAAAAACCACAAAGAATTAGTGTCCTTGATCCTAATTTGGAACCCATGGTTTATCCATTGTTATTCCCCTATGGGGATCAAAGCTGGGGAATTGACATTCCATTGCAAAACAGACCACAAGCTTTATTAAATTTACCAAACCAGTCACATAATCCTAGAGTTAGAGTCACTCAAATGCAATACTACGCTTACCGTCTTTCCATTAGAGAGGATTTTAATCCCTTTTTAAATGCAGGCTGCCTTACACAGCAATATATAGTTGATGCATATGTAAAAACAGAAGCCAACAGACTCAATTATATACATCAAAATCAGCCTTAATTGCGTGTTGAAAAATACTCTGGATTAATGGATCATTTGTTTAATGAAGCCAATGAAGCAGGCCTGAGTCCTGGAAAAATGTATATTTTGCCTTCTTCATTTGCAGGGAGCCCCAGAAACATGCAACAAAATTATCAAGATGCTATGGCAATTGTCAGAAAATATGGAAAACCAGATCTTTTTATTACTATGACATGCAATCCCAAATGGGAAGAGATTGTACATAACCTACAACATGGACAAACTGTTGATGGACAACCACATTTAGTTGCAAGAGTATTTCACCTAAAACTCAAAGCTCTAATTGATGACATCAGTAAAAAACATATTTTTGGAGTCCCAAAAGCAATGGTCTACGTGATAGAATTTCAAAAGAGAGGTTTACCACATGCTCACATACTTCTTATTCTTAAAGAAAGCTGTAAACCAAAAAATGAAGAACTGATAGATAAAATTGTCTCTGCTGAAATCCCAAACATAGAAATCACTCCTCGCTTACATGCAATTGTAACAAAGCATATGATTATATTATATTCGGACTTTCCTTTGCATTATGTGTTTGACTCTCAAAATTGTTGTTGGAAATTGCGTCAACGTGGTGCAGAAGAAATTATTGGACGAATGTATTCTGTCAACTTAATATCAGATGCAGAGCGTTACTGTCTGCGACTACTATTGCTGCATGTGGCTGGTGCAGTATCCTTTGAAGATCTGAGGACAGTACATGGTAATGTTTATCCCACTTTCCAAGAGGCTGCAAAAGCAAAAGGACTTATTAATGATGAAGATGTGTGGGAGAACACTCTGGAAGATGCTGTCCACTTTACAATGACTAAGCAACTTAGGGAATTATTTGCATATGTCTGCGTTTTTGCATCATTACAAAATATGAATGCACTTTTTCTAAAATATGAGCAATATCTCATTGAAGATTTAGTTCACAAACATAAACAACACAATGATGATTGTACAATCTGTCGTAAGATCGCACTTAAAGAAATAGCCAACATTCTGGTACTACATGGCAAAAACTGTGAAGATTTTGGATTGCCTTCCACATTGCCAAATACTGATCAACTTTGGAATATGTATGACCAGGAATTACAAAAATACAGAGCAGAAGAAATGGAGAAAACATTAAACAGAGAACAAAAAAGAGCTTCAGAAAAAATATTGTCTGCAAGCAAAAATGAAAACATCTGCAACCGTTGTTTTTTCTTGGATGGTGCAGGAGGTAGTGGTAAAACGTATCATTACAAAACCCTTCTCAGCACAGTTCGTGGAGAAGGTAACATTGCACTCCCTGTAGCCTCAACAGGTATAGCAGCCAATCTTCTTGAGGGTGGAAGAACATACCACTCTCAGTTCAAATTACCTGTTCCAATAGTTGAGAACTCAATATCAAATATGCGTCTCAATTCTGCTGATGCTGAAAATTTGAGATCATCTACAGTGCTCATTTGGGATGAGTGTACAATGGCCCCGTCTATTGCTCTTACAGTGGTTGACAAACTGCTAAAAGAAATAATGGATAACCAGAAACCCTTTGGAGGAAAAGTTTTATTACTTGGTGGAGATTTTCGGCAAACACTTCCAGTGGTTCCTCATGGTGACCGGACAAAAATTGTTGAAGCATGTATAAAGTATAATAAACTGTGGCAAAACTTCCAAATACTTAACCTTACAAACAATATTCGTTCTGTTGATACTGAATTCAGCAATTGGTTGATCCAAGTTGGCAATGGTGATACACCACACATTGACGGTTTGCCTGAAGACATAATTGAAATCCCTTCAAAAATTTTATGTACAGGAAATATTGTCAACAACTTTTTGGGAGAAAGAATTTTAGTTGCTGATGTCTCAAAGATAACAAAAAAATGTATTCTTTGCCCAAAGAATTCTGATGTTGATAGCATAAATGAAGAGGTGCTAAACATTTTGGAAGGAGATACTGTGACATTCCTTAGCTCAAACTCAATTGATGACTCAACTGAGGAAGATATGCAGAACTATCCTATTGAGATTCTTAATGAGCTAACTCCAACAGGAATGCTGAGGCATAAATTGAACCTTAAAAAGGGAGCAATAATTATGCTCCTTAGAAATATAAACACTAAAAGAGGATTGTGCAATGGAACCCGCCTCTTTGTTAAAGACTTGAAAAGAAACCTCATTATTGCTCAAGTAATAACAGGTTCAGCGGAAGGGGATATGGTCTTTATTCCACGTATTGATTTAGCTCCATCCTCTACTAATTTGCCATTTACCGTATATACTCGAGTATAAGCCGAGTTTTTCGGCACAAAATTTGTGCCGAAAAAACCGAACTCGGCTTATACTCGAGTCATAAATTAAAAATCTGAAGAGCGGAGTGGGAGGAGGAGCGGGGGGAGGAGCTGGGGGCGGGCATTTGCGGCAGGGCCGATGCGCTCACTGCGCTCCGGCCCCACCGCTCATGTATAGTTTTTAAATTCGATTATACTATACAGTTATTTTTACTATAATTCTTGTCCCCTCTGTACTTCATCACATGCGGCAGTCGGGCAGTGAATACTTCAGGCCGGGCGGACGAGAGCAGCGTGACTTGCTGATGTCACGTGCCTGCCCGGCCTGCTTTATGAATGAAGCAGGCGGCGCAGGCACATGACGTCAGTCACACTGCGCTCGCTCTCCCGCCCGGCCTGAAGTATTCACTGCCCAACTACCGCATGTGATGAAGTACAGAGGGGGCAAGAACTATAGTAAGAATAACTGTATAGAATAATCAAATTTAAAAACTATACATG
Source organism: Bufotes viridis (assembly GCA_033119425.1). Taxonomy (NCBI): domain Eukaryota; kingdom Metazoa; phylum Chordata; class Amphibia; order Anura; family Bufonidae; genus Bufotes; species Bufotes viridis. The sequence goes on from CM065590.1 coordinate 343,952,742, forward strand.
AGCGGCAATGGGGGGATGTGCATGGCACTGTTATGGGATGGGGGGGGATGTGGATGGCACTGTTATAGGATGGGGGATCTGTGGATGCCATCCACAGCCCCCCCATCCCATAAGTGCCATCCACAGCCCCCCATCCCATAACAGTGTCATCCACATCCCCCTCATCCCATAAGTGCCATCAACATCCCCCCCTTCCCATAACAGTGTCATCCACATCCCCCTCATCCCATAAGTGCCATCCACATCCCCCCCTTCCCATAACAGTGTCATCCACATCCCCCTCATCCCATAAGTGCCATCCACATCCCCCCCATCCCATAACAGTGTCAGCCACATCCCCCTCATCCCATAAGTGCCATCCACAGCCCCCCCATCCCATAACAGTGTCATCCACAGATCCCCCATAACAGTGTGTCATCCACAGATCCTCCCATAACAGTGCGTCATCCACAGATCCCCCATAACAGTGCGTCATCCACAGATCCCCCATAACAGTGCGTCATCCACAGATCCCCCCATAACAGTGCGTCATTCACAGATCCCCCCATAACAGTGCGTCATCCACAGATCCCCCCATAACAGTGCGTCATCCACAGATCCCCCATAACAGTGACATCCATTTCCACCTCGGCTTATACTCGAGTCACTACTTTTCCCAGTTTTTTTGGGGTAAAATTAGGGGGGTCGGCTTATACTCGGGTCGGCTTATACTCGAGTATATACGGTACCTTAAAAAGATGACAATTTCCAGTTGCATTAGCCTTTGCCATGACAATTAATAAAGCTCAGGGGCAAACCTTAGAAAAAGTTGGCATTTACTTGCCAGAACCAGTATTCTGCCACGGTCAGTTATATGTTGCATTATCTAGAGTTAGAACTTTTTCAGATGTGGTTGTAAAGGTTGTAGATGGTCCTGAACAAGGCAAACTGTTGCCAAATTCAGATAGAATATTTACAAAAAATGTTGTGTATAAAGAAATTTTATAGAAAAATTTCAAGAGGTTGAAAAATACCTTTTTCCTGAATATCTGATTCAGGTATTGTATATTGCAGATTGTTACAAACTATACTTACTTTATCGTCATATATACGTTTCCATTTTATATTTATTATTCATTTACTTTTGACTTCTTTCCAAAATATTTTTGACAAAAGAAAATAAAACAATAAATACAATGTGGTTAAATTATCTTACTATTTAATATAGACTGATTCTACTAATGTTTATACACTACTGTTCTAGCGCCCGTTTTTATAACGGGCTTAATGTCTAGTTTTTTTTTATAAAGGACCCAAAAAGTTAGAAGATGGCGTATGGGGAACCAAAAACACGAATACATGGCTGTTCCAATTAACGAGCTAATGTTGCCTGTAATGAGGACAGAAAACGTACCCACCATACTAGCAGTTGTGACAGGAAATAAGCTTAAGGTCATGATAAACTATATATGCTGCGCCTGTAGTAGTGATAGGACTTGTCGTGTCTGTAGACGCGACAGACTACGTATAATGTGCCTTATTATTGTACCTCCTACTGGAAGATGGACCAGTACCCAGGAACTAGGCGTGACACCAACACCTTCAGCCCAAGTTGTAGATGAAGTAAGCATACCTGTAATTAAGACATAATGTACACACAATGCCTGCCGCTATGACAGGAAAAGCTTAAGGTCATGATAGACTACACCTGTAGTCATGCTAGGACTTATCATGTCAGTGAACGTGACATACTTCGTAAATCACCTGTAGTCGTGACAGGACTTATTAGTCTGTAGTCATGACAGACTTCGTAAATCACCTGTAGTGGTGAGACAAGACTTATTAGTCTGTAGACGTGACAGACTTCGTAAATCGCCTGTAGTGGTGAGACAGGACTCCTTGTGGATGAAACTGACGCCATAGTATAGTGTTTTTTTTTTTTTTTGTTGTTGTTTGTTTTTTTTATAACTCCTGGGGAGGCGGAATTTGAGAAACGTGAAAAATGAGACCACAGGGTTAGCTTCCTGGCAGAATGGGTCTATAATTAAAGGACGGGCAAAAGAAAAGTAACAGCGGGGAGCGAGGGGAAGCAAGAACCTAGAGAGGGTAAGTGGGAGAAAATGCGAACCTGGGAGAAGGTGAGGTCCGAAAAAGAAGGCTTGGGATGACTGCTTGAAAAGAAAACAATGAAGACCCAACCACCTAGAACAATAATGTGAGTGAGGCTCTAAACATAAACGGAGAAGCCATGCGTGAGAGACACTAATGGCGGGGCCATGCGTGAGAGACTCTAATGGCGGGGCCATGCGTGAGAGACTCTAATGGCGGGGCATACGTGAGAGACTCTAATGGTGGGGCCATGCGTGAGAGAGACTAATGGTGGGGCCATGCGTGAGAGAGACTAATGGCGGGGCCATGCATGAGAGAGACTAATGGCGGTGCCATGCGTGAGAGAGACCAATGGTGGGGCCATGTTTGTAAACATAAACGGAGAAGCCATGTGTGAGAGACACTAATGGCGGAGCCATGCGTGAGAGACTCGAATGGCGGAGTCATGCGTGTGAGACTCTAATGGCGGAGCCATGCGTGTAAACATAAACGGAGAAGCCATGCGTGAGAGACACTAATGGCAGGACCATGCGTGAGAGACTCTAATGGCGGGCCTATGAATGCAAGACTAATGCATGACCCCCTCCGACAGTAAACCTAGGACACTAACCAGCCTACAACCATATTGTACCCCTAACTAGTGTTGAGCGAACAGTTTGAGCATCTTTTCAAAAAAGTTCGGGTTCGGGTTTGGTGTTTGTCGATTACTTCCCACTTTCTGAAGGGCTGCACAGCAGCCAATAAGCTAGCGTTTTACTTCTTGTCCTAAGAGCCCATCACAGCCATGCCTACTAATGGCATGGCTGTGATTGGCCAAGTGCAGCATGTGACCCAGCCTCTATTTAAGCTGGAGTCACGTAGCGCCGCACGTCACACTGCTCTTACTAGTGTATGGAGAGGACGCAGCTTCTGTCAGGGCGAGATTAGGCAGGTTAAAGTCAGCAACAGCACCTAATGAACGGATCGATCTAGAGCTAAGAATCATTGAACTTCTGCTAGTTACTTGCTCACTGGTTTTTAGGCTGCACAGAGCGTTTTTCTGTCACTTATTTTCTGGGTAGAAAGGCGGCTATTTTGTGACTTGTGGTGCACCAGAAGAAGCTGCCACCAAGTCCATCAATCCATCAATACTAGTTTTTTTTTTTGCTATATCCTACATCAGGGGCTTGGCTGTGCTAATTGTCACCCCTAGAAACTCAGGACAGCAATTTCTATATTTTATTAAGGGGTTAAATACAATTGCCCAAATACCAATCCCCTAAATCTGGTGTTCCAGCTTTGGCTAGACAAGTATAATACTGTCTGCTGTCTGGCAAAGGATAGATTATTTTCTGGGGTGAAATTACCCCTGTTACCCCTGAAGAAGGAGGAAGTATACCTCCGAAACGCGTTGGGCCAGTGGTTCCCTCAATAAAACGTTTTGACCAGAAGCCTACAGTGGTTGCCGTCAATCTGTACTATCAGACACGTGATCCAGGCCGGGGGGGAAATTTAGGATACAGGTGTCTTGAGCTTTATCCTGTGTCCATTCCCCCCCCCCCCCCGTGAATTGAGTAGGGTCATTATTGAACCTTATCTATCGCTTTGACCATTTGACCACTCACCTGGAGTCCACCTTACTCCTCCTTCCAAGAGGAACGTATTTTTTACTGCACATAATAATACTTGGCATCCTATCTACAATATCTATACGATATAGAGTGTTTGAATTCACCCCCTCTACCTACTCAAACTATCTCTCCTTCAGTCCTCTGGGTGTGGCGCCTCCGATTGGTGTTCCTTTTTTCTGAGGGACCCGATGTCGACCCACAATCGGCACTGGATCACTCTCACTGCTTACAAAGTATAATAGTGTCTGACAAAACATATATTTTGTTCTGGGGTGAAATTCAATTGCCAAAATAGCAATACCCTGAATCAGGTGTCCCAGCAGTGGCTGGCAAAGTATAATAGTGTCCGGCAAAACATATATTTTGTTCTGCGGTGAAATTCAATTGCCAAAATAGCAATACCCTGAATCTGGTGTCCCAGCAGTGGCTGGCAAAGTATAATAATGTCCGGCATAACATACATTTTGTTCTGGGGTGAAATTCAATCGCCAAAATAGCAATACCCTGATTCTGATGCTCCAGCAGTTGCAGGCCTAGTTTAAATCTGTCCGTAACTGGGTGTATTTTGTTCTGGGGTGAAATTCAATTGCCAAAATAACAATACCCTGAATCTGGTGTCCCAGCAGTGGCTTGCAAAGTATAATAGTGTCCGCCAAAACATATATTTTTTGGGGTGAAATTCAATTGCCAAAATAGCAATACCCTGAATCTGGTGTCCCAGCAGCGGCTGGCAAAGTATAATAATGTCCGGCATAACATACATTTTGTTCTGGGGTGAAATTCAATCGCCAAAATAGCAATACCCTGATTCTGATGTTGCAGCAGTTGCAGGCCTAGTTTTAATCTGTCTGTAACAGGGTATATTTTGTTCTGGGGTGAAATTCAATTGCCAAAATAGCAATACCCTAAATCTGGTGTCCCAGCAGTGGCTGGCAAAGTATGATAGTGTCCGCCAAAACATATATTTTGTTCTGGGGTGAAATTCAATTGCCAAAATAGCAATACCCTGAATCTGGTGTCCCAGCAGTGGCTGGCAAAGTATATTAGTGTCCGGCAAAACATATATTTTGCTCTGGGCTGAAATTCAATTTCCAAAATAGGAATACCATGAATCTGGTGTCCAAGCTGTGGCTGGCAAATTATATTAGTGTCCGCCAAAACATATATTTTGTTCTGGGGTGAAATTCAATTGCCAAAATAGCAATACCCTGAATCTGGTGTTCCAGCTGTTGCAGGCCTAGTTTAAATCTGTCTGTAACAGGGTATATTTTGTTCTGGGGTGAAATTCAATTGCCAAAATAGCAATACCCTGAATCTGGTGTCCCAGCAGTGGCTGGCAAAGTATAATAGTGTCCGGCAAAGCATATATTTTGTTCTGGGGTTAAATTCAATTGCCAAAATAGCAATACCCTGAATCTGGTGTTCCAGCAGTTGCAGGCCTAGTTTAAATCTGTCCATAACAGGGTATATTTTGTTCTGGGTTGAAATTCAATTGCCAAAATAGTATCAATACCCTGAATATGGTGTCGCAGCAGTGGCTGGCAAAGTATTATAGTGTCCTCCAAAACATATATTTTGTTCTGGGGTGAAATTCAATTGCCAATATAGCAATACCCTGGATCTGGTGTCCCAGCAGTTTCAGGCCAATTTCATAGTGTCCGCTTACACATATATTTTGTTCTGGGGTTAAATTAACCTGCCAATATAGCAATACCCTGGATCTGGTGTCCAAACAGTTTCAGGCCAATTTCATAGTGACCGCTTACACATATATTTTTTTCTGGGGTGAAAATAACCTGCCAATATAGCAATACCCTGGATCTGGTGTCCAAACAGTTTCAGGCCAGATTTCATAGTGTCCGCTTACACATATATTTTTTTCTGGGGTGAAATTAACCTGCCAATATAGCAATACCCTGGATCTGGTGTCCAAACAGTTTCAGGCCAGATTTCATAGTGTCCGCTTACACATATATTTTTTCTGGGGTGAAATTAACCTGCCAATATAGCAATACCCTGGATCTGGTGTCCCAGCAGTTGCAGGACCGATTTCATAGTGTCCGCTTACACATATATTTTGTTCTGGGGTTAAATTAACCTGCCAATATAGCAATACCCTGGATCTGGTGTCCCAGCTGTTGCAGGCCAAGTGTAAATCTGTCCATAAAAGGATACCTTTCATCCAGGGCCTAAATACTAGCCCTAAAAGAGATATTCCCCTAAATCAGTGGTTACTGCTGTGCCTGGATTAGTGTAATACGCTACATAAACAAATAGGCAGATAGTGTTAGGTGCCTGTAAAAAACGGCCTAAATTTGAAATCAATACATTGGGCAAAATATTTTATTCCTTATTGTGGTGCTTGGTGAACGGTAACAATGAGGAAAACATCTAGTAAGGGACGCGGACGCGGTCGTGGTGGTGTTAGTGTACCCTCTGGTGCTGGAAGAGGACGTGGCCATTCTGCCACAGCCACACGTCCTAGTGAACCAACTACCTCAGGTTCCAGTACCCGCCAGAATTTACAGTGATATTTGGTGGGGCCCAATGCCGTTCTAAGGATGGTAAGGCCTGAAAAGGTACAGGCGCTAGTCAATTGGGTGGCCGACAGTGGATCCAGCATGTTCACAACATTATCTCCCACCCAGTCTTCTGCAGAAAGCGCACAGGTGGCACCTGAAAACCAAGCCCATCAGTCTGTCACATCACCCCCATGCATATCAGGGAAAATGTCAGAGCCTCAAGTTATGCAGCAGTCTCTTATGCTGTTTGAAGACTCTGCTGGCATGGTTTCCCAAGGAAATCCACCTAGCCCTTCCCCAGTGGTGTAAGACATAGAATGCACTGATGCACAACCACTGATGTTTCCTGATGATGAGGACATGGGAATACCACCTCATCGGAGTCCGCACGTCTCTGATGATGACGAAACACAGGTGCCAACTGCTGCGTCTTTCTGCAGTGTGCAGACCGAACAGGAGGTCAGGGAGGAAGACTGTGTGGAAGACGATGCAGGGGACGATGAGGTCCTAGACCCCACATGGAATGAAGGTCGTGCCACTGACTTTCATAATTCAGAGGAAGAGGCAGTGGTGAGACCGAGCCAACAGAGTAGCAAAAGAGGGAGCAGGGGGCAAAAGCAGAAAAGCTGGCCAGCGCCACCAGGGACCGAGCACCCCAAAGGCAGCTTCAAGGAGTTCCCTGGCATGGCACTTCTTTAAACAATGTGCTGACGTCAAGACCAGAGTGGTTTGAACGCTGTGCCATCAGATCCTGAAGCGAGGCATTAACGTTCTGAACCTTAGCACAACCTGCATGACCAGGCATCTAAATGCAAAGCATGAACTGCAGTGTAGTAAACACCTTAAAAGCAAGGAACTCACTCAGGCTCCCCCTGCTCCCTCTTCTGCTGCTGCCTCTGCCTCTTTCTCGGGAGGAATGTTGGCAAACAAAACAGAGGATGTGCCACCGACACCACCACCTGCGTCACCAAGCAACTCCACCATGTCACACGGCAGCGTTCAGCTCTCCATCTCACAAACCTTGGAGAGAAAGCGTAAATTCCCACCTAGCCACCCTCGAGCCCTGGGCCTGAATGCCAGCATTTCTAAACTACTGGCATTTGAAATGCTGTCATTCAGGCTGGTGGACACAGACAGCTTCAAACAGCTGATGTCCTCGCTATATCTCCCTAACTGCACACTGGGTAAATGTAGTGGCGGCTGGGCCCCAGGCGGAGAGTTCCTTGGCGCACGTCCTTCCGCCGCCAAGGATCGCAGGGCATCATTCTTTGCCTCCTGTAGCCTCCTCCTCCTACTCGGCTTCCTCCTCCTCTGTTTCCACCAGCTCATCCAGTCAGCCACACACCTTCACCACCAACTTCAGCACAGCCCGGGGTAAACGTCAGCAGGCAATTCTGAAACTCATATGTTTGGGGGACAGGCCCCACACTGCGCAGGAGTTGTGGCGGGGTATTGAACAACAGACCGACCAGTGGTTGCTGCCGGTGGGCCTCAAGCCCGGCCTGGTGGTGTGCGATAATGGGCGAAATCTCGTCGCAGCTCTGGGACTAGCCGGTTTGACGCACATCCCTTGCCTGGCGCATGTGCTGAATTTGGTGGTGCAGAAGTTCATTAACAACTACCCCAACATGTCAGAGCTGCTGCATAAAGTGAGGGCCGTCTGTGCGCCTGTCTGCGCTATAGCGTAACTTCGGCCTTCCCGCTCACTGCCTCATATGCGACGTGCGCACCAGATGGAACTCTACCTTGCACATGCTGGAGAGACTGTGCGAGCAGCAGCAGGCCATAGTGGAGTTTCAGCTGCAGCACGCACGGGTCAGTCGCACTGCGGAACAGCACCACTTCACCACCAATGATTGGGCCTCCATGCGAGACCTGTGTGCCCTGTTGCGCTGTTTCGAGAACTCCACCAACATGGCCAGTGGCGATGACACCGTTATCAGCGTTACAATACCACTTCTATGTCTCCTTGAGAAAACACTTAGGGCGATGATGGAAGAGGAGGTGGCCCAGGAGGAGGAGGAGGATGAGGGGTCATTTTTAGCACTTTCAGGCCAGTCTGTTAGAAGTGGCTCAGAGGGAGGTTTTTTGCAACAGCAGAGGCCAGGTACAAATGTAGCCAGCCAGGGCCCGCTACTGGAGGACGAGGAGGATGAGGAGGAGGTGGAGGAGGATGAGGATGAAGCAGGTTCACAGCAGGGTGGCACCCGACACAGCTCAGGCCCATCACTGGTGCGTGGCTGGGGGGATACGGAGGACGATGACGATACGCCTCCCACAGAGGACAGCTTGTCATTACATCTGGGGAGCCTGGCACACATGAGCGACTACATGCTGCAGTGCCTGCACAACGACAGCAGAGTTGCGCACATTTTAACATGTGCGGAATACTGGGTTGCCACCCTGCTGGATCCACGGTACAAAGACAATGTGCCCACCTTACTTCCTGCACTGGAGCGTGATAGGAAGATGCGCGAGTTCAAGCGCACGCTGGTAGAGGTGCTCCTGAGAGCATTCCCAAATATCACAGGGAAACAGGTGGAAGCCCAAGGCGAAGGCAGAGGAGGAGCAAGAGGTCGCCAACGCAGCAGTGTCACGGCCAGCTCTTCTGAGGGCAGGGTTAGCATGGCAGAAATGTGGAAACGTTCTGTCTCCACGCCACAGCTAACTGCACAACCACCTGATACGGAACGTCTTAGCAGGAGGCAGCATTTCACTAACATGGTTGAACAGTACGTCTGCACACCCCTCCACGTACTGACTGATGGTTCGGCCCCATTCAACTTCTGGGTCTCCAAATTGTCCACGTGGCCAGAGTTAGCATTTTATGCCTTGAGGTGCTAGCCTGCCCGGCGGCCAGCGCTTTGTCTGAACGTGTATTCAGCACGGCAGGGGGCGTCATTACTGACAAACGCAGCCGCCTGTCCACAGCCAACGTGGACAAGCTGACGTTCATAAAAATGAACCAGGCATGGATCCCACAGGACCTGTGCCTCCCTTTTGCAGAATAAACATTTTTTACTGCCTCCCCATCAACTATTCTTGTACTCCGGGGCACTTTTTTATTGAATCCTCATTTTTTTAACTTTACCATGATCTTGCGGTGCAACCCAAAGTTGAATGAACCTCTCCTCTGTCTGGGTGCTGGTCCGAAATAACTGAGAGTGGCCTTCTCCGTTGGTGGTTGATATGACGCATAATTCCTTGCTGTGGGACCTCTCTCCTCTGTCTGGGTGCTTGGCCGAAATAACTGAGAGTGGCCTTCTCCGATGGTGGGTGATATGACGCACGATTCCTTGCTGTGGAACCTGTATCCTCGGTCTGGGTGCTGGGCCTAAATAACTGAAAGTGGCCTTGTCCAGTGGTGGGTGATATGACGCATGATTCCTTGCTGTGGGACCTCTCTCCTCTGTCTGGGTGCTCGGCCTAAATAACTGAAAGTGGCCTTCTCAAGTGGTGGGTGATATGAGGCATGATTCCTTGCTGTGCGACCTCTCTCTTCTGTCTGGGTGCTGGTCCGAAATAAATGAGAGTGGCCTTCTCCGGTGGTGGTTGATATGACGCATGATTCCTTGATGTGGGACCTCTCTCCTCTGTCTGGGTGCTGGTCCAAAATAAATGAGAGTGGCCTTCTCCGTTGGTGGTTGATATGACGCATGATTCCTTGATGTGGGACCTCTCTCCTCTGTCTGGGTGCTGGTCCGAACTAAATGAGAGTGGCCTTCTCCAGTGGTGGGTGATATGACGCATGATTCCTTGCTATGGGACCTCTCTCCAATTGATATTGGTTAATTTTAATGTTTTTTATTTTATTTTAATTCATTTTCCCTATCCACATTTGTTTGCAGAGGATTTACCTACATTTTGCTGCCTTTGGCAGCCCTCTAGCCCTTTCCTGGACTATTTTACAGCCTTTTTAGTGCCTAAAAGTTCGGGTCCCCATTTGAACTTCTTGAATCCGAACATCCAGGTGTTCGCTCATCTCTACCCCTAACGAATACAGTGAAGAACAGTCATAGGCCCCAAGGAGCCATGAAGCTGAAGTGGTCATCGGACCCCGAAGCCAAGACTGAACTGGAGAACATTACAGTGACGATAAGTAGTTAAAATGTGAGCGAGACCTGATGGGATATGCATAGACATTAGTGAACTGAACCACGTACATAAATAAAACATTAAACCAACCGTGAAATTGAACAGATGGGATAAAAATAAGAGCCAGAGGCATTAGAGTTCGCTAAGAGAAGACCCTTATCGTGACAAACGAATGAACAACTTGTGAAACATAGTAGGAACTTACTCCTATTGGCCCACTGACCACTGAGGGACTGTATGGTGAACTGGGGCAGGAGACCAATCTGAGTGAATGCGAACCAGAAGTAAAGGAGACTTCTGAGTGAATGCAAAACCAGGACTAAAAAACTGCAGTTTTTTTTTTTTTTTTTTTTCTTTCCACCGAAATGAAACAGAAAAAGTAGGCCTATGGAATTTAACAACCAGCGAGGAAAGAAACGTAAACCTGAAAGAAAGCAGCTATATTTATCGGGAGAACGGTATCAGAGCGGTGTGCTGACTGCCCTATTGAAAATGCTGAATAAAACCATGGTGTAGCAATGAAAAGGAAAATGCAGCTTTAAGTGGAAGCAGAGTATAACATCTGATGTAAGAACAGGTGGGTGAATGCAGCTCTGGATGTGAGTGGTGCCTAAAAACCTGGTATGGGCCCAGCTCTGAGCATGAAGAGCAAGGTATAACGCAGCCGTATGAATGCAATCTGAAGTGAGCACAGTATTATTGTGATGCAACAGCAAACGCATGAACGCAGCTCTAGTAGTGAATGGAGTATAGGACAAAATGTAAATGCAGACACATGGACGTAGCTTTTGAAGGGAACAAACCTAACAGTGATCATTCGACCATTAGCGCCCAACCTCCTTCGCCCCAGAGCACTACAAGTCACGGACCGTGTAACCAAGTCCGATCCTTCCGTGAATGCCAGCGTTCGCCTGGCACCTTCTGCCATTGCCCAGGCGCGAACGAACCTCCACATAATGCTGCAGGTTTATTTTTTTTTTACATGATGGGCACCACAACACCATCTTGTGTTCCCCTAAGAAAAACATAAACATGGTTGGACATAAACCCTGATGCAATGCCAATAATCGACATAATAGTGCCCCAATAAACCTAGCACAGAACCGCTGACACATGCGTGCCCATAACATACAGTTTATAGATTAAACACACTTACATACAAGAGCATCAGAACTTAAAGAGAACCTGTCACCAGGAAATTCACTGATAAACCAGGCACACTGCATTGTAGGGCTCACTCTGCTGAATATAATGATACCTTTCACTTGGTGATCTGTTGCTTTATTGTGGAAAAAAAGTACTTTTAATCCATATGCTAATGAGCTGATTGAGTCCAGCAGTTGATACGAGTCCAGCGTGTTTTTCCTATTCAGAGCTGTAGCCCCTCCCCTATTCACTTCTATAGATCAATAAATAAATAAACCACGCCCATTTTACAACTGAAGACGTGAATAGGGGAGGGGCTACAGCTCTGAATAGAAAAAACGCTGGACTCATATCAACTGCTGGACTCCAATCAGCTCATTAGCATATGGATTAAAAGTACTTTTTCTCCAAAATAAAGCAACAGATCACCAAGTGAAAGGTATCATTATATTCAGCAGAGTGAGCCCTAGAAGGCAGCATGCCTGCTTTATCAGGGAATTTCCTGGTGACAGGTTCTCTTTAAATACAAGCGCCTTGACCAATCTGCTTGTGTCCCCATATACAGACCACTGATGTACATTTTCCAACACCTTGCATGTCTGGCGCTAACTGTGGACGTGCACCCCACATGTAACACAGGTGACAGAAAAACATGCACTTTTTTTTTTTTTTTTTAAACGACCATTGATACATGACCCTTCCAGAAAGAGAACTAAATAATACTATCACTAAAACACAGCGTGCATAGCTTGGAGACATGCGTCCCCTATGAAACAGATATCAGAAAACATGCAACCATACCTAATGTTAGGCGCATGCCACACCAATAACTATATGCAATAGCCCCCAACAAGCCCCTAAACAGCCGGACAAAAATACTAACAACATTCACTTGACCATTAGCCCCCAACACTGGTTCGTCCCAGAGTATTGCGAATCGCATACCGCACTGTGGGTCCCGTGCCAACAAGTGATATTCTACAGTGAATGCCAGCATTCGCCTGGCACTTTCTGCTGATGCCCAGGCGTGAATGAGCCTCCACATGATGCTGCTGCGTTTTTTTTATTTTTTTTATCGACAATTGATACACAACACAAACACAGCGTGCATAGCTTGAGCCAACTGCAGACACACACCCCACATGTAAACCAGGTAACAGAAACATACAACCATACCTACTCTAAGCGCATGCTATCCCAATAACTGTATACAATGCCCCCCACAGGCCTCTGAATAGCCAGACAAACAATACTGACAACCATCGCTCGACCATTAGTGCCCAAACTCTGCTTCACCCCAGAGCGCTACATGTCGCAGACCGCAGCGTGGGTCCCGTGCAAACTACTCCGATCCTACCACAAATACCAGTGCCCTCCTGAGACATTCTGCCGTCGCCCAGCCGCAAGGAGTCTCTATACCATGCTGCTGTATCCTAGAGCTGACCCAGAGGTAGTGAAATCAGCTGAATCGGCTTCAGCCTGGGCCCACAGGTGCCTATAAATAGCCTTGTAATCAGCCAGCCTGGGCCCATAGGTGCATATAAATAGCCTTGTAATCAGCCTCCCCTCCCACAAATACAGCAATATATTTGCTTAATACACAGTGCTCACAAATGGGCTTTTCATAGCCTGAGGGCAATCTCTTCTTACATAAGGCACAACCTTTATCTTTAGATTTTGAGACTCTTTTACTCTGCTTAGGGATCTAAAGGAATAACAAATCCCAAAACAACCATTTAGTATATGTAAGGAAAGAACTTCTGGGGTATTACCCCCTTACCCCACCATGGTGGTCTTTTTCCTATGCCATCCGTATATACTATTATAGATATACTATGTATTCTATTCTAACATATATTTATTTCCTTCCTATAGGCCTCTTAATCCATTCTTATAGAAATTCTATTGATAGTACCCCTTCAAGTAGTAAGTACCTCTAGTACATAAGTACAATATTTAGAGCTATTATTTAGAACTTGGTATCTTTCATATAGTTATTATATAGATGCATATTCCAGATGTATAACATCTATGTTGCAAATATATTAACCATCCATGTTATAAATTATGTCAAAATGATGATAATTCCCATTGTTGGATCAGTTAAATATGCCCCCCAGATCAATCCTGATATGTCTGGATATCTATGGAACGCAAACAGCGCTATGGAACGCAACTTCCGGTCCCATGCGTTCCATCGGCTGACGCACTTCCGGCCGGTGGAACGCATGGCGTCCGGAAGCGCGACACTTGCCTCCCGCCGCTCCTAATCAACCGTGCAACCCTGTACTTAAGAGGGGGGACGCGCGCACCAGCAGATATGCTCTCCAGCTAGCGCAAACCATGCGCACATCACTCTGACTACCTATAATTTCACCCTATTTGCCCTTTACCCAACGACTGGCATAGGTAAGAAAATGAATACTTCAACTTCCTTTATACTAAGGGTATCTTGCATTGAGTGTACTTATATGTCTTTCTACAGTCATGGCTGCTCTCACTTTGGTGGATACTCCCTGGGATCCACATCTTACATTATAGCACCCGTTCTACCTGGGATCTATGGAAATTACAGTATTACTAAATGGACTACCTTTTCAAACCGGATCATGGACCTTGTTGTTGATTAATTATAGATCATGGATTCTATTTCCTTCCACCTTTATTTGTCTTAATGAACTTTTGTGAGTTATCATGTATAAATTCCTATGATGAATTCCCCTGACTGAATAATGTTGATATCTTCAGAAATAGCATGGCAACAACAGAATCATGTATCTTATTTTGAATTATACTTGTCGACATTGATTATCATGTTTACGTACTACTGATTACTCCAATATGATTATTATATCTTATCACAGTGTCTGAAGAAGACCTACGGGTCGAAAACGTTTACACACGTACTGCCACTGTTGGAATGAAATAAAACTTCACTAAGCAATCAAGAAAAGTTGTGCTGTGTTTCTATCTGTTGCTTATATTGGGGTAGGATCCCTAAACACAGCACCTACGTCCTTTTGGTGCAACCAAATCTTTGAATGCCCACCATGGTGGTGTCAGTGGCATCCACACGCTGATTCTGCTCCATGTTTGCTAGGCTGAAGCCACAACGGAGGATGAAGACTGCTTGCAATCCAAGCGCAGTCTGAGCTGGCTGGGTTTTGAATCTGCCGCACGTGTGAGTGGCTCCTCCTACTTCCGGTCATGCGCACATTGGCCTCCCTCTGCTGCCCTGCACCGTAAGTGCGTCGCTCCCGGCAACCGAACCAGCAAACAAGGCTGCAGGGTACCGCCACGCCGGGGAGGCAAATACCGCCCCTAACATGGAGAAGGAGCTGGAGCAGGAGGAAGAACAAAGAGCCCAGACTTGGCAGTGGCCTCCGGAGGAAGAACTTACACCGCCTGGGTAAGCCCTCCTTAAACATCAGGGTCGGGGCACCCGCAGAACTATTTGCCTATCGCAGCGCGGTATCCTCACCTGCCCCCTTAGGACAGGAAACAGAACTGGAGAGGTGAGGAATGATCCCTCTTTTTTAAAGCAGTTTTGGCATTCTGTTTCCTGTCCTGGGTGGAGGCGGTGTCTAACCAATGCTGCTGTCATAGGCGAGGGAGAAACTTTATTTCGCCGGTTCGCCAAATTTTTCGGGAAAAATTTGGTTTGATCTGAATACATTAGCGGTGAATTACGTTAAAAAACGGCTATTTCCTGGCTGCTGAGAGCCTTTATAGTGGTGTAGAACACTGTGCCTTGCAGTAACACGCATAGGGAGTCTGCTTTAGTAGTGAAATAATACTGTGAGTCCTTATGACATGTAGATGACATGTGTCGCTCTAAGAATCACTGCACACTTCACTTATTTGGGCAGTCACAGGGCCAAAATGGACCAAATAACTCAAGTATAAACTCAGCCTTACAGGTCAGTGTCAAGAAGAAGCGCGCTCCTTTTACATCGTTGTCAGCTGAATGTCATGGTAGGTAAGATAAGGGAAGGAAACTGAACATAGCAAGACAAACAAAACAACTGACTAGGCCCCAAATGCTAGAGAACAAAGGGTCACCTCCTAGCGATCCCTAAAATACTTTCCCTACACTGCTATGCCCATGTGCATATCCAGATGGTAGATGTGCACATGCCCACGTACCTAGGACTGACACACACTGAACCAAACCCTCACCTGTAAGGAAGAGGGAAAGAGACACCCAGCTCCTTCTACAACCAAAGGAGCTAGCGTCACCCTAGAGACCTAGTCAAAACAGACACAGAAGAAAAAAGGGAAAATGACTTATCTAGAGATGTGCTGGAGCAGACGATCCCCAGCGTTCACACAAGGCAAAACTATAACCCACAAAGGCTATAGGAAGAGGGAGGAATAAATAGCCACACCAAATACCTAAATAACAACACCTGGGAGGAGGTGGGATTCAGCTCAAACCCACAACAAAACAAACTGTCAGATTGAGTCACGTGCAGCAATTCTGACAGATCTCCTCAGAACACCCACAGGGCAGGGTGTGACGGTACGCCACCCGCCCCCCCCCCCCCCCTCTATGGGTGACTCCCGGACACTCAGGACCAACTTTATCCGGGTGTGCCCTGTAAAAGACCTTCACAAGGCGGCTAGCATTAACATCAGTAGCCGGAAGCCACATTCTCTCCTTGGGATTGTATCCCCTCCAATACACCAGATACTGAAGGCAACCCCGAAGAACACTTGAGTTGAGAATTCTAGAGATCAGAAACTCCTGATTACCATGAACCAAAACAGGAGGAGGAGGTAAAGTAGATGGTTCAGCAGGTTACCACATATTTCTTCAACATGGACCTGTGAAACACATTATGGATCTTCCAGGCCTGCGGAAGTTCCAGACAAAACGCCACTGGATTGACAATGGCCAAGATTTTGTAAGGTCCAATAAATCGATTTCCAGCCACCGGTATTAGTAAAATCTATTCAGTTTTATTTCCTCTCCATTAAAAGCAGTTACAAATGATAAGTACAAAACAAGCCTCACATCTCTCTGACGCGTTTCGGGTACGCACTTTTAGCACCCTTAGTTATAGAGTCACTAGATGACTACACCAGTCAGGTTTTATGTTGGAAAGGGTGGCAGAGAACACACCCAATGGGTGTGATTGGCATAGGAAAATACTAGCCACTTCCAAATTAACTCCTTGAACACCATAGAAAACCAGACTGTGTGTGAACAGGACCCTAAAACAACATTACCAAATCAAAACAAAATGCATACAAAACATTTCCTTATTTAAAATTGAAAACATTTGTGCACTGTCACAGCAATACACATGACAATCTTTAAACAGAGATTAATAATGTAAAATTAATTCCTGTTTTCTATTTAATCCATGGGGCATGCATAATTTAAGCTTCAACGTCCAAAAAGCCTCACAATTAAAGTTTCCTCTGTAAATCTCCACCCCTCTCATATAATCTTACTTTTTCAATGCCCTGTACCATAATGTGACTCACATCCCCTCCATGATGGTGTAAGACTTGATGGGAGACTGCTGAGATATGGTGAAATGTGTTTTTATTTTTATTGTTGTCTCTGATTGCATCTTACAAATGCCGTCTAATCCTAATTTTTAAAGGGCCGGCTGTGCTCCCTACATATTGGAGTCAGTAAGTTTTGCAGGTAATCAGGTAGACTACACCATGTGTGTTACAGTTGATGTATTGTTTGTTCATGTATGTTTGATTCTCTGTTCAAGAAGTGAAGTCTTTTGATATGTGAATAACAGAGCAGCAGGTACAGACATTGTGGCCACATTTGTATGTACCTTTATGTTGTAACCAAGTTTTATTTTTGCCAGTGATGTTATCTCTGAAAAATAAATCTTGGACCCAATTTCGAAGAGGGTACCTTCAGCTTAATGTTCTTAGTGGACAACCACACCAAATCACCCACACACAGGTCTGGACCAGACATATGTCTCTTGTCAGCCATCCGTTTATATCTATCACCCATTTTTTCATATTAACCTGAATCTTCCACCAGATAGATGACAAGGAGGAATAGAATCTCTCCTCTTCCTGTATCCCAGAAGATTCTGTCCCAGAAAAAGTACCAAACCGAGGGTGAAAACCATATGTGCCAAAAAATGGCGACTTATCAGATGACTCCTGCCTACGGGTATTCAAGGAAAACTCAGCTGGAGACAAGAACGAGGACCCCTCATCCTGATTCTCACCGACAAAACACCTTAAATAGGTCTCCAGGTTTTGGTTAATGCGTTTAGTTTGACCATTCGACTGAGGATGAAAAGCCAATACCCAGACGAGAACAGAACGCCCTCCAAAACATGGAAATAAATTACGTCCCCCTATCAGACACCACATCAGAGGGAATGCCATGCAATTTTACAATGTTATCAAAAAAAACTGAGCGAGAGTTTTCGCAGTGGGCAAACTTGATAATGGTATAAAGTGAGCCATCTTACTGAAATGGTCCACTACCACCAAAATCACAGTTTTTCCAGAGGAACTCGACAAATCAGTAATTAAGTCCATGGACAAATGCATCCAAGGACGAGATGGGATGGACAAAGGAAGAAGAGATCCTGATGGCTGAGTGTGAGCCACCTTCGCGCGTGCACAGGTCTCACAAGCTGCTACATAACCCTCAACACCTTTACGTAACCCTGGCCACCAGAATCCCTGGGAAATAAGATCTATGGTGGATCTACTTCCAAGATGTTCCGCAAGGACAGTATCATGATGTTCCTTGAACACTTGTATCGCAATTCAGAAGGAACAACTTGCCTGGAGGACAAGAATCAGGTGCCACCTTTTGAGCCCCCAACACTTCCATCTCCAACTTGGGGTAAAGAGCAGAAACCACCACCCCATCAGCCAAAATCGGAGCGAATCCTCCACAATTGAACCTAGTTAAAAACAATGACCATATAGCCTGTCTAGGATTCAAACGCTTAGCAGATTGCAGGTAAGCCAGATTCTTATGGTCAGTAAATAACATAATCGGATGACTAGCCCCTTCTAACCAATTAAGCCACGCTTCAAAGGCCAATTCGATGGCCAACAACTCTGTATTCCCAATATCATAATTTATTTCGGCGGCCAAGAGTTTCTTTGAGAAAAAAGCACACGGGAGAGGGGCCCGGCGACAAAACTGCTCCGACTCCCACTTCTGACGCATCAACCTCCACAATGAAGGATTGAGACACATCCGGTTGCATCAGAATGGGAGCAGATGTGAAACATTTCTTAATAGCAGAAAAAGCCTGTAATGCCTCATCCGACCAGACAGAGAAGTCAGCGCCCTTGACAATGGTGGGATAATTCGGGATGAATTTTCTGTAGTAATTAGTAAATCCTAAAAACCACATCAGAGCTTTATGATTCTCTGGCCGGTCCCATTCCAGTACCGCCCGGACCTTTTCGGGGTCCATACGAAAACTCGAGGCAGAAAGCAAGTGCCCCAAAAACGGCAGCTCCTGAACAGCAAACACACATTTTTCCAACTTAGCATACAATTTATTCTCCTGAAGGATCGACAACACTTGTCTCAAATGATCCTGATGAGTCTTCATATCGGGTAAGTAAGGCCTCTTTCACACAAGCGTGTCCGGATTAGGTCTGGATGCGTTTTGATGCGTTTTTCACACGCATGATAAAAGACTGAAGGTTTACAAACAACATCTCCTAGCAACCATCAGTGAAAAACGCAACGCACCCGCACTTGCTTGCAGATGCAATGTGTTTTTCACGCAGCCCCATTCACTTCTATGGGGCTAGGGCTGAGTGAAAAATGCAGAATATAGAACATGCTGAGATTTTCACGCAACGCACAAGTGATGCGTGAAAAAAATGCTCATTTACACAGGCCCATTGAAATGAATGGGTCAGGATTCAGTGTGGATGCTATGCAATCACGTCACGCATTGCACCCGCACGGAAAATTTGCTCGTGTGAAAGGGACCTAAATTAGTATGTCATCGAGGTAAATAGCAACGAACCTCCCCACCAAATGATGAAAAATGTCATTGATAAAGCGCTGAAAGACTGCTGGAGCATTAGTTAAACCAAAGGGCATGACTAGGTTCTCGAAGTGACCCTCGGGGGTATTGAAGGCCGTTTTCCACTAATCTCCTTCCCTGATTCTGATCAGATTATAAGCTCCTCTCAAATCCAATTTAGAAAACACCTTGGCATCGACAATCTGGTCAAATAGATACGGGATCAAGGGAAGGGGATAAGGATTACGGACAGTGAGATTCATTTCCCGGAAATCTAGACACGGTCTAAGGGATCCGTCCTTCTTCTGTACGAAAAAGAAGCCAGCAGCCATAGGAGACTTAGATGGTCTAATATGTCCATTTGCCAAACTCTCGGCAATATACTCCCGCATAGCTACTCTTTAAGGTTGAGAAAGATTATATAACCGAGATTTTGGCAATTTAGCTCCGGGGATAAGATTGACCGGACAATCATACTCTCGGTGAGGGGGCAACTCCTGAGCTTCACCCTCCGAGAACCCGTCCGAAAAATCGGTAAGAAACTGAGGCAATACCTTAGTGAACACCCTCGAAATAGAGGCACTAAGACAGTTGTTCATACAAAATTCACTTCAATTACTGATTTATCTGGTTTCCCAGTCAATGGTAGGGTTATGTTTTATCAACCATGGTAAACCCAGAACCATTGGGGCAGGCAAACCTTTCATAACAAAACAAGAAATGAACTCAACATGGGAATCACCCACCCTTAACTGAATATCCTGAACAATATGAGTTAGACATTTTTGGGAGAGGGGGCGGAATCTATAGCAAACACTGGTATCTCTTTGCTTAATGCGCTAGTTTTAAAACCATGACTCTGAAGAAATTAGAAATCAATATGATTGATCCCTGTGCCACTGTCAACAAAAACCTCTAACTCAAAATTTCCAGAGTCTAGGGTCACCATGGCAGGCAGGATGAAACGGGTACTGCAGGTAGGATACAAATATGCCTGCTCTGACTCCCCATTCACACTACCAAGAGTAAGGGAGTTTTTTCCTTTGAATGAATCCCCTATTTGTTTTTCATTACCACTTTAAGGTTTAATAAAAGAGCACACATTAACAAAATTACCTTCTTTACCACAGAAGTAACCTAGTTTATTCAGCTTCCTAAAATTCTTTTTACCAGAGCAAAAGGTAACCTGATCCAATGGCATAGGCTCCTCTCCAGTCTCTGATTTAAGTGTCATAGTACCCCGAGGGACAGGAGGGACTGATTCTTCACCAGACAGCAACCCCCGCCTGAGGGGAACCTTGCACCTCTCCCTTAGGGCTCAAGCACACGACCGTTGCTGTTTTGAGGTCCGTTTTTCACGGATCCGTTGTTCAGTATCTGAGGTTTTTTCCCTCTAATTTAAGTCCTCTTCCGTTCTGTTATTGCACAAAAGATATCCACATATCCATCCAACTTATTAATTACCAAACACATGAGCAATATGTGCTGGGCATAGCATTTCTACAGTATGGATCCGCAAAATACAGTTGAAATTCGGATGACATACGGATGTGTTCCGTGTGCGTTCTGTTTTTTTTGCGGACCCATTGACTTGAATGGGGCCTCGGACCATGATTTGCAGACAATAATAGGACATGCACTACTTTTTTGCGGAACGGCCATACGGACAAACGGAAACAGAATGCACACGGAGTAACTTCCGTATATTCTACAGCCCCATTGAAGTGAATGGTTCTGCATACGGTCCGCAAAAAAAACGGAATGGAAGCGGAAAGAAAATATGGTGTGCCTAAGCCCTTAGACGTATATCAATCAGTACGGCCAGGGACATGGCCGCCTCCAAAGAATCAGGATTTTCATGAAATGCAAGCGCAACTTTTAGTCTCTCAGATTGTCCCTGACAAAACTGACTATGGAGAGCAGGATCATTCCACTCCGAGTCAGTAGCCCATCTTCTTAATTTAGCCCAATACTACGACTCTGCAGTACGTTCTCCCTGGCACAAGCTGCACAACTTAGATTCAGCCATAGAGACCCGGTCTGGGTCATCATAAATAAGGCCCAGGGCTCTTAAAAATTCATCCACCGACCGGAGGGACTGTGAACCGGTCAGCAGAAAAAAAGCCCAAGACTAAGCGTCACCTTTTAGCAGAGAAATAATAATCCCTACTCTTTGGTTTTCATCTCCAGATGAAATCAGACGCAGACGAAAATACAATTTGCAGGACTCCCTGAATCAAGCAAAGTTATAACTTCCTCTGGAGAACCTAGCAGGGAGAGTGACCATAAGTTCCAGGCAGACCTGGTTTCCTCGGTCGGCGCCAGACGCCAAAGTACTCTGACATCGTCCAACTGAATTGCGGAGGTCAGCTACCTCCAGAGACAATCCCTGCATGCTATCAACCAAAGCATCAATAATTTCCATTTCGCAAACAGCAAGGAAAAAATAACGGTAGGGCAGGTTATAATGTCACGGTAGGTAACATAAGGGAAGGAAACTGAACACGGCAAGGCAAACAAAACAACTGACTGGGCCCCAAATGCTAGAGAACAAAGGGGTCACCTCCTAGCGATCCCTAAAATACTTTCCCTATGCTGCTATGCCCATGTGCATATCCAGATGGTAGATATGCACATGCTCACGTACCTAGGAGTGACACACACTGAACCAAACCCTCAGCTGCAAGGAAGGGGGAAGGAGACACCCAGCTCCTTCTACAACCGAAGGAGTTAGCTTCACCCTAGGGGCCTAGTCAAAACAGACACAGAAGGAAAAAGGGAAAGGACCTTATCTAGAGATTTGTTGGAGCAGACAATCCACCATAACCCGCAAAGGCTATAGGGAGAGGGAGTAATAACTAGCCATACCAATTATCTAAATAACAAACTGCTGGGAGGAGGTGGGATTCAGCTCAAACCCACAACAAAACAAACTGTCAGATCGAGTCACATGCAGCAATTCTGACAGATCTCCTCAGTACACCTGCAGGGCAAGGCATGACACTGATTCCACATAGATATAAACAAAACCTGTTCTATTAAACTCTTATAAAAGTAGAGCCCCCCCCCCCCCCCCCCGAAAGAGTGGAGAGGGCGTTAGCAGTAAGTTTGTGTTGACATCACTGATTATTTTGCCCCTCCTCTGATCCATAAGAACAATAACCCCCCAAAAATCTTATCCTGTCTGTTGAGCATTTGCCTTCACTCGGTCAGCATTTGGTCAGTAATCCATCAGTATTGCTAATGCCAAAAAAACAGGAGTAGATCCAAAACAGAGATGACACGTGAACTGAATATTTGCATGTCTTCTGTGTTTTGTATCCAGTCCTGCTTTTGACTAACAAATCACAAGCCAATTCTGATGGGACCATACAGGCCTTACAGCTGCCGCAGAGAGAGGATCCATTGTGCGTCTCATTTTTCCTTCCTTCTGACAGATCAGAAGAAGGGTCAATTAAATGATTATGTCAGCCAAGCCAAAAAAGGCTAAATAGTGGGCTAGTCATGAAGTGGAGAGGGTGGGAACAGCATGAGAAGTCCACAGAGTGGCCCTATGACATAGTGGTGATGTGGAAGCAGCATCACAAGACCACAGAGTGTCAAGGTTACATAGTGTGGAGGTGGCGGCAGCATCAGGAGGTTACAGAGTGGCACGACGAGAGATTGCAGAGGTGGAAGCACAGGAGACCACAGAGTGGAACAATGACAGAGTGTAGAAGTGGCCGCAGCATTATCAGTAGGCCACAGAGTGGCATAATGAAATAGTCTGAAGGTGGCGGCAGCATCAGGGGACCACAGAGTGGCAAGGTGACATAATGTGGAGGTGGAGGTAGCATCAGGAGGCCACAGAGTGACACGACGACAAGAGATTGAGGAGTTGGCAGTATTGATGAGTGGCATAGGCAATATTCTAATTTGCGATATTTTTGCAAATTTCTGGCGAGTACTCACCATAAATTCGCAAATTTGAGAACTCGTGATCTCCAGTCATTATTTACTTGATTGCTAAAATCGTCAATGTAATCTATTCGCGATAAAAATGAGTGATTAGAATATTCGCAATCAACACTAAGGGGTAGTCAATTTTCATATTGGTTGCTAGGGATGTTGCTAAGTGCCGATATTCATGATAAATTCACGATTAGAATATTCGCGATCAACACTATTCGCAAATACGAATATATAGCACGATATTCTAAATAGTCGTGAATTTTTGAAGTGGCGATATTTGTGATTAAAGTTCACAATTCGAATATTCACGCTCAACACTAGTTGGCAGCAGCATGAGGAGGCCACAGAGTGGCACGACGACGAGAGATTGGGGAGGTGGCAGAAGCATGAGGAGGCCACAGAGTCTATTCATTTATAGGGAATATGGGACAGAACAGAAGGTTAAAATTTCTCAACTTTATAAAGTATTGCTTAAAACACGATTTCAATAATACACGTTCTTGGGCACAAAAGCTTGGCAAATTGATTGTCCAGGGATTTCCCTCGAAGATTGGGATAATATACTGGCGAATTTAAGTTTACTTTCTTATCATTTCAATCAAGTTTGGTTCAATTTAATATTAAATTTTTAACACGTTAAAAAAAAAAATAAGTGTTGCCTAAGACAGGAGAGAATCGGCCAGTCTTCTGTTTATTATACGACATGGGTGCAATGGAGAAAGCATTCCAAAAAACAATTTCTCTCCACCTGGAGATGAATCCTGTCAAGACTGATGCAAGTGTAGTATTGGCTGGCCATTGAGCCAGATACTTCTCGGGGAACCTGCCTGGCATAAACAGGCCTCTAGTAACTAGAGACACAGAGAAGTCAAAGCTTCAAGATTGCTTGGAGCCCAGAAGAGTCGCGAAGTTCATCAAGTCCCTGCCACATAAACAATTTTACCACTTAGTAATTTGGTCCATACCGCAAATGGAGGTGTACAATTACCCATAAATTTGACGAAAAAAAGCCAGTTTTACAGTACATAACAAATTTCACCACTACGTAATTCACCCATATCGCAAAAGGAGGTGTACAATCACCGATAAACTTGACAAAAAAAAAGCCCGTTTCATATAACAAATTCCACCACTACGTAATTTGGTCCATACAGCAAAGGGAGGTGTACACTCACCCATCAATTTGACAAAAAAAAGCCTGTTTCATATAACAAATTTCACCACTACATAATTTTGTCAATACAGCAAAAGGAGGTGTACAGTCACCCATAAATTTCCCCCAAAAAAGCCTGTTTCATATTACAAATTTCACCACTACGTAATTCGGCCCATACCGCAAAAGGAGGTGTACAATCACCCATACATTTTCTGAAAAAAAGCCAGTGTCACATTAGGAATTTCATCACTAAGTAATTTGGTCTATACCGCAAACGGAGGTGTACAATCACCCATAAATTTGACTAAAAAAGGCCGTTTCATATAACAAATTGCACCACAAAGTAATTTTGTCCATACTGCAAAAGGAGGTGTCCAATCACCCATAAATTTGACGAAAAAAAGCTTGTTTCATATAACAAATTTCACCACTATGTAATTTGGTCCATTCAGCAAAAGGAGGTGTACAGTCAACCATGAATTTTTCCCAAAAAAGCCTGTTTCACAGAAAAAATTTCACTGCAAAAAAGCCTTTACCACATATAAGTGCACCACTGAACGTCAAATAGACCTTTATTTTTTCCAACATTCACACTACACAAGGTTTATCAACAGATAAATGTAATGATGAACGGCAAATATAATTTTTTTTCTTCCACTGATACACGGCAAACTGGGCTTTCGAATATATCACTGCACCGCTGAGAGGCAATTAGGCCCTATTTTTTTCCCACTTTTACATAAAAGGCTTTTCAAAAGAGAAGTAAAACGCTGGACGGTGAATGCATTTTTATTTTGCCACTAATAAACAGCAAACAGGGCTTCAGAATATATCAGTGCACCGCAGAACGGCAATTAGTCCCAAATTTAGTTCTACTTTTACACAACAGGCTTTTCAACAGATATATGCAACGCTGGACGGCGAATATATTTTTATTTCGCCAGTAATACACTAAATACAGGGCTTCACAAGATATCACGGCACTGCAGAACGTCAACTAGGCCCAAATTTTGTTCTACTTTTACACAACAGGCTTTTCAATGAAATAGGCCACTAAACGCTTTCACCACAAATAACTGCAGAAGTGAACTGAGAATATATTTTTATTTTTGTACTGAAATAGGCCACTAAACTCTTTCACCACAAATAACTGCAACATATTTTTCTTTGTGTACTGAAATAGGCCACTAAACGCTTTCACCGCAAATAACTGCAACAGTGAAGTGCGTATATGTTTTTTCTTTTTGTACTGAAATAGGCCACTAAACGTTTTCAACACATATAACTGCAGAAGTGAACTGAGAATATATTTATATTTTTGTACTGAAATAGGTAACCATAGCAAAGGCAGGTGCACTCTGCGGCAATACTAAACCCTCACACTTATAAAATTGAGAGGTTAGTTCGACATATCCTACTAGGAGGACATGTCTTAAGCTTGGACACCATGGCAAGGTCTCTCAAGTAGCCAGAGGCCCTACCACTCACCTACCTGTGCCGTATGGGCGATACCAGGGGCCAGTGGGCGAATTATGGGAGTATAAGGCCTGACTCACAAACAGCTTACCAGTAACCTCCAGCATGTAGCTATGCTTGCAATGGGAGGTGGGAGGTACCTGTGAGCCCCACCCGAGACCGGCTGATATGGCCCAGAGCCTCCCAGGTGCACCTGAATGTAGCCTGTAGATGAAAAGCAGGCACAATTAAATTGGAGTTTATACACCTCCAAACATATTATACAAACCATAAGAAAACGTGGTGTGGTGTTTAACAAGCAGGATATGCTCAACCCATATGCAGTTGTGCATGTATATAGGGGAGCACATCCTGCACTTGTAGTCCGTTGCTAGGGGCAATCAACAGCAAAAATGCATACTCTGGAAGATGCCAGCAACGGACTACAAGTACCACAATAACCATCCTACATACGATAACGATAATGTGGATAACAATCAAAAACATAACCATAGCAAAGGCAGGTGCCCTCTGCGTCAATACTAAACCCTCACACTGATAAAATTGAGAGGTTAGTTTGACATATCCTACTAGGAGGACATGTCTTAAGCTCGGACACCACAGCAAGGTCTCTCAAGTAGACCGAGGCCCTACCACTCAACCTACCTGTGCCGTATGGGCGATACCAGGGGCCGTTGGGCATTACGGGAGTGTAATTGTAATGAAATAGGCCACCAAACACTTTCACCACAAATAACTGCAACAGTGAAGTGGTTATATATTTTTTATTTTGTACTAAAATAGGCCACTAAATGCTTTCACCACAAATAACTGCAACAGTGAAGTGTGTATATATTTTTTTTTCTTTTTGTACTGAAATAGGCCACTAAAGGCTTTTCAACATAGCACTTGCACCCCAATAACAAGAACAAATTGCTGGAATGACAGAGCTATATAATGGCTATTTGGATCCCCAAATAATCTTTCCCTGCAATTGTAAATTGCTTTTCTAGCACTTTCCATAGCACCTTCTGACATCTCTCCCTGCACTAAGATGCTGTGAAATGATTCCTCCTTATCCTTTCCCTGCACTTATAAATCATTTTTTTATTTTTATTTTTTTTCACAATAAGGTTTTTGCTATTGCTGTCCCTAGCACCTTCTCATGTCTGTCCCTGCACTCAGAGCACTGAAAAATGTCTGAATCCAAGATGGTCACCGTATTTATAGGGCTGTGACATCACAGGGCTGCTGATTGGCTGCATGCATGGCATTATGGGTCATCCCTCCTTCCCAGAGTTAATTCGCTCATCTCTAGCTGGGACCACCTATTTGAAGATCCTTCATTCCCTCATTCACCTCTGGGCACAGCAGTGTTCTTTCTGCCTCTCGCACAGACTCTATTGTCTTCTGCCAATTACACACACTGAACTCTCTTCTTCTCAGCTCAAACCCACTTTTCTCATGGTTCTTTTTCTCCAGGATCCAGCAACCTCCTCCTTGTGTTCTTCTGTATTTACTACAGCTTTTCTGATCAAAAAATGTTCAGAGCAGCACAGTAAGAGGCTCTTTTATCAAAAGTATTCTAAGCAACTGCTCTTTAAAAAATTCCATTAATTAAAAAGGCAATCACATTGTTTAAAGGGAATGTGTCATCAGAAAATGAACTGTTGTTTAAATCACTTTTTTATGTTTAACATATTCTTAAAGTTATTTTGATGATGTTTTTAATTTTCCATGTCACCTTTTATATTTAAACAAAAAAGATTAAATCCTGCAGTTTTTGCACTGGCCACTATGTGTAATAATTGACGCCACTTCTTGGTTTGTACAAATTACTTCACTGCAATTAACTCATTCTAATCTTGCCTATAATGATATCATATCTTTCTATAGTGAATACAGGATCCACCATTCACAATAGGTGATTGTCAGAGCTTATCTATTCCTTCCTTGTACAATGATCTCTGCACAGGTCACAGAATATGTCTAGAAAACTCTCCCATAAAAGTCAATAGGGTCCCCTTCTGAGCATTGTGTCTATGGCCCATAAGGCTGCCATTAAGCAGTTTTCCTAATGCTTTCTAAATTCTGTTAAGAAAAGTTCAGGCAAGATGGCAGCCCCCATAATCATGTTCAGGAAACAAATAAAAAAAAGTTGCAATCAGAAAATAAAAGCAAATTAGAAAAAAAGGAGATGTGCTACTATCTAGTTTTAACTGGCAGATAAAATGTTTGGTGGCACGTTTACTTTAAATACTTTATATTAGTCTAATATCATGTAATCCCCTTCTATTTTAGTTAGTGCACTGAATTGAATGCACTGCAATCCACGGAGTTACAGAATGATCATAGTGACCCTAAATTCCCTTCTAAGGTATGTTCATCATGCACAGTAAATTATACTTTGATGTATCAAAGTCTACAGTCTTAGAATCAAATATAAATCAGAAAACAAGAATATGTTCCACTGGGTTGGAAATGCAACAGTACTTTAACACTTGGGCATTATACATGCATTAGAGAACTTGCTTAGTTTTACAAATAATTCATATTGTTCTAGGTCATACCGCTTGTTTGCGATTTTTATCTTTGAAGTTTTTTTGCCTCCAACGGACAATTTTCCTGTAAGTAAATTACTATTCCACAGGCTATTTTTACGCGCAATATGAAGTGTAAAACTATTTGTCAGTAATCCCCATGCTTAAAAAGGAAGAGGCTTAATTAAACATTGGGGAAACAAATGGTTCAGAGGACTGGCAGCAGGCTATCCCTGTAAGGTCATTGATTCAAGCCCTCGCAATTCGCAGAGTGAATTATATTAATCTGATAGCTGCTATGTGGCCTATGCAAAATGAACTCTTGGTCTCAGTCCAGTTACCAATGTCTAGAAGCCCATATCATTCTCCCTTATTATTACTTGTCTGCTTGTCGATCAAAGACAAAAATGTAGCCTGAAGAATATTACAATCTGTTCCCCTATTCATAATGGTTCAGCATTAAACAGGCTTGTGAGTGTTTTAATGTAATATTCAGTATGTTACCTGTCATGCTGTTTTGAAACTGGTCATAAGAATTTAAGTAATATAATGCTAATTACTTGTGATATGCATCCTTTGCCTTGAGAAATCTCTAGAAAACCTCAAGCAGAAAGCACAGTTTTTTCAGCTCAACTGAAATAGCGTTTTTTTTTTTTTTTTTATATATTGACTGTTAAATATTCCTCCAATAATATTCTAACATCTTACATCTTTATTTTGACACAGTTAAAGCACATTTAGTGGGTAAATGATACTGGAGAAAGTATTGTTCTATCTGAGAGTGAAGATGAAGACTTAAACTAGACTTAAGTTCTTCATACGATCAAATTTTCTTGAGGATTTCAGAGGGTATCCTATTAACGTTCATCCAAAAAAATCAGTTGGTAAAATAAGAAGCTCGTTTATTTTGCACAGAAAACACAATTAGCCCCATTGAATAACAATGTTGCAAACCCTCATACTAATCTGCAGCACTGCAACCAAAAATCCAAGGGTCAACCACAACAATTTGCCCCTAAAAATGCATGTCTAAATTTAAAGTTGTTATGTCAACACAGCCTACGTTTCTTCCCCAGGAGCAGGTACAAAATATAAAGAGCATATATAAAAAAATAAAAATAAAAACAGTGAAGGAATAAACAATGATACAACTTAAACTATAATGTTTATTTCTACGTGAGCAAACCATGGCACCATGTGTGTACTACAGTATGTAATTTTATATGAGCATTGCATCCTCAAGACACCATACAGTATGGTATTCTGTGGCTTTACATGAGTACTGTAAACCCTAGAGACTATATGACACTGTAAAGTGTAGACAGACCTCCTGGATATCTTTAAGGCCTTATGCAAACTACCATAATTTTATCTTAATGATACACCATAAATGTCCTAGTTGATGCAAACTACCATAATTTTATCTTAATGATACACCGTAAATGTCCTAGTTGAAACAATCCCTCTTGAGGTTCCATTCCTGATTTTGACATCCAATTATCGAAGCAAAATACTCGCTAGAAAATTGCCCTATGAATGAGGCCACAACACTAAAGCCATTTATTAGCTACAGTGGAGCAAGTGATCATGCCCATGCAGCTCCGGATGTAAATACTCCAGGGACCAGAACATGAAATATTGGGGAGCAGGTAAGTATGAATTTCAGTTTCAGGAACTAGGCTGCAGGAAATAGAACAGTAATTATTTCCCAAAAAACTCTTTAACCCTCAGGGGATACTGTTTGTCCTGTTGTACAGGATAAGCTCGCTGGGAAAAGTATACAACTCCTGGCCCTCCCTGAATAGAAAGAAAGCTGCATACTGTAGGTCAATAAATGTCTGACCCCTTAAAGAGCCTTACTGAGGATTTTAGCCATGCCAGAGTCCACAAAGAAGAGATATCCTTCTGTAGACAGCTACTTTGGAGTTTTGTCCCTAGTTTCTACAGAACCGGGTTCCTGCTGGCTTGTTGTATGACAAGTATTTTAGATACTGTAGATCTTGAGAATATTGTTTCTCCTTTTAGAGACACTATTGACGAGGGTTATAAACCCCTCTTCCTTTAGCAGGAGATTCTAGCGTGGCTGAAATAAATAATGATGTTTTAAGGTTCTTTAATGGGTCAGACATTGACTAACAGGGTAGATACTGTAGGTGGCTAGAGTTGAGCGAACTTCTATTTTTAGTTTGGACAACCCTAAGGACCTGGGGTGACAACCCTAAGGACCTGGGGTGACGTCACTGTCATGTGATCAGTGCAGGGGATGTGGCTCAGCACTAGATTGGATAAGAGGTGATCCAGTGCTGAGCCACGCCCCCTGCACTGATCACATGACAGTGACGTCACCCCAGGTCCTTAAGGTTGTCCAAGGTTCGGGTTCATTGAAGCAGCCCCATATGGATTCCAAATGCCGTTATGGTCCGTGGTAGCGGAATCCATAACGGGATGCTACGATAACCCGAACCCGAACTTTGGACGCCAAACTAAAAATAGAAGTTCGCTCAACTCTATAGGTGGCTTTAGATAGACTGATTTCTTCTTTCAAGAAGAGAACAAATATCAAGATTTAAAGGAATACTCAGGAAAAGAAACTAATGAACTGTGTAACAGTAAGTCTCATGCAGGGTGCTATGTGTGACACATGGATTTTCTTATTGGTGTTCTTTAAATCTCCTGTCATGGGTTTCAAGACATATTTAGAAAACAGAAGTCCAGTGTTTGTGGTGCTTCATATCTGCCCCAGTACATAATAAAATGGAATAAAACTGGTGAACATTCGGAAAATCAGCTGAATTTTTATATATTTTTTAATTTTCTTTTTACTTTATTTATAAATAAATGGACATTACCATGTGAATCACATATAAACATTTTTCTATAGTACAGGCAATTCACAGTGAATTCACAGGAGAAAAAATATTCAAAGTCATTCTATGCAAGTGAAATATAATGGAGAAGAAATTATCCCCCAGGTATCAAAGGCTGAAAGCATATCCAAGGGATCAGCACATTTATATACACAGGCTTAAATCTCAGAAATAGAGCATAAGAATAAAACTACAAGTGAGACAAAAATAAATGTAAAAATAATAAAAATAAAAGCAATAAATCACAAAAAAGCAAGGAGCACAGGAATGCACAGGGAACAACCAGTGATATCAAAACTGTTGTTCAAGTCTAGACTTGTGGATCCATCATACATTTCAACTGAATTAATTTCATGAAAGTACAGGCAACAGTTAACATGTTTTTGGTCAGCATGCCTTCTTCAGACGGTCAAAAAGTGCCATTGAAAACTTTGTGTGGCCTTATCTGCAGAGGAGACTATTACATACATACCAAACAGCCTAATATGAAAATGAGTATAGCAGTAAAATAAAGAGAAACATGGCTTCTATTTTAAGTATCCTCTACAGTTATTCAAAACAATATTTTTATATGTTTTCTGTGTGTCATAATAATTTATAGTACAAAAGAGAACAATGAAACAGTCCCTTGTTCGGATTTTAAATAAGACGCAGTAAGTATCTGGCTTTAGAGTGTACACTAATCATCTCAGTGAGGCCAGTGGTTCATTATTTAATTTTTTTAAGAAAACATTTTATGGTGACTTGAACAAATCATAGCATTGATCAGAGCATTAATTTTTACTTGAAGGCTGTATTTTATTATTATTTTACTTGACTCTAGAAATGAACAAGCAATTGCATGTCTTCATTAACCCTTCATATGTGGCCTGGTCAGATATGGCTTGTAAATAAATTAAATACTAAATTGACTTAGTGACTACAATACAAGCCAGCTTTGCTATTCAGTATACTTTAGAAGTGAAACACCTATATTTTTTTCTTTTAATAAAAACCTAATAAAACAATTGTTAATGGCTGATAGTTTCAGCCATTAAAAAATCTGATAGAAAATTCTGTCAGGACTCAGCACCATAATGTCACAATAGTTGCCACGTAGTGGAATTTTCATATTGTGGATATTGCCGCATTTCATCCACAGCAAAATCCATGTGTTATCATGTGGATTTTTTTTATTGTAGATTGTGCTGCAGTGTAACGTAACAGGTGTAGACCGACTGTAACTGTCTTTACTCTACTCCTAAGTGAGCTAAATATCTCCCCTGGTTTTTATCCTTACATCCCTACCTAGGGATCTGGACTTCACTGCAGGAGAACACCTGGCTGCTACTTCTTGAAGTAGTCTTCGTTCAGTAACAGCTGACCCAGATAGGTCAAAAAGGAAATAGGCAAAATTGTTGTCTGTGAACAGGCTGAGGTCAGGGCAGGTGGAACTGGTTCAGTACGGTTAATGAGCAGTTGTCAGATGTAGAAGAGCAAGCAGTAACAAACCCCTTCGCAGGGACTAGCAAGCTAGGGAAAGCTTTTGCTCAGGCATCCTCCCACAGCAGAAAGTTCCTTAAATACGACGTAAAGACTAATCATATTCTGGGGGAAGATTCGGACAAAAATGTGCTTGCTCATTAAGAGCCAGAGGACACTCATGCAGACCCTACTGAATAAAGAGGAACTACAGGCAAAAAGAGAAAAGCCACATCCCACCGTGAAGTGCATAGGTACAAAAAATTTAATTTAAGTTCCCTATTGGAACTAATAAAAAGTGTAAAAAAATACATTTTTAAAAATATTAAATAAATAAAAATTTCAATCACCCCCCGTTCCCTAAAATAAAAATAAAAATACATAATTACAAAAATAAACATTAAGGGCAAACAGCGAAGAAAAAGTCAAAATAACTGATTTTCCGTTTTTGGTTGCTTCATCTCCCACAAAAAAAAATTTATAAAAAGTGATCAAAAAGTCATGCACATCTCAAATCAATTAAAAGTACAGATTTTCTCACAAAAGAAAAAAAATGTTTACAAAGTTTTTATTTTCAGCATTAAAACACAAGAAAAACGATTTGAATGGGGAAAATAGTTATAGCTTTGGGAAGGGTGGGAATAAAAAACAAAATGAAAATTGCCTGGTCTAAACCATTTTTCTATATTTAAAAAAAAAATGTTTAGCCCCCTAAGAGACTTGAACATGTGATCATTTGAATCTTTGAACAATGCCCTGCAATACTTCTGTATTGCAGAGAATTGTGGTTTTATCAACATCCAGAGCAGGATTTAATAGAAGGCTTTCAAGATGGCAGGTCTGAGCATTCATTAAGCCCCTAGCTGCCATGATAATTATCCAACACCCCACAATTCAGCCATGGGCAGTTAATAGGGGGCAGCAGAAACCCTCTCCAGCTTTCTAACCACTCTGATGGATATCCTGAGGATAGGTCATAAATATTAACCCCTTAAGGAGTTAGCCCTATTTCACCTTTTTGCAAATCTGACCAGTGTCAATTTATGTGGTGATAACTTTTAAACACTTTTAATTATGCAGGCCATTCTGAGATTGTTTTTTCATCACATATTGTACTTCATTACAGTGGTAAAATAGAGTAAGTAAATGTCATTTTT
Organism: Bufotes viridis; assembly: GCA_033119425.1. Lineage (NCBI taxonomy): Eukaryota > Metazoa > Chordata > Amphibia > Anura > Bufonidae > Bufotes > Bufotes viridis. The sequence continues at coordinate 343,986,790 of CM065590.1, forward strand.
ATTTATAAAAAAATACAAAATTTACCAAAAATTAAAAAAATTGCAATTTTCCAAGTCTCAATTTCTGTCCTATAATACATAGTAATACAGCCCAAAAAAGTTATTGATTACCCCATATGTCTACTTCATGTATCGATCATTTTGGGAATGCCATTTAATTTTTGGGGGACGTTACAAGGCTTAGAATTTTAGAAGAAAATCTTTAAATTTTTAGGGACCAGTTCAGGTCTGTAGTCACTATGTGAGGTTTAACACCCAAAAATGACTCCATTCTAGAAACTACAACCCTCAAGGTGTTCAAAACTGATTTTACAAATGTCGTTAACCCATTAGGTTTTCCACAAGAGTTAATGGCAAATGGAGATAAAATTTCAGAATTTCGATTTTTGGAAACATTTTCCATTTTAATCCATTTTTTCCAGTAAAAAAGGGTTAACAGCCAAACAAAACTCAAAATTTATTGCCCTGATTCTGTAGTTTGCAGAAACACCCAATATGTGGTCTTAAACTGCTATATGGCCAAACGGCAGGGCACAGAATGAAGGGAGCACCATATGGTTTTTGGAAGGCGGATTTTGCTGGACTGGTTTTTTGACCCATTGTCCCATTTGAAGCCCCCCGATGCACCCCTAGAGAGAAACTCCATAAAAGTGACTCTATCTAAGAAACTACACCCCTCAAGGTAATCAAAACCAATTTTACAATCTTTGTTAACCCTTTAGGTGTTCCACAAGAGTTATTGGCAAATGGAGATGAAATTATAGAATTTCTGCCTCAAAAAAACTAAAATATAGAGCAACCAAAATCATATTTACTGTAAAATAGTACAAACAAAACTGAAACCTTATCCTGTAGTTTCCAAAATGGGGAAGCTTTTTTGGAGTTTCTACTGTAGGGGTGCATCAGGGGGACTTCAAATGGGACATAGTGTCAAAAAACCAGTCCAGCAAAATCTTCCTTCCAAAAACCATATGGCGTTCCCTTCCTTCTATGCCCTGCCATTTGGCCATACAGCAGTTTACAACCACATATGGGGTGTTTCTGCAAACTACAGAATCAGGGCAATAAATATTGAGTTTTGTTTGGCTGTTAACCCTTACTTTGTTACTGGAAAAATGGATTAAAATGGAAAATTTGCAAAAAAATTGCTGTTTTTGGGACAGTTTTTATTTTATGTTATTTACATTGTTGATCTGACAGGTTAGATTGTGTGCTATTTTTATAGAGCAGGTTGTTATGGACGCGCCAATACTAAATATGACTACTTTTTGGGGTTTTTTGTTTCAGTTTTTCATAACAAAGCTTTTTTTTTATTATTTTTTAGTGTCTCCACATTCTGAAAGCCATATTTTTAATTTTTGTTTTTTGGGTGACTGTCTTATGTAGGGGCTTATTTTTTGCGAGATGAGATGACGGTTTGATTGGCACTATCTTGGGGTGCATATGACATTTTGGTCGCTTGCTATTACACTTTTTGTGATGTAAGGTGACAAAAATGACTTTTGACACGGTATTTATATATATTTTTTTCTGTGTTCACCTGTGTGGTTAGGTCATGTGTTATTTTTATAGAGCAGGTTGTTACGGATGCGGCGATACCTAATAGGTATACTTTTTATTTATTTATTTAAGTTTTACACAATAATATCATTTTTGAAACAAAGAAAATCATGTTTTAATGTCTCCATAGTCTGAGAGCCATATTTTTTTATTTTTGGGGGGATTGTCCTATATAGGGTATCATTTTTGGTGGGATGAGATGACAGTTTGATTGGCACTTTTTTTGGGTGCATATAACTTTTTGATCGCTTGCTATTACAGTTTTTCAGATGTGAGTTGAATTTTTTTTTTGTTACGGTATTTACCTGAGGGGCTAGATCATGTGATATTTTTATAGAGCAGGTTTTTACGGATGCAGAGATACATAATTTGTATACATTTTTTTTATTTATTTTACTTTAACACAATAACAGCATTTTAGAAAAAAAAAAATGTTTTAGTGTCTCCATAGTCTGAGAGCCATATTTATTTTATTTTTTTTGGCGATTGTCCTATGTAGGGGCATTTTTTTTATTTCGGGATGAGATGGCGGTTTTCTTGGTACTATTTTGGGAGGCATACACCTTCTTTATCACTTGGAATTACACTTTTTGTGATGTAAGGTGACAAAAAATGGCTTTTTTTACACCATTTTTTTCTTTCGCTTTACGGTATTTCTGTTCTGTGAGGGGTTAGGTCATGTGATATTTTTTTTTATAGAGCAGATTTTTATGGAAGCAGCAATACCTAATATGTGTAGTGTATTTTATTTTTTATATTTAATCAGTGATATGTATTGTTTTTATTTTTACTTTTTTTTTCACTTTTTTTTACCCAGACCCACTTGGTTCTTGAAGATCCAGTGGGTCTGATGTCTGTATAATACAGTACAGTACACTATATAGTGTACTGTACTGTATTTTTACTTTTACACTTTAGCAGAAGTCTGATTAGACTTACATCACCATGGCAAGCAGGACACCTCTGAAGGCGTCCTGCTGCCATGGTAACCATCATCCACTGCCAGAACAAAGCAGCGGGTGATGGGGAGGGAGCTCCTTCCCTGTCAACCCCTTCCATACAGTGGTCCGTACAGACCGCGGTATGGAAGGGATTAAACTGCTGACATCTGTACGGCACAGATGTCAGCAGTTTATAGCAGAGGGTCAGCAATGTGCTTCTGATAATTTTGCCTGGGGCGGAGACATCTTCTTTTGCCCTGGGCGTCTCCTTCTCCCAAGGCTGAAGCACTGGCCAATAGCAGCACTCAGCTCATATTCAGGATATGAGCTGAGCACTGCAATTGGCCAGCGTTCCAGCCTTGGGAGAAGGAGACGCCCAGGGCAAAAGAAGATGTCTCTGCCCCAGGCAAAATTATCAGAAGCACGAGCGCCAATACCGGGAGCTACAGCGGACGAACGGAGCGGCACCCAGGGATACAAGTAAGTGCAGGGTCATCCCTGGGGCCGCTCTGCATGTATATATACATTTGCCTAATAAACTGTGGACCAGTGAAAGGTCCTCTTTAAGTGGTGTATTTCAAGATGCTCTGTGGTTTAGGATTACCACTCTTTTTCGTCAAAAGAAATACACTTATGCTGTATTTCACAGCAGCAGTGTAAAATAAGTGGTTATAATGTGTATTTCAGACTGTTTGGTGGATGTTGAATAAAGTTTTTTTTTTCTATAAAAAAACAAAGAAGCACTATTTCCACACAGAAATATATAATATGTCGTTGGATGGTGTATGCAGAACTGTTTTGTGGACAAGGAATACGGTTTTTCCCTCAAAATTACACAGATTATCTATTTCACTGCACTTTTTTAAAACTAAAATACACTGATGCACTAGCTGAAATGGAATATACGGTTTAGTGCATTGTATGCACAAGTGCTCTGTGGCACCACAGACCCCAGGCTAGACAAATGGACTATGTCACGGCTTTTGTCACCGAAATTCACAAATGCAGTTTTTCACTGCTTTAAATTAAATGTAGGTATTTATACCGTGTATGTACATCTGCTTTGTTAAGCAGGATTTTTGATTGGCCAAGTGCAGCATGTGACCCAGGCTCTATTTAAGCTGGAGTCACGGAGCGCAGCACGTCACTTTGCTCTGATTAGTGTAGGGAAAGGATGCAGCTGCTGCGTTAGGGCGAGATAGGCAAGGATTAATTCATCAAAAACACTTAATGAAGTGAAAGATCTACAGCTGTGAATCATTCAACTACTGCTAGTGAATTGCTCACTGTTTTTAGGCTGGGCAGACCGTTTTTCTGTCACTTTTTTCTGGGGTGATTGGCGGCGGCCATTTTGTGCCTTGTGGTGCGCCAGCACAAGCTGCCACAAAGTCCATTAATCCCTCAATAGTAGTTTTTTTTTTTTTTGCTATATCCTACATCAGGGTTTTGGCTGTGCTTATTTTGTCACCCATAGTAACTCAGGAAAGATTTTTCTATATATTATTGAGTGGTTAAACTGAAATTCACTTAAATAGCAATCCCCTGAATCTGGTGTTCCAGCTAGGCTAGCCAGCCAAGTGTTAAACTGTCAGCCATAATAAAAAAAAAAAAAATTCTGGGGTTGAAATTAAATTTCCAAAAAACAATCCCCTGAATCTGGTGTTCCAGCTGTGGCTAGCCAAGTATAAAACTGTCAGCGAAAATATATATATTTTTTTCTGGGGTTGAAATTTAATTGCCAAAAAGCAATCCCCTGAATCTGGTTGTTCCATCTGTGGCTAGCCAAGTATAAAACTGTCAGACAAATTATATATTTTTTTCTGAGGTGAAATTTAATTGCACAAATAGCAATTCCCAGAATCTGGTGTTCCAGCGGTGACTGGATAATTTCCCTAGTGTCCGTCAAAGGATAGATTTTGTTCTGTGGTGAAATACAGTTCCAAAAATAAAAATACAGTAAATATGGTGTTCCACTTGTTGCAGGTCTAGTTTAAATCTGTCCGTAAAAGGGTATATTTCCTTCTGTGGTGAAATGTAATTGCTAAAATGGCAATTCCATAAATCTTGTGTTCCAGTTGATTCATGCCTAGTTTAATTCTGTCCGTACAAGGGTATATTTCTTTCTGTGGTGAAATTTAATTGCTAAAATAGCAATTCCATAAATCTAGTGTTCCAGTTGTTGCATGCCTAGTTTAAATCTGTCCATAAAAGGGTATATTTCCTTCTGTGGTGAAATTTAATTGCTAAAATAGCAATTCCATAAATCTAGTGTTCCAGCAGTTGCAGGCCTATTTGAAATCTGTACGTAAAAGGGCATATTTCTGTCTGTGGTGAAATTGAATTGCTAAAATAGCAATTCCACAATTCTAGTGTTCCAGCAGTTGCAGGCCTATTTGAAATCAGTCCGTAAAAGGGTATATTTCTTTCTATGGTGAAATGTAATTGCTAAAATAGCAATTCCATAAATCTAGTGTTTCAGTTGTTGCAGGTCTTGTTTAAATCTGTCCGTAAAAGGGTATATTTCTTTCTGTGGTGAAATTTAATAGCTGAAATAGCAATTCCATAAATCTAGTGTTCCAGTTGTTGCAGGCCTAGTTTAAATATGTCCGTAAAAGGGTATATTTCTGTCTGTGGTGAAATATAATTGCTAAAATAGCAATTCCATAAATCTAGTGTTCAAGCAGTTTTAGGCCTATTTGAAATCTGTCTGTAAAAGGATACCTTTCATCCAGGGCCTAAATACTAGGCCTACAATTGATATTCCCCAAAATCAGTGGTTACTGCTGTGCCTGGATTAGTGTAATACGGTACATAAATAACTCGTCAGATATTGTTAGGTGCCTTTAAAAAAAGGCCTGAATTTGACATCTTCACAATTGGCCAAATATAATTTTTCTTTTTTTGGTGCTTTGTGAACCACAAAAATGAGGAAAACATCTAGTAAGGGACGCGAACGCGGTCGTATTGGTGTCAGTGGACCCTCTGGTGCTGGGAGAGTACGTGGCCATTCTGCCACAGCCACACGTCCTAGTGAACCAACTACCTCAGGTTCCAGTACCCGCCAGACTTTACAGCGATATTTGGTGGGGCCCAATGGCGTTCTAAGGATGGTAAGGCCTGAGCAGGTACAGGCGCTAGTCAATTGGGTGTCCGACAGTGGATCCAGCACGTTCACAACATTATCTCCCAACCAGTCTTCTGCAGAAAGCGCCCAGATGGCGCCCGAAAACCAAGCCCATCAGTCTGTCACATCACCCCCATGCATATCAGGGAAACTGTCTGAGCCTCAAGTTATGCAGCAGTCTCTTATGCTGTTTGAAGACTCTGCTGGCAGGGTTTCCCAAGGGCATCCACCTAGCCCTTCCCCAGCGGTGGAAGACATAGAATGCACTGACCCACAACCACTTATGTTTCCTGATGATGAGGACATGGGAATACCACCTCATCAGAGTCAGCAAGTCTCTGATGATGACGAAACACAGGTGCCAACTGCCGCGTCATACTGCAGTGTGCAGACTGAACAGGAGGAGGTCAAGGAGGAAGACTGGGTGGAAGACGATGCAGAGGAGGATGAGATCAAAGACCCCACATGAAATGAAGGTCGTGCCGCTGACTTTCGTAGTTCAGAGGAAGAGGAAATGGTGAAACCGAGCCAACAGCGAAGCAAAAGAGGGAGCAGGGGGCAAAAGCAGAACAGCCGCCTCCAAGAGAGTTTGCCTGCTTCAGGCCAGCGCCACCAGGGACCCAGCAACCCAAAGGCAGCTTCAAGGAGTTCCGTAGCATGGCACTTCTTCAAACAATGTGCTGACGACAAGACCCGAGTGGTTTGCACACTGTGCCATCAGAGCCTGAAGCGAGGCATTAAAGTTCTGAATCTTAGCACAACCTGCATGACCAGGCATCTACATGCAAAGCATGAACTGCAGTGGAGTAAACACGTTAAAAACAAGGAACTCACACAGGCTTCCCCTGCGCCCTCTTCTGCTGCTGCCTTGGCCTCTTCCTCCGCCTCGGGAGGAATGTTGCCACCTGCCGCCCACCAAACAGAGGATGTGCCACCGAGTCACCGACACCACCACCTGCGTCACCAAGCATCTCCACCATGTCACATGGCAGCGTTCAGCTCTCCATCTCACAAACCTTGGAGTGAAAGCGTAAATTCCCACCTAGCCACCCTCGAGCCCTGGGCCTGAATGCCAGCATTTCTAAACTACTGGCCTTTGAAATGCTGTCATTCAGGCTGGTGGACACAGACAGCTTCAACCAGCTGATGTCCATGGCTGTCCCACAGTATGTTGTTCCCAGCCGCCACTACTTCTCCAAGATAGCTGTGTCTTCCCTGCACAACGAAGTATCCAATGCCATCTGTGGCATGGTCCACCTAACCACAGATACGTGGACCAGTAAGCACGGCCAGCGACGCTATATCTCCCTAACTGCACACTGGGTAAATGTAGTGGTGGCTGGGCCCCAGGTCGGAGAGTTCTTTGGCGCACGTCCTTCCGCCGCCAAGGATCGCAGGGCATCATTCTTTGCCTCCTGTAGCTTCCTCCTCCTACTCGGCTTCTTCCTCCTCTGTTTCCACCAGCTCATCCAGTCAGCCACACACCTTCACCACAAACTTCAGCACAGCCCGGGGTAAATGTCAGCAGGCCATTCTGAAACTCATATGTTTGGGGGACAGGCCCCACACCGCACAGGAGTTGTGGCGGGGTATTGAACAAAAGACCGACAAGAGGTTTCTGCCGGTGGGCCTCAAGCCCGGTCTGGTGGTGTGCGATAATGGGCGAAATCTCATCGCAGCTCTAGGACTAGCCAGTTTGACGCACATCCCTTGCCTGGCGCATGTGCTGAATTTGGTGGTGCAGAAGTTAATTCACAACTACCCCGACATGTCAGAGCTGCTGCATAATGTGCGGGACATCTGTGCGTGCTTCCAGAGTTCATATCCTGCCACTGCTCACCTGTCTTCCCGCTCACCGCCTCATATGCGACGTTCCCACCAGGTGGAACTCCACCTTGCACATGCTGGAGCGACTGTCCGAGCAGCAGCAGGCCATAGTGGAATTTCAGCTGCAGCACACACGCGTCAGTTGCACTGCGCAACAGCACCACTTCACCACCAATGTTTGGGCCTCAATGGGAGACCTGTGTGCCCTGTTGCGCTGTTTCGAGTACTCCACCAACATGGCCAGTGGCGATGACACCGTTATCAGCGTTACAATACCACTTCTATGTCTCCTTGAGAAAACGCTTAGGGCGATGATGGAAGAGGAGGTGGCCCAGGAAGAGGAGGAGGATGAGGGGTCATTTTTAGGACTTTCAGGCCAGTCTGTTAGAAGTGGCTCAGAGGGAGGTTTTTTGCAACAGCAGAGGCCAGGTACAAATGTGTCCAGCCAGGGCCCACTACTGGAGGACGAGGAGGATGAGGAGGGGATGGAGGAGGATGAGGATGAAGCAGTTTCACAGAGGGGTGGCACCCGACACAGGTCAGGCCCATCACTGGTGCGTGGCTGGGGGGATACGGAGGACGATGATTATACTCCTCCCACAGATGACAGCTTGTCCTTACCTCTGGGGAGCCTGGCACACATGAGCGACTACTTGCTGCAGTGCCTGCGCAACGACAGCAGAGTTGCCCACATTTTAACATGTGCGGACTACTGGGTTGCCACCCTGCTGGATCCCCGGTACAAAGACAATGTGCCCACCTTACTTCCTGCACTGGAGCGTGATAGGAAGATGCGCGAGTACAAGAGCACGCTGGTAGACGCACTCCTGAGAGCATTCCCAAATGTCACCAGGGAACAGGTGAAAGCCCAAGACGAAGGCAGAAGAGGAGCAAGAGGTCACCAATGCAGCTGTGTCACGGCTAGCTCCTCTGAGGGCAGGGTTAGCATGGCAGAAATGTGGAAAAGTTTTGTCTCCACGCCACAGCTAACTGCACCACCACCTACGCAACGTGTTAGCAGGAGGCAGCATTTCACTAACATGGTTAACAGTTCGTCTGCACACCCCTCCACGTACTGACTGATGGTTCAACACCATTCAAATTCTGGGTCTCCAAATTGTCCACGTGGCCAGAGTTAGCATTTTATGCCTTGGAGGTGCTGGCCTGCCCGGCGGACAGCGTTTTGTCTGAACGTGTATTCAGCACGGCAGGGGGCGTCATTACTGACAAACGCAGCCGCCTGTCCACAGCCAACGTGGACAAGCTGACGTTCATAAAAATGAACCAGGCATGGATCCCACAGGACCTGTCCCTCCCTTGTGAAGAATAGACATTTATAACTGCCTCCGCCTCAACCATGTATTCTTGTACTTCGGGGCACTGCTTTATTGAATCCTAATTTTTTTTTAACTTTACCATGATCTTGTGGTGCAACCCAAAGTTGAATGTACCTCTCTTCAATCTGGGCGCCGGGGCCTAAATAAAAGAAAGTGGCCTGTTACAATTGTGGGTGACATGAAGCCTGAACCTCTGACATGTGACCTCTTTCCTCTGTCTGGGTGCCGTGGGCTAAATATCTGAAAGTGGCCTTCTCCAGTGGTGGGTGATATGACGCCTGATTCTCTTCTGTGGGACCTTTCTCCTCTGTCTGGGTGCTGGGGCCTAAATAACTCAAAGTGGCCTTCTCCAATGGTGGGTGATATGAAGCTTGATTCTGTGCTATGGGACCTCTCTCCTTTGTCTGGAGGCTGGGGCCTAAATAAATTAAAGTGGCCTTCTCCAGTGGTGGGTGATATGAAGCTTGATTCTGTGCTATGGGACCTCTCTCCTTTGTCTGGAGGCTGGGGCCTAAATAAATTAAAGTGGCCTTCTCCAGTGGTGGGTGATATGATGCCTTATTCCTTGCTGTGGGACCTCTCTCCTCTGTCTGGGTGCTGGGGCCTAAATAATTCAAAGTGGCCTTCTCCAGTGGTGGGTTATATGAAGGTTGATTCTGTGCTATGGGACCTCTCTCCTCTGTCTGGGTTCTGGGGCCTAAATAACTGAAAGTGGCCTTCTCCAATGGTGGGTGATATGAAGCTTGTTTCTGTGCTATGGGACCTCTCTCCTCTGTCTGGGTGCTGGGGCCTAAATAAAAGAAATTGGCCTTCTCCAGTGGTGGGTGATATGACGCCTTATTCCTTGCTTTGGGACCTCTCTCCTCTGTCTGGGTGCCGTGGGCTAAATATCTGGAAGTGGCCTTCTCCAGTGATGGGTGATATGACGCCTGATTCTCTTCTGTGGGACCTCTCTCCTCTGTCTGGGTGCTGGGGCCTAAATAACTCAAAGTGGCCTTCTCCAATGGTGGGTGATATGAAGCTTGATTCTGTGCTATGGGACCTCTCTCCTTTGTCTGGGGGCTGGGGCCTAAATAAATGAGAGTGGCCTTCTCCAGTGGTGGGTGATATGACGCGTTATTCCTTGCTGTGGGACCTCTCTCCTCTGTCTGGGTGCTGGGGTCCAAATGATTCAAAGTGGCCTTCTCCAGTGGTGGGTGATATGAAGGTTGATTCTGTGCTATGAGACCTCTCTCCTCTGTCTGGGTGCTTGGGCCTAAATAACTGAAAGTGGCCTTCTCCAGTGGTGGGTGATATGACGCCTTATTCCTTGCTGTGGGACCTCTCTCCTCTGTCTGGGTGCTGGGGCCTACATAACTGAAAGAGGCCTTCTCCAGTGGTGGGTGATATGAAGGTTGATTCTGTGCTATGGGACCTCTCTCCTCTGTCTGGGTTCTGGTGCCTACATAACTGAAAGTGGCCTTCTCCAGTGGTGGGTGATATAAAGCCTGGTTTTATGCTATGGGACCTCTCTCCTCTGTCTGGGTGCTGTGGCCAAAATAACAGAAAGTGACCTTCTCCATTGGTGGGTGACTTGAAGCCTGATTCTCTGCTATGGGACCTCTCTCCAATTGATATTGGTTAATTTTTATTTATTTTATCTTTTTTAAATTCATTTCCCTATCCACATTTGTTTGCAGGGCATTTACCCACATTTTGCTGCCTTTTGCAGCCCTCTAGCCCTTTCCTGGACTATTTCTCAGCCTTTTTAATGCCCAAAAGTTCGGGTCCCCATTGACTTCAATGGGGTTCAGGTTCGGGATGAAGTTCGGGTCAAGTTCGGGTCCCGAACCCGAACATTTTCGGGAAGTTCGGCCGAACTTCTCGAACCCGAACATCCAGGTGTTCGCTCAACTCTAGTGATGAGCAAGCATGCTCGGCCGAGTATTGGTTCGGCTCGAGCATCGTTATTCTCGGCGTTCGGCTTTACACGGCTGAACACCACGTGTGTTCGTCGCATTGCTCGAGTCTCTTCTCCGCACGTTTGATGCCTTCTAAGCAGTCAATCAAGGTCCAGGTAAGTAAATCCCCTCAGTGTAAGGCCATAGCCATGTTAGCTATAAGCTTTACACTGATTGGCTGGCCGAAACACGTGATACCATTTCATATAAGAGCTGAGGTATTGTGCTTAGCTCATTTAGCTTCAGGTAGGGCAGACAGTAGGCAGGGACAAATAGCATTTTGCTCTAAACTTGATTTTACTCCAAAAAATAGGGGGCTTATTCACTAGTGCTCCATCATAAAGCAGTGTGTTAGGCTTATTAACTATGGTGTACTGAGATTTACACTGCACCATCAGAGAAATTATTTTTTCTGGGGAAATTAACCTAACTCGTGAAACATCTGTGTGTGTTCAATCCGCATCCGCTATGTTAATAACCCTAGAAGAGAGTGATTTATATTTTTGCCATAGTTAACTAGTTTTGGGCACATCTGTGTGTGCGTTTGGGCCGCAACCATATATGCAGTATTCTAGCAGAGAATACATTTTATTTGGGACAAATTTGAATCCAATATAGAACTACATATGAATAAAGTGTGTATCGTAAAAATTACATTCTCTTGGGCCTAATGTAGTGGCCAAAATTTGTATTTTTCTGTATTCAGTCCCGAACTGCATGTCAATACAGTGTGTTTCGAAAAATTACATTCTTTGGGACCTAGTGTAGTGACCAAAATCTGTATTTTTTGGTATCCAGTACCTTACTGCATTTCAATACAGTGTGTATCGTAAAAATTACATTCTCTTGGGCCTAGTGTAGTGGCCAAAATCTGTATTTTTCTGTATCCAGTACTGTCCTGCATCAGAAAACTGTGTCTTTAGCGGACAGTAAAACAATCTCTACAGTCAAAACCATTTATATAATGAAGGCGAGCACAAAGGGATGGGGAAGTAGGTGTGATGCTCCTGGCCTTGGGCGCAATGAAACTGTGCCTGCTGCCAGTGCACCAGAAAAAAAAAAAAATCCACCTTACCCAGCTTCATGTCCAACTTTGCTGGGCAGCGCAGGACAACACTGTCCAAGTCAGACCAGTGGGAACAGGTGGTCAGTTGGATTGCAGAAGATAATGCTTCCAGTCGCTTAAGCACCAGCCTCTCTTCTACTAAGTCCAGTCTCTGTAGCCAAGAGTCTGGTCAACCGAATCCTCACTCTGATCCTCCTTCCTCCCACCATGTCGCGTCTGGCCAAACAAGTGATCCCACACTCGGATATTCACATGACCTCTTTTCATCGCCAGTACTTGTTTGGCTCTCTCGCCAAGAATGCTTGAAGAAGTACCTGAGATATTGTGCCCTGATTCCCAACCTCTTGAGCCTTCACAGTCTCAAGAAGATGATGGTGTTGAACGGCAATCATTCGTTCACGAAGTGGACGATGAAGAGACACAGTTGTCAATCACTGAGGTTGTGGTTAGGTCATGTCAGGAAGATGAGCAAAGTGAGGAAGTGGAAGAGGAGGTGGTGAACGATAAGATCACTGACCCAACATGGGAAGGTGGAAAGCCAAGCGAGGACTGTGTACAGTTCTGGGCTCCTGTGAACAAGACAGACATAGCAGAGCTGGAGAGGGTTCAGAGGAGGGCAACTAAAGTAATAACTGGAATGAGGGATCTACAGTACCCTGAAAGGTTATCAAAATTAGGGTTATTCACTTTAGAAAAAAGACGACTGAGGGGAGATCTAATAACTATGTATAAATATATCAGGGGTCAGTACAGAGATCTCTCCCATCATCTATTTATCCCCAGGACTGTGACTGTGACAAGGGGACATCCTCTGCGTCTGGAGGAAAGAAGGTTTGTACACAAACATAGAAAAGGATTCTTCACTGTAAGAGCATTGAGACTATGGAACTCTCTGCCTGAGGAGGTGGTGATGGTGAGTACAATAAAGGAATTCAAGAGGGGACTGGATTTATTTCTGGAGTGTAATAATATTACAGGCTATAGCTACTAGAGAGGGGTCGTTGATCCAGGGAGTTATTCTGATTGCCTGATTGGAGTCGGGAAGGAATTTTTTTTCCCCTTAAGTGAGGAAAATTGGCTTCTGCCTCACAGGGGTTTTTTGCCTTCCTCTGGATCAACTTGTAGGAAACAGGCCGAACTGGATGGACAAATGTCTTTTTTCGGTCTTATATACTATGTTACTATGTTACTAGAGGGGAAGAGATCCGCAGCACCACAACAGTCTGGAAGAGGCAGTGGGGTTGCAAAAGGAAGACGTCGGCCCACACCAAACAGGCCTGCAACCATTACACCGAGCACCCCCATGCGTAAATCTACCTTGCCAAGGGGTCGGTGTTCCGCAGTATTGCGTTTTTTTGTGGAAAGAGCAGGCGACAAAAGAGTGGTAGTTTGCAACCTGTGCCATAGCAAAATGAGCCGGGGCTTGAACACTAGCAACCTCACCACCAACAGCATGATCCGCCACAGGGCATCCAAGCACCCTAATAGGTGGGCCGAACCCCTGGGTCCACACTCTGGGTCTGCAGGTCAACCACTGCCTCCTCTTCCCCTGTGTTACGCACTGCTAGCCAATGCCCTGCTGAAGGCGCAGGCCCGGATGCCCCTCGCCCTGCACCTGGACCTTTGCATGAACCATCAGCAACAACATCCACTTCCCTGTCCAAGTGCAGCATCCAAATGTCGATAACACAGGCATTTGAACGCAAGCGCAAATACCCACCCACAGGCCATAGCACTAAATCCCCAACTTTTTAAAAAAATTGAAAATTACTGGCACTTGAAATGTTTAGGCTTGTGGCATTCCGCAGACTGATGTCGGCGGCCGTCTCTCGGCACGAAGTCCACAGCCGCCACTATTTTTCACGGTGTGCTGTGCCTGCCTTACACCAGCATATGTACCACAACATCACCCGTGCCCTGACCAACACACTTACTGGGAAGTTCCACCTCACCACGGACACCTGGACAAGTGCTGGTGGCCAGGGACACTACATTTCACTGACCACACATTGGCTAAATGTTGTGGAGGCTGGGAGTGAGTAGTACCTTGGTATGGCATAGGTGCTACCCATGCCCAGGATTACGGCCCTACGTCCATCAGGGTCTCCGCCAGCAGCTATGTTACTGGCTCCAACCCCCACTTCTCCTCCACCGCCTCCTCCTCCACTTCACCCTCCAACAGCAGTCAGCCATCAGTCGCTAGCTGGAAGCAGTTTAGCACTGCTGTGGCTAAGCATCAACAGGCCGTGCTGAAGCTGTTATGCTTAGGGGACAAACAGCACAGCGCCGCAGAGCTGAGGCAGGGTATAAGGGATCAGACTGAGCTGTGGCTCTCGCCACTAAACCTACAAAAAGGCATGGTTGTGTCTGACAAAGGCCGTAACTTGGTGGCTGCTTTGGAGCTCGGCAACTTGACACACATTCCATACCTAGCCTACGTCTTAAGCTTAGTGGTTCAGCAATTTATCAAAACCTACCCCAATTTGCAGGAGCTACTAGTGAAGGCACGCCGCTTGTGTGCCCATTTCCAAAAGTCATCCACAGCTTCACCCGGTCTGCCAACACATTTGCGGCTTCCAGCTCACTGACTGTTGTGCGACGTGAGCAAGCAGTGGAACTCTGCTTTCCACATGTTGGCCAGGCTTTGTGAGTAGCAGAGGACAGTTGTGGAATACCAGCTGCAAAATGGTCATCCCCTTTCCAGTCAACTGCCACTATTCACAAGCGAGGAGTGGGCATTGATGTCAGGCCTATGTGAGGTTTTAACCTGTTGCCGACCGCCTCACGCAGGATTGCGTCCTGCGGGCGGTCGGTCGGTTTGTTCCTCCTTGACGCGCGTTTGAGCCCGGTGGAACGCAAATGGAACGCACCGCCGGGCTCAGAAGAAGTGAGTCACCAGCCTGCCAGCCAATGATCAGCGCTGGCAGGCTGGTGATTTTCAAAATCGCCTATGGAAATAGGCGATATAAGGTGTATTTACAAATATATGTGTTTTATAAGGGATCTGTGCCATGTGCTGGGTCCTTTTCATCGGTTGGACCCAGCACAGAGCACAGATCCCAAGTAAGTGCACAAATCACAACATATCAGGCCCTGATCACCCCCCATTACCCTAATTAACCCCTTGATCACCTGTCAATACATAGTGAAAGGGAAAAAAGTGATCAGTGCCCACCGCACCGCAGTCACTGATTCGCTGATTAGCGTAGCGCTAATCAGCGTTTGTACTTTCATAGTATCTGTAAGTGATCAGAACTGATCACGGTCAGATATATAATAGTACTAGTGTCACTTTAGTTCGCCCTCCACCCCAAACACAGTGTTTGCCCGATCAGACCTGATCGGTCGCCCACACCTGCGTTCACCCACGCCCGCCCTGCCGCAGTGACAAAAAATTATTTTTTTTTGTATCACTGCACAATTACTTCACAAGCGCTGCGGCGATAAAAAAATCAGTTTTGATATTTTTTATCAATCGCAGCGGCTTCTGTACTTCGCTACACTCCCATTTGTAAGACAGGCTTGCTTTTTTTCTTGGGTAGTCTCAGGGAATACCCCCTAAATTTAGACGCCCAAATGTCAAACAAGGGTATTCCTCTGAAGTGGCCTACAGGATTCTGACCCAGTCGGATCAGGAATGGGAACCCTCATCTGACGAATCTAGCGGGTCAGAATACGAACCTGTAGAGAGCAGTGGCAGTCTGACCCAAAGTTCGGACGAGGAGGTTGAGGTCCCTGATACCACCAGGCGTACCCGGCCCCGTGTTGCTAGACCGCAGGTTGCGCAGGATCCGCTTCAAGGGCAGCAGAGTGGGGGTGGCGCTGCCGGATTTCGTGGTGAGGCATACACCAGCAGCGCAGCCCGTCCTGGACCTAGTACCAGCACTGCCGTACAACATGGTGGAGTGGCGAGCACCAGAAGGGCAGTAGAAGCTGGTAAGGTGGCACGTGCAGTAGTTTCCCCGTCGCAGCCACCGCAAAGACAGGCCCGTAGAGCCCCTAGAGTCCCTGAGGTGCTGGTAAATCCTGATTGGCAGCCCCCAACTTCAGCCGCACCAGTAGTTCCCCCTTTCACCGCCCAGTCAGGAGTTCGGGTAGAGACAGCTCAGATAGGATCGGCGCTGGGGTTTTTTGAGCTGTTCTTCACTGCGGAGCTCTATGACTTAGTCGTGGCAGAAACAAATCGGTATGCCACTCAATTTATCAGCGACAACCCGGGAAGCATCTATGCCCAGCCTTTCCGGTGGAAACCAGTCCAAGTTTCCGAATTTAGAACTTTTCTGGGCCTTCTCCTCAACATGGGCATTACAAAAAAACATGAATTGCGGTCATATTGGTCCACAAACCCAATTCATCACATGCCCATGTACTCTGCTGCCATGTCCAGGACACGTTTTGAGACCATCCTGCGTTTCCTGCACTTTAGTGACAACACCACCTCCCATCCCAGAGGCCACCCAGCTTTTGACCGGCTCCACAAAATTCGGCCCCTCATAGACCATTTCAACCTGAAATTTGCAGATTTGTATACCCCTGCACAAAACATCTGCGTAGACGAGTCCCTAATACATTTTACCGGGCGCCTTGGCTTCAAGCAGTACATCCCAAGCAAGCGCGCCTGGTATGGGGTCAAATTGTATAAGCTCTGTGAAAGGGCCACAGGCTAAACGCACAAATTTCAGGTCTATGAGGGAAAAGATCAGACCCTGGAGCCGGTCGGTTGCCCTGACTACCTGGGGAGCAGTGGGAAGATAGTCTGGGACTTGGTGTCACCCTTATTCGGCAAGGGGTACCATCTTTATGTGGACAACTTTTACACAAGTGTGGCCCTCTTCAAGCATTTGTTCCTAGAACAGATTGGCTGCTGTGGCACCGCGCGACCTAGTCGCCGGGGCTTCCCCCAACGGCTCATTACCACCAGACTTGCAAGGGGGCAGAGGGCTGCATTGTGTAACGAAGAACTGCTCGCGGTAAAATGGAGAGACAAGCGTGACGTTTACATGCTCTCCTCCATTCACGCAGACACGACAGTCCAAATTGAACAGGCAACCAGTGTCATTGAAAAGCCCCTCTCGGTCCACGACTATAACCTCCACATGGGAGGGGTGGACTTCAACGACCAGATGTTGGCCCCGTATTTGATTTCCCGACGCACCAGATGCTGGAATAAGAAGGTGTCTGTATATTTATTTCAATTGGCTGCCTATAATAGTTATGTTCTCTACAGTAAGGCTGGGAGAACAGGATCCTTCCTCAAATTTCAGGAAGAGATCATTTCGGAACTCCAGTATCCAGGAGGTTCCGTGGCCCCATCCACCAGTGTAGTTAGCCGTCTACACGAGCGGCACTTCCCCAGCGTTGTGCCTGGTACCTCAACCCAACCGCCACCCCGAAAAAGATGTCGTGTCTGTAGCAGGAGTGGAATAAGGCGTGACACCCGTTATTTCTGTCCTGACTGTCCTGACCACCCTGCCCTATGCCTAGGGAGTGTTTCCGGAAGTACCACACTCAGGTACACTTAGGGACCTAGGGATTGCAGGACACAGGTAGTTTTTACAATCAGGCTCAAGGGTCTCTCAGGATACTAGGTTTTGAGAGACCCTAACACATAGGGGACGGTGCTGCTGTGCTGCTGTGCTACTGCAGAAGTGTGAAACGGTAGAAACCTCTCCTTTCACTTGGGATAACGTGTATAGTGTACTTCTCACCATCTCTGTGTGATTTACACTTTACACATTGTCCCATGGGAAAGGAGAGGTTTCTGCTAGGAAAATAAAGAGTGAAATGGTTAAAAAAAATAAAAAAAAATTAAACAGGTAGCAAGAAAAGAAAAATCTTGAGTTAGTTCAGGTTTTAAAAGTTCCGTTTTTTTTTCATGTTCAGGTTTTTTTCATGTTTTATAAAGTTTGTAACGTTCAAGTTATGTGCCTGCTGCCTGTTTTTTCTTCTTTTTTTTTTTTTTTCCCCTAACCACCCTTTATTTTCCAGGTAGATCAACGGACCAACCGATGAAAACACCGCAGCACTGATGTGAATTCTGAGAGAAGCATTGCGCTGCTGTCAGAAGACACATGAAGTTGGTGTATGCGGCGCTGCAAGACGAGATTTCTCCTCTGCAGGACAGGTACGTTTGCCCAGGCATATGAGCTGAGGAGAGGTGTTGGAGTTCATATGCTTTGGCAAACACTTTGTATCAAAAATCTGGCAAAGATGTCTTCCTCCACACCGATCGTTTGATCGATGTGAATGGAGAAATCACGTTTGCCAGGACATAGGAGCTGAAGTGGGTATGGATGTTTGGGCGGAGCCCCTATGTCCTGGCAATCGCCAGGCCCCTCTATTTTTTTTGCATATTTTTTGGCAGAGATTTTTACATCCACATCGATCGATGCGAATGAGGAAATCTGTGCCGTTCATTTTTTCTTCCAGCCCAGAAGCTGAACGGAAAAAAAATCTCATTACCCGTATGCTCAATATAAGGAGAATAGCAGAAACTCCTAATGCTGGCCATACAGGTAATGATTGCGGAGACCCTCAAATGCCAGGGCAGTACAAAAACCTCACATGTGACCCCATTTTGGAAAGAAGACACCCCAAGGTATTCGCTGAGGGGCATATAGAGTCCATGAAAGATTGAATTTTTTGTCACAAGTTAGCGGAAAGGGAGACTTTGTGTGAAAAAACAAAAAAAATTAAATCCCGCTAACTTGTGACAAAAAAAAAAAATCTTCTATGAACTCGCCATGCCCCTCACAAAATACCTTGGGGTGTCTTCTTTCTAAAATGGGGTCACATTTGGGGTGTTTATACTGCCCTGGCATTTTAGGGGCCCTAAAGCGTGAGAAGAAAAATGCGTAAAAATGCCATCCTAAAAGGTACTCATTGGAATTGGGGCCCCTTTGTGCATCTTGGCTGCAAAAAAGTGCCACACATGTGGTATCGCCATACTCAGGAGAAGTAGGGCAATGTGTTTTGGGGTGTATTTTTACATATACCCATGCTGGGTGAGAGAAATATCTCTGTAAATTGACAACTTTGTATAAAAAAAATGGAAAAAGTTGTCATTTACAGAGATATTTCTCTCACCCAGCATGGGTATCTGTAAAATACACCCCAAACACATTGCCTTACTTCTGCTGAGTACGGCGATACCACATGTGTGGCACTTTTGCAGCCAAGATGCAAGGCCCTAAATCCAATGAGTACCTTTAGGATTTCACAGGACATTTCTACTCATTTGGATTCCAAACCGCTTCTCACGCTTTAGGGGCCCCTAAAATGCCAGGGCAGTAAAATACCCCACAAGTGACCCCATTTTAGAAAGTAGACACCCCAAGGTGTTCTGTGAGGGGCATAGTGAGTTCATGTAAAATTTTATTTTTTGTCACAAGTTAGTGGAATATGAGACTTTGTAAGAAAAAAAACAAAAAAAAAAAAACATTTCCGCTAACTTGTGACAAAAAATAAAAACTTCCATGAATTCACTATGCCCATCAGCGAATACCTTAGGGTGTCAACTTTCCAGAATGGGGTCACTTGTGGGGTATTTTTATTGTCCCGGCATTTTAGGGGCCCCTAAAGCGTGAGAAGGAGTTTGGAATCCAAATGCGTAAAATTGCCCTGTGAAATCCTAAAGGTACTCATTGGTTTTAGGGCCCCTTTGCGCATCTTGGCTGCCAAAAAGTGCCACACATGTGGTATCGCCGTACTCAGGAGAAGTAGGGCAATGAGTTTTGGGGGTGTATTTTTATATATACTCATACTTTGTGTGATGAATACCACTGTAAACGACAACTTTTTAAAAAAATTTATACAAAGTTGTCAATTTACAGTGATATTTCTCTCACCCAGCATGTAATACAAAAAAACTAGAGACCCTATTAAGGGAGGGTTCCATAGCAACAAAAAAACTTTGCTCAATTGAGCTCAATTCACCACTTTTACCCTTAATATTTAAATCAGTAAAACTTCACTTTTATTAGTAGTTCTCTAAAAATGTTTGTGAGTTTTGACACACTTGTTAAAACTACTGCTCGAATTTGCACACTGCTATCGCACAGGTTGCTAGTGGTAACGGAGGGTGTGCACTACCCTCCTAACCTTCCCACAAGTTTGCAATCAGTGTATAACTACCTGCCTGACTAATCCTGCAGGGTACTCGGTGCTGTGAACATACACCCTAAAGTAAATAACTGTTTCCTACTGTTTCCTACTCAGTGTTTAGCAACTCGAGCAGAGCTAAAACCAACAGATTCTGTCCCCAACATGTTTCACCAGATAAACTGGCGTCTTCAGGGAAAGGACAGACTTGACAAGTCTGTCCTTTCCCTTAAGACGCCAGTTTATCTGGTGAAACATGTTGGGGACAGAATCTGCTGGTTTTAGCTCTGCTCGAGTAGCTAAACACTGAGTAGGAAACAGTAGGAAACAGTTATTTACTTTAGGGTGTATGTTCACAGCACCGAGTACCCTGCAGGATTAGTCAGGCAGGTAGTTATACACTGATTGCAAACTTGTGGGAAGTTTAGGAGGGTAGTGCACACCCTCCGTTACCACTAGCAACCTGTGCGATAGCAGTGTGCAAATTCGAGCAGTAGTTTTAACAAGTGTGTCAAAACTCACAAACATTTTTAGAGAACTACTAATAAAAGTGAAGTTTTACTGATTTAAATATTAAGGGTAAAAGTGGTGAATTGAGCTCAATTGAGCAAAGTTTTTTTGTCTCACCCAGCATGGGTATATGTAAAAATACAACTCAAAACACATTGCCCTACTTCTCCTGAGTACGGCGATACCACATGTGTGCCACTTTTTTGCAGCCAAGATGTGCAAAGGGGCCCTAATTCCAATGAGTACCTTTAGGATTTCACAGGGCATATTTACGCATTTGGATTCTCACACTTTAGGGGCCCCTAAAATGCCAGGGCAGTAAAAATACCCCACAAGTGACCCCATTTCGGAAATTAGACACCCTAAGGTATTCGTTGATGGGCATAGTGAGTTCATGGAAGTTTTTATTTTTTGTCACAAGTTTGTGGAAAATGAAATGTTTTGAAAAAAAAAAAAAAAACCATTCCCGCTAACTTGTGACAAAAAATAAAAACTTCCATGAACTTACTATGCCCCTCAGTGAATACCTTAGGGTGTCTACTTTCCGAAATGGGGTCATTTATGGGGTGTTTCTACTGTCTGGGCATTGTAGTACGTCAGGAAACAGGACAGGTGCTCAGAAAGTCAAAGTGCGGAAATTCACTTTTTTGCACCATAGTTTGTAAAAGCTATAACTTTTACCCAAACCAATAAATATACACTTATTGCATTTTTTTATGAAAGACATGTAGAACAATAAATTTTGAGAAAAATTTGTAGAGAAATGTAGTTTTATTTGACAAATTTTCAAACAGAAAGTGAAAAATGTCATTTTTTTGCAAAAATTTCGGTAATTTTTGATTAATAGCAAAAAAAGTAAAAATGTCAGCAAGAATGAAATAGCACCAAATGAAAGCTCTATTAGTGAGAAGAAAAGGAGGTAAAATTCATTTGGGTGGTAAGTTGTATGGCCGAGCAATAAACGGTGAAAGTAGCGTAGTGCAGAATTGTAAAAAGTGGCCTGGTCATTAAGGGTGTTTAAGCTAGGGGGGCTTAAGTGGTTAAAAAACTTTGATGAATCCACACAGATGGTCAGTGGCGATGACACTATTATCAATGTAACTATCCCACTGCTGTGTCTACTCAAACGCTGCTCATAATTAAGGAGGATGCTCTGAATGTGGCAGACAAGGTAATAGGGGAGGAGATGACACAGGGTGATAGCCAGACCTCCCCCAGTTTGTCTTCTCAGCACGAATTGGACCATGAAGAGGAGGAGGAGGGGCTGGAGACACTTGCCTCTGCTACAGAGGCTAGTACTCCATGGAACTTTAATTCCATCTGTTCAGAGTGGATGGGCAGAAGAGGAGGAGGAAGATGAGGGTATGAAGAGTCATCCTGAAGTTGACATCGAAGTCTTGCCTGTTGGTACTCTGGCACATATAGCAGATTTCATGTTAGGCTGCCTTTCCTGCGATCCTCACATTATACGCATTTCAGGTAACACAGATTACTGGGTGTTCACCCTTCTTGACCCCCGCTACAAAGAGAACTTCTCATTAGGGCTGAGCGA
Organism: Bufotes viridis; assembly: GCA_033119425.1. Classification (NCBI taxonomy): domain Eukaryota; kingdom Metazoa; phylum Chordata; class Amphibia; order Anura; family Bufonidae; genus Bufotes; species Bufotes viridis. Next base: position 344,008,747 of record CM065590.1, read on the forward strand.
ACCCGAACTGTATTGTTCGGGTTCGTACTGAATTTTGGGGTGTTCGGGACACGGCCCCGGACGCGATCATTTTCAAAAAAGTTCGGGTTCGGGTTCGTTGTTCAGTGATTTCTACCCGCTTTCTGAAGGGCTGCACAGCAGCCAATCAGCAAGCTTTTTACTTCTTATCCTAAGAAGCCATCACAGCCATGCCTACTAATGGCATGGCTGTGATTGGCCAAGTGCAGCATGTGACACAGCCTCTATTTAAGTTGGAATAGGGATAGGACGTAGCTGCTGTGAGTGCGAGATTAGGCAGGGAAAACTCAGCAAAAACACCTAATGAAGTGATCGATCTACAGCTGTGAATCATTCAACTTCTGCTAGTTAATTGCTCACTGGTTTTTAGGCTGCAAAGAGCGTTTTTCTTTCACTTTTTTCTGGGGTGATCGGTGGCCATTTTGTGTCTTGTGGTGCACCAGCACAAGCTGCCACCAAGTCCATCAATACTAGTTTTTTTTTTTTTTTGCTATATCCTACATCAGGGACGTGACTGTGCTTATTGCCACCCCTAGAAACTCAGGATAGAAATTTCTAAATTTTATTAAGGGTTTAAATTAAATTGCCAAAATAGCAGTCCCCTAAATCTGGTGTTCCAGCTGTGGCTAGCCAACTGTAAAACTGTCTGCTGTCTGGCAAAGGATAGATTTTTTTCTGTGGTGAAATTCAATTGCCAAAATAGCAATCCCTTAAATCTAGTGTCCCAGCAGTGGCTGGCAAAGTTTCATAGCATCCGGGAAAGGATATATTTTGTTCTGGGGTGAAATGTATTTGCCAAAATAAGAACACCATAAATCAGTGGTTTCAGCTGTGGCTGGCCAAGTTTAATAGTGTTCAGCAAAGGATACATTTTGTTCTGGGGTGAAATTCAATTGCCAAAATAGCAATACAGTAAATCTGATGTTCCAGCTGTGACTAGACAAGTTTCACAGTGTCCGTCATAGAATATATTATTTTCTGCGTCGAAATTCAGCTGCAAAAATAGAAATATCGTAAATCTGGTGTTCCAGCTCTGACTGGACAAGTTTAATAGTGTCCGGCAAAGGATTTATTATTTTTTGGGGTGAATTTCAGTTGCAAAAATAGAAATACAATAAATCTGGTGTTCTAGCTGTGACTGGACCAGTTTCATAGTGTCTGCCATAGGATATATTATTTTCTGCGGTGAAATTCAGTTGCAAAAATAGAAATGCCATAAAATCTCGTGTTCCAGCTGTGACTGGACAAGATTAATATTGTCCGGCATAGATATATTATTTTCTGGGGTGAAATTCAGTTTCAGAAATAGAAATACCGTAAATCTGGTGTTCCATCTGTGACTGGACAAGTTTCATAGTGTCCATCATAGGATATATTATTTTCTGGGGTGAAATTCAGTTACAAAAATATAAATACCGTAAATCTGGTGTTCCAGCTGTGGCTGGACAAGTTTAATAGTGCCCGGCAAAGGATATATTTCTGGGGTGAAATTCAATTGCCAAAGTAGCAATACCATAAATCTGGTGTCCCAGCAGTGGCTGGTCAAGTTTTATAGTGTCCGTCAAAGGATTTATTTTTTTCTGCGGTGAAATTCAGTTGCCAAAATAGAAATACAGTAAATCTGGTGTTCCAGCTGTGACTGGACAAGTTTAATAGTGTCTGGCTAAGCATATATTTTGTTCTGGGGTAAAATTCAATTGCCAAAATAGCAATACCATAAATCTGGTGTCCCAGCAGTGGCTGGCCAAGTTTAATAGTGTCCGTTAAAGGATTTATTATTTTCTGGGGTGAAATTCAGTTGCCAAAATAGAAATACAGTAAATCTGGTGTTCCAGCTGTGACTGGACAAGTTTCAAAGTGTCCGGCAAAGGATATATTTTGTTCTGGGGTGAAATTCAATTGCCAAAATAGCAATACCATAAATCAGTGGTTTCAGCAGTGGCTGGCCAAGTTTAATAGTGTGGGTCAAAGTATATATTATTTTCTGGGGTGAAATTCAGTTGCAAAAATATAAATACCGTAAATCTGGTGTTCCAGCTGTTGCAGGCCAAGTGTAAATCTGTCCGTAATAGGGTATATTACACTCAGCGTGCATCTCCAAGTGTATTTCTTTCCGTTAAAGGGTATATTACAGTAAGTGTTAAAATACAAGTGTTGAAAGCATAATCCTATATATTTTTACACAGGCTACTGTGCATCTCAAAGTGTAAATCTGTTCGTAAAAGGATACCTTTCATCTACGGCCTAAATACTAGGCCTACAATTGATATTCCCCTAAATCTGTGGTTACTGCTGTGCCTGGATTAGTGTAAAACGGTACATAAATAGATAGCCAGATAGTGTTAGGTGCCTGTAAAAAAAGGCCTTAATTTGAATTCAATACATTAGGCTGAATATTTTTTTTTCTTTTTGTAGTGAACGTTAACAATGAGGAAAACATCTAGTAAGGGACGCGGACACGGACATGGTCGTGGTGTTGTTAGTGGACCCTCTGGTGCTGAGAGAGGACATGGCCGTTCTGCCACAGCCACACGTCCTAGTGAACCAACTACCTCATGTTTCAGTACCCGCCAGAATTTACAGCGATATTTGGTGGGGCCCAATGGCGTTCTAAGGATGGTAAGGCCTGAGCAAGTACTGGCGCTAGTCAATTCGGTGGCCGAAAGTGGATCCAGCACGTTCACAACATTATCTCCCACCCAGTCGTCTGCAGAAAGCGCACAGGTGGCGCCTGAAAACCAAGCCCATCAGTCTGTCACATCACCGCCATACATATCAGGGAAACTGTCTGAGCCTCAAGTTATGCAGCAGTCTCTTATGCTGTTTGAAGACTCTGCTGGCAGGGTTTCCCAAGGGAACCCACCTAGCCTTTCCCCAGTGGTGGAAGACATAGAATGCACTGATGCACAACCACTTATGTTTCCTGATGATGAGGACATGGGAATATTACCTTATCTGAGTCCGCACGTCTCTGATGATGACGACACACAGGTACCAACTGCTGCGTCTTTTTGCAGTGTGCAGACCGAACAGGAGGTCAGGGAGGAAGACTGTGTGGAAGACGATGCAGGGGACGATGAGGTCCTAGACCCCACATGGAATGAAGGTCGTGCTACTGACTTTCATAGTTCAGAGGAAGAGGCAGTGGTGAAACCGAGCCAACAGCGCAGTAAAAGAGGGAGCAGGGGGCAAAAGCAGAACAGCCGCCGCCAAGAGAGTTCGCCTGCTACTGGCCAGCACCACCAGGGACCGAGCACCCCAAAGACAGCTTCAAGGAGATCCCTGGCATGGCACTTCTTCAAACAATGTGCTGATGACAAGACCCGAGTGGTTGCCATCAGAGCCTGAAGCGAGGCCTTCACGTTCTGAACCTTATCACAACCTGCATGACCAGGCATCTACATGGAAAGCATGAACTGCAGTGGAATAAACACCTTAAAAACAAGGAACTCACTCAGGCTCCCCCTGCTCCCTCTTCTGCTGCTGCCTCGGCCTCTTCCTCAGCCTCGGGAGGAAAGTTGCCACCTGCCACCCACCAAACAGAGGATGTGCACCAACACCACCACCTCTGTTAACAAGCATCAACGTTCAGCTCTCCATCTCACAAACATTGGAGAGAAAGCGTAAATTCCCACCTACCCACCCTTGAGCACTGGGCCTGAATGCCAGCATTTCTAAACTACTGGCCTTTTAAATCCTGTCATTCAGGCTGGTGGACACAGACAGCTTCAAACAGCTGATGGCCATGGCTGTCCCACAGTATGTTGTTCCCAGCCGCCACTACTTCTCCAAGACAGCTGTGCCTTCCCTGCACAACCAAGTATCCCATAAAATCAAGTGTGCACTGTGCAACGCCATCTGTGGCAAGGTCAACCTAACCACAGATACGTGGACCAGTAAGCACGGCCAGGGACGCTATATCTCCCTAACTGCACACTGGGTAAATGTAGTGGCGGCTGGGTCCCAGGCAGAGAGTTCCTTGGTGCATGTCCTTCCGCCGCCAAGGATCGCAGGGCATCATTCTTTGCCTCCTGTAGCCTCCTCCTCGGTTTCCTCCTCCTCTGCTTCCACCAGCTCATCCAGTCAGCCACACACCTTCACCTCCAACTTCAGCACAGCCCAGGGTAAACGCCAGCAGGCCGTTCTGAAACTCATATGTTTAGGGGACAGGCCCCACACCGCGCAGGAGTTGTGGCTGGGTATTGAACAACAGAACGACGAGTGGTTGCTGCCGGTGGGCCTCGAGCCCGGTCTGGTGGTGTGCGATAATGGGTGAAATTTCGTCGCAGCTCTGGGACTAGCGGGTTTGACGCACTTCCCTTGCCTGGCGCATGTGCTGAATTTGGTGGTGCAGAAGTTCCTTCACAACTACCCCGACATGTCAGAGCTGCTGCATAAAGTGCGGGCCGTCTGTGCGCGCTTCCGATGTTCACATCCTGCTACTGCTCGCCTGTCTGCGCTACAGCGTAACTTCGGCCTTCCCGCTCACCGCCTCATATGCGACGTGCCCACCAGGTGGAACTCCACCTTGCACATGCTGGAGAGACTGTGCAAACAGCAGCAGGCCATAGTGGAGTTTCAGCTGCAGCACGCACGGGTCAGTCGCACTGCGGAACAGCACCACTTCACCACCAAACACAGGGCCTCCATGCGAGACCTGTGTGCCCTGGTGCGCTGTTTCGAGTACTCCACCAACATGGCCAGTGGCGATGATGCCGTTATCAGTGTTACAATACCACTTCTATGTCTCCTTGAGAAAACGCTTAGGGCGATGATGGAAAAGGAGGTGGCCCAGGAGGAGGAGGAGGATGAGGGGTCATTTTTAGCACTTTCAGGCCAGTCTGTTAGAAGTGGCTCAGAGGGAGGTTTTTTGCAACAGCAGAGGCCAGGTACAAATGTGTCCAGCCAGGGCCCACTACTGGAGGACGAGGAGGACGAGGATGAGGAGGTGGTGGAGGATAAGGATGAAGCATGTTCACAGCGGGGTGGCACCCAAAGCAACTCGGGCCCATCACTGGTGCGTGGCTGGAGGGAAACGGAGGACGATGACGATACGCCTCCCACAGAGGACAGCTTGTCCTTACCTCTGGGCAGCCTGGCACACAAGAGCGACTACATGCTGCAGTGCCTGCGCAACGACAGCAGAGCTGCACACATCGTAACTTGTGCTGACTACTGGGTTGCCACACTGCTGGATCCCCGGTACAAAGACAACGTGCCCAACTTACTTCCTGCACTGGAGCATGATAGGAAGTTGCGCGAGTACAAGGTCACGATGGTAGACGCGCTACTGAGAGCATTCCCAAATGTCACAGGGGAACAATTGGAAGCCAAGGTGAAAGCTGAGGAGGAGCAAGAGGTCGCCAACGCAGCTGTGTCATGGCTAGCTCCTCTGAGGGCAGGGTTAGCATGGCAGAGATGTGGAAAAGTTTTGTCACCATGCCACATGTTAGCAGGAGGCAGCATTTCACTAACATGGTGGAACAGTAGGTGTGCACACCCCTCCACGTACTGACTGATGGTTCGGCCCCATTCAACTTCTGGGTCTCCAAATTGTCCATGTGGCCAGAGCTATCCTTTTATGCCTTGGAGGTGCTGGCCTGCCCGGCGGCCAGCATTTTGTCTGAACGTGTTTTCAGCACGGCAGGTGGCATCATTACTGACAAACGCAGCCACCTGTCCACAGCCAACGTGGACAAGCTGATGTTCATAAAAATGAACCAGGCATGGATCGCACAGGACCGGTCCATCCCTTGTGCAGAATAGACATTTATAACTACCTCCCTTTAACCATATATTCTTGTACTCCGGGGCACTTCTTTAATGGATCCTTTTTTTTTTTTTTACCATTATTTTGCTTTCAATGGGGTTTGGGTTCGGGGTGAAGTTCGAGTCGAGTTCGGATTCCGAACACGAAAATTTTCGGGAAGTTCAGACGAACTTCTCGAACCCGAACATCCAGGTGTTCACTCAACTCTACTTCTCATCTCTCATTCTTGTGGTGGAGAGGACGATTAAAACAGTGCAATACCAGAAGGTACTTGTCTACAGATTGCTACAAATTTTTCCATCTGATAATGCGGCTGCCAGAGTCCTTACTTCCTTAGGCAACCGAGGAAGGGAGACAGACAAGGGGAACACACAATAGTTCCAACAGAGGCAGGGCAACACTTTCCAAGGCATGGGTCACTTTCATGACACCCCGCCAGCAACCTCACCCTGATGCGTGGCCTAGTGCTACAAGGAGGGAAAAGTTTTGGAAGATAGTGAAGGAATATATTGCAGACCGTGTCAGTGTTCTAAATGATCTCTCAGTGCCTTACAACTAATGGGTTTCCAAGCTGGACACGTGGCACGAACTTGCGCTCTACGCCTTGGAGTTGCTGGCCTGCCCTGCCGCCAGCGTATTGTCTGAGCGTTAATTTAGTGGTGCTGGTGGCATTATAACAGATAAGGGTATCCGCTTGTCCACTGACAATGCTGACAGGTTGACTCAGATAAAAAGGAAAATGGCCTGGATTGCCCCTGACTTGTACACTCCACATGAGCAAAGCTGAGCTAATGAGGAACAAAAATGCTATTTAAATATATGCTTTATAATGTACTCAATCCACAAGATTCAGATGCACCCTTTTCATTGCAAAAAAAGGGTATATGTTTGAATCTTGTTTTCTCATCCGCCTCCTCCTCCGCCTCCTCTTCCATACAGAATATATATGTCCTCACTACAATGTTTTGTAGTGTTCGCTTGGCTTAAGACCCTCACCTCTAATGTTTTTATGGTCTGCTCACCTTTAGGCCATTGCTGCAATGTTTTATGGGGTTTGCTCACCTTCAGGCCCTCACCTCCAATGTTTTATACGGTCTGCTCCCCAGCAGGCCATTACTGCAATGTTTCATGGGGTTCGCTCATCTTCAGTCCCTCACCTCCAATGTTTTATACGGTCTGCTCACCTTCAGGCCCTCACCTCTAATGTTTTATACGGTCTGCTCACCTGTAGTCCATCACTGCAATGTTTTATGGGGTTCGCTTGGCTTCAGGCCCTCACATCTAATGTTTGATACGGTATGCTCACCTGTAGACGATCTCTGCAATGTTTTTCGGGGTTCGCTCGGCTTCAGGCCCTCACCTCTTATCTTTTATACGGTCTGCTCACCTGTAGGCCATCACTGCAATGTTTTATTGGGTTTGCTCACCTTCACACTCTCATTACAATTTTTTATAGGGTCCGCTCACCTTCAGGCCCTCAACTATAATGTTTTAGAGGGTAACTAGCAGGCCTTTGCTCCAAATATTTTTGAGTTTCATCAGTACGCCATCAATCATAATTTTTCAGGAATGTGTATGAAATGCCCTCATTTATGTGTAATAAAGGGTGTATCGGAGTGCTTCTTCCTTGTAATTTTTGGCCGCGTTTGCACTGTATATACAATTAAATATACAGGAAAGAATGTTTCCTAACAATTTTACCTCTGAAAATTTAATTTTTTTGAGGGGGCGGGATTTTGGGCGTGATTTTGTTGCTATGTAAAACTGGCGTTCAACTGGGACAATTTGGTTGCCAGAAGCGACATTGGAGTCCAAGATGCCCCCAGACATGGTCCCTATGCTGTTCCAGATCTATTTAGGTGGTATTTCTGTCACTTTCTGACCTTTTCCAAATGACCTGTGACTCTACACTCATCTGAGCAGGGGGTGCCTGGTTTTTTCCCATTCACTTCCATTATACTCGCGTGATCGGCCGAGCGCACGAATATCACTATGTGTTCGGGCTGAGTACTCGGACACCCAAACACTTTGCTGCTTGCTCATCACTAGTGGTCACCTGTCACCTGTGTGACACATGACCAAGTGACATACCTCACAGGTGACAGGTCACTGCTGTGGCCAGTGATTAGCTGCAGCGGTCATGTGACACCTGTCAACAGGATGTTGATTGCAAGAAACCCATGGAATGATGCAGCCAGAATCTAGCAGCAGGGAGCAAGTAAGTAGAACCACATCATAGGTACAACCACTCTGAAGAGGTCTATCAAAAAGGTTGCTCTTGGATAACTGCTTTAAGATCAATGTTAGATGTTTAAAGTGTACCCAAGCTTTAAAAAAATAAGTTTGCATAATGGCTGTGTATAATCATAACTGTAAAGGAACAGTTCAGTTTGGGCTTCCCTTTAGTATCGTTTTGCCATAATATTCCCTGTTTCAGTTGCATAGCTAGATAAATTTCTCTCACAAGCAGGATGTGTCTTTCTTCTGCCAGTACTGTATGCAGTGAACTTACTTCATTTTCTTCTCAATATGTTTATTTTCTTTTAGGGAGCTCAGAAAACTGATAAGTAAAGAGGAATCAATTACAGAAAGGCAGGGGGCTTCAGAAGGAGTGTAGAGGCAGTTGTTTTATCAGGCTCACAATATTGGCTATCAATGACACCACACATTTCCTCTCTGACATCTACTGAGTCTCTGTTTCCAGGGATGGATCTTGCCTGACAACAAACAGCGGTCTGCAAATTAGGTGAAAGTGAGACCCCCAGCAGTAGAGTTAAGCGGAACCGTGGATGTTCGGGTTCGCTGGGTTCACCGAACTTTGCGACAAAGTTCGGGTTTGGGATCCGAACTTGACCCGAACCCGAACCCCATTGAAGTCAATGGGGAACAGAACTTTGGTGCACTAAAACGGCTGTAAAATAGTCATAGTGAGCTAGAGAGCTGCAAAATGGAGCAAAATGGGGATAAGAGCAGGACAATTGCACTGCAAACAAATGTGGATGGGGAAATTACATGAAATAACATAACATACAAAAAAATAAAAAATAATAATCTTGAACTAGGAGACGGAGGTCAAAGTGGAGTAGGAGGTTGAGGAGGCGGTAGACGTGGCGGTGTAGGTGGAAGCGGCAGTGAAGGAGGAGGCGGTAGCCAACACTGCTTTTCTTGTTTGTTTGTTTTTTTTGTTTTTTTTTAATATAAATTTGGTTAGACCTAAAACATTGGGAATTAAAAAAGAGAATGCAAAGAGAAGTGTGCTGGAGTCTAACAATGGCTGGGTGCGGCCGATATACTTGTCTGTTCAGCACAAGGTACGGACAGGTCCTGTGGGATCCATGCCTGGTTCCTTTTAATGAACTTGAGCTTGCCTACATTGTCTGTGGACAGGCGGCTGCACTTGTCTGTCATCACCTCCCCCCCGCGATGCTAAACACACGTTTGGACAATACACTGGCCGCAGGGCAGGCCAGCACTTCCAAGGCGTAAAGGGCAAGCTCAAGCCATGTGCCCAATTTTAAGACCCAGAAGTTGAAATCGGAAGATCCATCAGACAGTATGTGTTGGCGTGTGAACATGTACCGTTCCACCGTGTTGCTGAAATGATGCCTCCTGCTAAGACGTTCCATATTAGCTGGTGGTGCTGGTTGTTGAGGCGTGCTGACAAAGCTTTTCCACTATTTAGCCATGCTAACCCTCCCTTCTGAGGTGCTGGTGGTGCCCCAGCTGCGTTGGCGACTTCTTCCTCCTCCTCCGCATTGTGCTTCCACTGAGCCCCCGCTGTCAGGTGGGAATGCCATCAGCAGCACATCTACCAGCGTGCGCTTGTACTCGCACATCTTCCGATCACGCTCCAGTGATGGAATTAAGGATGGCACATTGTCCTTGTAGCGGGGATCCAGCAGGGTGGCCACCCAGTAATCAGCACTGGTTAGAATGTGGGCAACTTGGAGGTCGTTGCGCAGGCACTGCAGCATGTAGTCACTCATTTGTGCCAGGCTGCAAAGAGGCAACGACAAGCTGTCCTCTGAGAGAGGTGTATCGTCTGTGTCCTCTGTATCCCCTCAGACACACTTCAGTGATGGCCGTGAGCTGCTTTGGGTGCCATCCTGCTGTGAACACTGTTCCTCCTCATCATCATCCTCCAGAACTGTGTCCTAGCTGGACAGTTGTGTACCTGGCCTCTGTTGGCGCAGGAACCCACCCTCCGAGCCACTTATGAATGACTGCCCTGATGACCGTGGAAATTATCCCTCTCCCACCTCCTCTTTCTTCTTTGCAACATCCTCTTCCATCATTGCCGAAGCGTTTTTTCAATGAGACATAGAAGTGGGATAGTAATGCTGAGGATGGTGTCATCGGCACTGGCCATGTTGGTGGAGTACTCGAAACAGCGCAACACGGCAAACACGTCCCGCATGTTGGCCCACTTGGTGGTAAAGTGGTGCTGTTCCGCAGAGCGACTCATCTGTGCGTGCTGCAGCTGAAACTCCACTATCGCCTGCTGCTGCTCACACGGTCTCCCCAGCATGTGCAAGGTGGAGTTCCACCTTGTGGGTACGTCGCATATGAGGCGGTGAGTGGGAAGGCCGAAGTTACGCTGTAGCGCAGACAGGCGAGCAGCAGCAGGGTGAGAACACAGAAAGCGCGGACAGATGGCCTGCACTTCCTGCAGCAGCTCTGACATATTGGGGTTATTATTCAGGAGCCTCTGCACCACCAAATTCAGCACATGCGCCAGGCAAGGGATGTGCATCAAACGACTAGGCCCAGAGCTGCTACGAGATTTTGCCCGTTATCGCACACCACCAGGCTGGGCTTCAGGCTCAGTGGCACCACCACTCATCGGTCTGTTGTTCCATGCTTGTCCACAGCTCCTGCACGGTGTGTGGTTTATCCCCCAGACAGATGAGTTTCAAAACAGCCTGTTGTCGTTTCCCCCTGGCTGTGCTGAGTCTGCTGGTGCAGGTGTTACGCTGACCGGATCAGGAGGTGGTAGAGGAGGAAGCGGAGTAGGAGGAGGTGGCAACAGGAGGCAACGAGAAACGTCATGCAATCCGGATGCGCCAAACTGCTATCCGCCACAGGCCCAGCCGCCGCTGCATTTACCCAGTGTGCAGTTAGGGAGATATAATTTCCCTGCCAATGCTTACTGGTCCACATATCGGTGGTTATGTGGAACATGCCACAGATGGCATTGCGCAGTGCACACCTGATTTTGTCTGTCACTTGGTTGTGCAGGGCAGGGATGGCTCGCCTGGAAAAGTAGTGGCGGCTGGGAACCATGTACTGTGGGATCAGCCACCGCCATAAGGTTTTTAAAAGTATCTGTCTCCACCAGACGGAATGACAGCATTTCAAAGGCCATGAATTTTTAAATGCTTGCATTCGGGGCCAGGTATCGCTGGTGGTTAGGGGGTACTTCCTCTTTCTCTCCAGTGTTTGGGGGATATGACAGCTAGACATGCTGAATGACGGTGGTGGAGGTTGTGGTGTTACTGCCACATCCTCTGTTTGTGGAGGTGCAGGTGCCACTGTCACTCCAGAGGGGGATAACTGGCTTAGGTTTTCCCTATCACATCCTTAAATCTTGCAAAAAAGCAGGATCTTAACATAGGGGCCATTAATATGGTGGGTTTGGTGATCTCTGTAATGGACACCCTTTTGTTTGGTTTTCCTTCCTTTGAGGGATATCTGGCTTTCATTGTTGTAGACCTAATACTGGGGCTCCACATTTATTTAGCATATTACTGTTTCCCAGGGAGCTTTACACTTTGGATTGCTGTGTTGAGACTCTTAAATGAGGCTCCCCTGTGTTTTCTGTAGCTGGTCTCCCTGAGATAAGCTATTGTTTTGTTTGAGTAGTCTCCAAGGCATTGCTCCCGGTTAACCAGAATCCTACTCCACACTGATGAGGGGCAACCCCCGAAACAGCTGTCTGTGGATGGATAACTGGCTTAGGTTTTCCCCATCACATCCTTAAAGCTTTTAAAAAAGCAGGATCTTGACATAGGGACCACTTAATATGGTGGGTTTGGTGATCTCTGTAATGGAGACACCCCTTTGCTTGGTTTTCCTTCCTTTGCGGGATGTCTGGATTTCATTTTGTTGTAGATCCAATACTGGGGCTCCACATTCATTTTGCATGTTACTGTTTCCCAGGGAGCTTTGCACTTTGGATTGCTGTGTTGAGACACTTAAATGAGGCTCTGGGGTGTTTTCTGTAGCTGGTCTCCTTGATATAAGCTATTGTTTTGTTTTACTCCAGAAGGGGAAGAAGCAGGAGGAGCCTGTGATCTTTTGTGGTTTTTGAGCTTAGCATTTAGATGCCTGGTCATGCAGCTGGTGCTCAGGTGTAGAAAATGTATGCCTCGCTTCAGGCTCTGATTGCACAGCGTGCAAACCACTCGTGTCTTGTCGTCAGCACATTGTCTGAAGAACTGCCACACCAGGGAACTCCTTGGAGCTGGTTTGGTGTGCTCAGTCCCTGGGTGTGGTGGGCAGTAGCAGGCGTACTGGCTAGAGGACGGTCACTCTGCTTTTGCACCCTGCTTCCTCTTTTGCTGTGCGGCTGGCTCTGTGTGACCAACACCTCTTCCTCTGAACTGCACACGTCACTCGCATGACCTTGATTCCATGTGGGGTCTAGGACCTCATCATCCTCCACAACATCTTTCACCCGCTTCTCACCCCTGCCCTCCTTGCCGGTCTGCACACTGTTGAAAGCCTCAGCAGTTGGCACCTGTGTTTCATCATCATCAGAGATGTGCTGCTGTGGACCTGCCATGTCCACGTCCTGAAACATAAGTGGTAGGGCATCAGTGGGGCAGGGCTAGGTGGATGGCCGACAGAAACCCTGCCAGCAGAGGTTTTCGAAGGGGTGAGGTGAAAGACAGATGCCCATGGGCAGCAAGTGCCAACTCTGTGCTTTCAGCAGGGGACCGGGTGGGAGACAATGTAAAGGAACTAGAGGCACTGTCAGCTACCCAATCTACTACCGCCTCAACATTCATTCACTGGTATTCGGGCCTACAAAATAACACTGAACGTTCTGTCGCCTACGTGCACCTGAGGAAGGTGTTTCATTTGGTGTGTAGCTGGCACAGATCGACCACGTCCTCTCCCTGCAAGAGGAGCTCCACCAACACCATAAGCACCACAACCAGAGCCACGTTCCTTTATTTGATGATCACTTCATTCTTTGAGGTCACCCACCGAACTAACAGATGGATTAACTAGATTTATTTCCATGTCATGTATGCAGTGCAGCTGCACCTTACACAAACAATTGATATATGTCACCCACCGAACTAACAGATGAATTAACTAGATTTACAGTATTTCCCTGTCACTTATGCAGTGCAGGTTTAACGCACACAAACAATTGGTTATGTCACCCACCGATGTAACAGAGGAATTAACTAGATTTATTTCCCCGTCACCTATGAAGTGCAGGTGTAACCCACACAAACAATTGGTATATGTCACCCACCGATGTAACAGATGGATTAACTAGATTTATTTCCCCATCATGTATGCAGTGCAGGGGTACCTCCCTCAAACAATTGGTATATGTCACCCACCAATGTAACAGATGGATTAACTAGTTTTATTTTCCTGTCACATATGCAGTGCAGGTGTACCCCACACAAACAATTGGTATATGTCGCCACCGAGGTAACAGATGGATTAACTAGATTTATTTCGCCATCATGTATGCAGTGCAGGTGTACCTCACACAAACAATTGGTATATGTCACCTACCAATGTAACAGATGGATTAACTAGATTTATTTCTGCGTCACATATGCAGTGCAGATTTACCCCACACAAACAATTGGTATATGTCACCCACCGATGTAACAGATGGATTAACTAGATCTATTTCCCTGTCACGTATGCAGTGCAGGTGTACCACACATAAACAATTGGTATATGTCACCCACCGAACTAACAGATGGATTAACTAGATTTATTTCCCTGTCAAGTATGCAGTGAATTGGTATATGTCACCCATCGATGTAACAGATGGATTAACTAGATTTATTTCCCTGTCATGTATGCAGTGCAGGTGTACCCCACACAAACAATTGGTATATGTCACCCACCGATGTAACAGATGGATTAACAGGATTTATTTCTGCGTCACATATGCAGTGCAGATTTACCCCACACAAACAATTGGTATATGTCACCCACCGATGTAACAGATGGATTAACTAGATCTATTTCCCTGTCATGTATGCAGTGCAGGTGTACCACACAAACAATTGGTATATGTCACCCACCGAACTAACAGATGGATTAACTAGATTTATTTCCCTGTCAAGTATGCAGTGCAGGTGTTCCTCACACAAACAATTGGTATATGTCACCAAACGAACTAACAGATGGATTAACTAGATTTATTTCCCTGTCATGTATACAGTGCATGTGTACCCCACACAAACAATTGGCATATGCCGCCCACCGATGTAACAGATGGATTAACTTGTTTTATCTCAGCGTCATGTATGCAGTGCAGGTGTACCTCACACAAGCAATTGGTATATGTCGCCCACCGATGTAACAGATGGATTAACTAGTTTTATTTCACCGTCATATATGCAGTGCAGGTGTACCTCACACAAGCAATTGGTATGTGTCGCCCACCGATGTAACAGATGGATTAAATAGATTTATTTCCCTATCATGTATGCAGTGCAGGTGTACCTCACACAAACAATTGGTATATGTCACCCACCAATGTAATAGATGGATTCACTAGATTTATTTCTGTGTCACATAGGCAGTGCAGATTTACCCCACACAAACAATTGGTATATGTCACCCACCGATGTAACAGATGGATTAACTAGATTTATTTCCCTGTCACGTATGCAGTACAGGTTTACCACTCACAAACAATTGGTATATGTCACCCACAGAACTAACAGATGGATTAACTAGATTTATTTCCCTGTCAAGTATGCAGTGCAGGTGTACCTCAAACAAACAATGGGTATATGTCACCAACCGAACTAACAGACAGATTAACTATTTTTCTGTCAAGGGTACAAAGATGGTGCGTTGAACCCACAAAAAATCGCTATAGGTCAACGACAGAATAAATAACCAGATTAACTATACAATTTCTGTGTCAGGGGTGCCAAGATGGTGAATTGTACCCACAAAAAAAAAAACACTATAGGTCACCACAATATAGATAGCCAGGTGAGATTCCTAACACTTTCCCTCCTGTCCCTGCAATACTCAGAGATGATGTGCAGTTCTGCATGTGATCCAGCTTTTATTGAGGCTGGGTCACATGATGCACGGGCCAATCACACCTATGCCATTAGTAGGCATGGCTGTAATGGCTTCTAAGTGCCTACAGTTTAAAAGCTCATTGATTGGCTGCCCTGCAGCCTTTCAACAAGCTTTATTAAATACCCGAAAACGGACCCGAATTTTGCAGTTCGGGTTCGCTCAACACTACCCAACAACCATGTTTTTACAGCTTTTTTAAGGTAGATGAAGGCATTTGTGTTGAGTGAAGAGAAGTATTCAAAGTGGAATTTGGTCCAAAGTTTAAGAAAACTCTGATTTACAACAAATCAAAATTTCCTTGCGCTTCGTGGTAATGAATCATGCTGCATGTGTTGCAAAGTAAAAGTAACAAGCCCGGAACAGCACTCGCACTGAATCCTGAAACCTTTTCATTTTAATGGGTCTGTGTACATGAGTGTTTTTTTTCACGCATCAGTTCTGCGTTGCGTGAAAATCGCAGCATGTTCTATATTCTGCGTTTTTCACGCAACCCTGGCCCCATAGAAGTGAATGGGTCTGCGTGAAAAACGCATTACATTCGCAAGCAAGTGCGGGTGAGATGCGTTTTTCACTGATGGTTGCTAGGAGATGTTGTTTGTAAACCTTCATTTTTTTTTCACGCACGTGAAAAACGCTTCAAAACACATTGTACCCGTGCGATAAAAACTGAACAACTGAACGCAATCGCAGGCAAAACTGAATGGCTTTGCATCCGCAACGCATCTGGACCTAATCCTGACACGCTTGGGTGAAAGAGGTCTTAGGACTTTTTATTAGAGTGTTATTTTAGATGTTTTGTTTTTTCTTTTTTTAGGTTTAATTTGGAATAAAGCTGCTAATTATTATTAAAAAGTATTTTTTTAATTATAGTTTTTTATTTCTTAAATATTAAAACTCACACAAATATTAATTATTGCACTGGGTTCTCTATTTTGTGATGATAGTTTTCATATATAACATGTATAGGTTTTTAATTTCTATTTGGCACATGATATGTCCCCCAGGAGGTCATTAAAAGACCTCTGGAGTCTGGAGGACACCGACTCTTTTTTTTTTTTTACTTTTTTTATCACTGTTTCCACATGTAACTGGGGCATCCACAGGAGCCCCTGTTATAAGGGAAAACAGCCCCCTGTGGGGGCATGACACACAGGCAGAGCTTATCAGGGTCTCCTCAGACGCTGCAGCTCTGCTTCTGCCCCTGCTCCAGACACCCAGGGACTAAAAGAGGAAGGGGCTCTAACGCTTCCTGCCTCCTCCACCATGCACTTGTTCAGCACTCTCCTGCAGGCAGAGGAGAATGCAGAAGCGGTAATAAACCATTCCTGTCTAGAGATGGCCCGAACTATTCGCCGGTGAACAGTTCCCGGGGAACATAGCTTGTTCGCGTCTGCTGCGGCGGGCGAACATATTCGATGTTCGCGTTCGCCCCTATACTTTATTATTGAGCAAACTTTGACCCTGTACCTCACAGTCAGCAGACACATTCCAGCCAATCAGCATACCCTACCTCCCAGACCCTCCCACCTCCTATCTAAACGCAAGGACAGCATCCATCTTAGATTCATTCTGAAGCTGCAATAATAGCAATTGTAAATCGCAGTGCGATTAATATAACCTGTATTATTCGCATTGCGATTACAACTTAGATCTGAGTTCCTAATGGTTGTATTGCTAGAATATAACGGAGATAATGATTATAGCACTATATTCTAAACCTTCGTTATATTCTAGCAATTACAACTTAGATCTGTTACTAATGGTTGTATTGCTAGAATATAACGAAGATTGAGAATACAGCGCTATATTCTCAATCTTCATTATATTCTAGCAATACAACCATTAGGAACTCAGCTCTAAGTTGTAATCGCAATGCGATTAATACAGGTTATATTAATTGCATTGCGAATTCAACTTAGAGCTGGGTTCCAAATGGTTGTATTGCTAGAATTTCTAGCAATACAACCATTAGGAACCCAGCTCTAAGTCGAATTCGCAATGCGATTAATATAACCTGTATTAATCGCATTGCGATTACAACTACCATACTCTGCGTCAACTAGGTATTTTTCCATGGGAGTTTTGCCATGGATCCGCCTCCGGCGTGCCACAGTCCAGGTGTTAGTCCCCTTGAAACAACCTTTCCATCACTATTGTGGCCAGAAGGAGTCCCTTTGGTTTTTAAAATTCGCCTGACTATTAAAGTCTATGGCGGTTCGCACTGTTCGCACGTTCGCGAACATTTGCAGAAGCTCGCGTTCGCCGTTCGCGAACGGAAAATTTTATGTTCGCGACATCACTACGAGTCCTGTCTTCTCTTCAGGGTCCCCGCTCTGTCTGTCAACTGGGACCCGACCTGCTCCTGCTAGATTGCAGGAGCAGGAGCTTTAATCCCAGCGCTGCCTGCACGTGTACATACATGCTATCTGAACGGGGCATGTGCAGATAGGACGCATATACACAGTGGGCAGTCTGGAAGGGGTTAATGGTGCTCCAGTATTCTTTTAGTTCTGACCAGGACCAAAGCATATGTAAGAGATCTCCCCCAGGTGAGTCACACCATGGACACTGAGAACTTTTTCTTAATCCACATTTATTGAGCCATAAGGGCGTAACATATAATCTGTGCAAAATATTGAATTGTACCAGTACGTGATTGAAATTATAAGATATCACACTTAAATTCACAAATATATTTCCCCACCCCCCTAATTGGATCCTTGGACAAACAATTCCCCATACCCTTTGTCCTGGTGATCATATATTAATAAATAGTGGCTTAAGCAAAAATTTATACAAAGGTGCCATCTTAACCCTCTGATCTAAATTCCACAACAAATCATATGAAAGAGTATCTATCTCCAACAGTGATTTTTCTTTTACACTAGAAAGTGCCGAACGTAGCTGAAGTTATACCAAGATAAATTACCCATATTCTCCCTTTGTGCTAAGACTGAAAACTGAAGTATCTCCCCAATCCATACAACCTGTGTAACTTATAAGATATTATTCTTTTGCCAAAACTGGTCCCCAGCTATTTTATCTAAAGCCTGTAGATGTAAGTTTTGCCAAAGGAGAGTGCACTGAAGAGATCCCTTTATTCCCAACCATCTTCAAATAGTATCCCAGGACTTGGATAATAACTTTTTAGCCTCTCTGTACTCTGCTTCCACATTAACCAATTGCCCAGATTCCAATAATGTGAATATGTTATTATACGAAAATCTCCTCACAAAAATTATACACAGTACACTTTTCCCATTCACAATATAACCATAGCCTAGCTATAAAGTAGCCCTTAAAATAAGGAAGATTCAATCCTCCCTGCTCCAAGGGCTTATATAGCTATTCCAGTTTAAGCCTAACCTGCTTTCTTCCCCACACCAAATCATTGATAATTCTCTCAATAAGTTAAAAAAAAACTTCTCCTTTATCCATATGGGTGCGTTCCTAAGGAAATAAAGAAGTTGGGGTAAAATCACCATCTTCACCAGGGATATTCTGTCAGCTCTAGATGGAGGAAATCAGAGCCATATTCCAATCTTTGACCCGAGTTTACTTAACAATGGAATCAGATTAAGCTGTAAGAAGTCTTCAATGTTAGGGGATATAGTCATACCCAAATATTCAAAAGAATCAGAGACCTTCAACATGCTCAGCGATCCCTCACTGGAGGGTACAAAAGTATCCACTGGCATAAAGGTAGTTTTTGACCAATTTATATCTAGGCCTGACACCTTACCAAAAGAGTTAACTATTCGGATGAGTGTTGGAAGTGTTATGTTGGTATGATCTATAAAGAATAAGATATCATCCACATGTAAAGAAATGCGGTCCTGCACCCCCAATGTTCCAAACCCTTCAATCTTAGGGCCCTGCTTCACAGCCAAGGCAAAGGGCTCAATATAAATATCAAATAGCAATGGAGAAAGTGGACAACCTTGATGAGTAACTCTATTCGAGGTAAAGCTCATTGTCAAACTCCAATTAATATTCTATCTAGCCAGAGGAGATTTATACAAAAGCTTAATCATGTCTATAAACCTACCTCTCTATCTACTTCCCTACAAAACAGCGTATCATTGTTCATACTATATACATTAGGGACTTGCCAATGCCCTAACAGCACCTTTCTATCCCAAAGCGCAAGCACCTGGTCAACTACACACAATAGAGTGTTGCCAGTTCCCTTACAATGCCTCTACTCACTAATGCGCATGTGCCTGCCCCCGATGATGTCACACGTCAGGCGACGTGCACTAGCTCCCTGCTCCTACTAAATACAGGCATGCTAAGGACACTAACACACCATCCAGCCATACTACACAGCACCATGACTAAGGTAAGGCAGCCACTTACCACCAACGCGTGCCTCTTTTCATCTTTGTCGATTTAACATCATGTTTATCATTTTCTCCATTCCCTTTCTGGGGCTTACCTACCTGCATACATTCCTCCGCTCAGGTTACCCACCATATGTTCCTACCTCCACATCCCCCATAACATGGACTGCCTGTATAGTGAATCATTAGATATACAATTATAGAATGTTTATGTTCTATATGTTCTACATGTTCTATAATACCCCTACTCACTAATGCGCATGGGCCCACACCCGACGAAGTCACACGTCGGACGGCGTGCACTATCTCCCTGCTCCTACTAAATACAGGCGTGCTAAGGATGCTAACACGCCATCCAGCCATACTACACTGCAGGGGCGGACACATACAGCCGAGGGCCCCTGTACAAGGAATGTATCTGCCCCCCCCCCAACCACAGATACAAATATAAATATATATGTGCAAATAAAAAAGATCTTGTGAATATGGATCAATATTTTTACAGTATGTATATATATTTTTTTCATAGTAGATTACGCCTCTAACTCAAAGCACAAAGCATAACTATACACAACTAGTCCCCTTAACGCTCCCACATGTTCTTTGTAGTGCGCCCATAAATTATAATGCCTGTCCTCTCCCTCCAGTCTTCTATACCGTACAGTCCCATGTAAATAACATCATTCCTCTCCCTCCAGTCTTCTATACGATGCAGTTCTATCATATAGGAATGACTTGAACTTCTCTTTTGATTCTAATCCTATTTGCTGACACCGTATATCTACTTCACCCACAGGCTCTCCAAACAGATACCTGGCATGTTACCTTGTTATAGAGTAGGGGTAGGCAACTTTCGGCACTCCAGCTGTTGTGACACTACAACTTCCAGCATGCAAACATGCTTGGCTGTTCTCACAGCTCCCATAGAAGTGAATAGAGCATTCTGGGAGTTGTAGTTTCAGAACATCTGGAGTGCCGAAGGTTGCTGATCCCTGTTATAGAGACTCATGCTGTTTATACTTATGCCTCTTCCCAGTCCTGTACCTATCCATTCCTTAAATTGACCATTCAATTTGTAACTATGTTTGATTCACTGCCGCGTGTCAAGACATCATGTGACGTCAAACTTTATACTATGTACTAATGATTGACTTTATTTAGTCTCTTTATATGAACGTTAATTTTGTAATATATTTGTCTATGTTTATACCAGGCTGTGATCAAGGTCTATTGTTGACTGAAACGTTGGCCAAGTGGCTAAACATTATTTTTCTGGATGTATGAAAAACTAATAATAAAAATAAGCATCTGACGCAACAGCAACTAGATTGCCGTGGTTTTCCCTTTAATTGCATGAACTTTATGTACCACTGAGCACCACCACTGCCGTTTAACCCTCTTCTCACAGAAAGTCGGAGTAGCCTTGACTTGCATTCTGCATAGCTTTTCTATTTTCCTCTGTCTTATTCCTATAGAAATCATCCATGGCTAATGTTGCTGCTTCCTTTAGAGCCTTCTCTTTAAATTCATACCCTTTTCTTAAATATAAAATATTCCTAGTAAAAATCCCCCTCGTAAAGGCCTTAAATCCATCCCACACTACTTGGGGTTTAGCTGAGTTGTAATTAGTATTAGTGTTGAGCGCGAATATTCGATTAGAATTTTTTTTTACGAATATCGGCACTTAATTAATTAGCGAATATTTAGAAAATAGTGCTATATATTCATAAAAAAACGAATATTCGTTTTTTTTTTATTTGAACCCAAGATACCATTAACGATGATAGAACATATAGCGCTATGTTCTCATCTTCGTTAATTCTAGCAAGCCAACCAATAGGAAAGTTTTACCCCGTTCAAAGTTCGATTTGCACTGTGCTATTATTACATTACGTAATATTCGCATACTGCGAATGAAACTTTGAACGGGTTATAACTTTCTTATTGGTTGGCTTGCTAGAATTAACAAAGATAGAGAATATAGCGCTATATTCGTTATCTTTATTAATTCTAGATAGCCAACCAATAGAAAAGTTGTCTTTATACCCTGTTCAAAGTTCAATTCGCAATACGCGAATAATTAAATCGCATATTATTCGCGATAAATAGAATAATGACGAATATTCGTTTTCGACAAATATATGACGAATATTCAATCGAATATTTGAGAAATATTGTGAAATTGAATATGGCACCTCCCGCTCATCACTAATTAGTATCCCCCCCAAAAAAGCTCAGTTTCCTGTTGTATTAATTCATGATTGTCCATTAATGACAACCAATAAGGATTTAATCTAAATGGGGGTTTTACCATACCTTTATCATAAACCATGCAAAGCTCAAGAGAAAAAGATACATGGTCCGAGAGAGACCTGGCCTCATAATTCATTCGTTTTACATATATTTTTCATTTATTAAGGGCAGATCTATCCTGGACATAGATCTTCTAGATTTGCTTAAGCAGGAATAAGCTCTTCTCCCCCGCCCTAAGAATCCCCACACAGCTTGTCTAATACAGGCCTCTAACTGTTCAATCGTCTTGGGCCTTCTTTGTTTCACCTTCCTCTTTATGATGCGCCAAATGTTCTCTATAGGTGAAAGATCTGGACTGCAGACTGGCCATTTCAGTACCCGGATCCTTCTCCTACACAGCCATGATGTTGTGATTGATGCAGAATGTGGTCTGGCATTATCTTGCTGAAAAATGCAGGGTCTTCCCTGAAAGAGATGACGTCTGGATGGGAGCATATGTTGTTCTAGAACCTGAATATATTTTTCTGCATTGATGGTGCCTTTCCAGACATGCAAGCTTCCCATGCCACACGCACTCATGCAACCCCATACCATCAGAGATGCAGGCTTCTGAACTGAGCGTTGATAACAACTTGGGTTGTCCTTGTCCTTCTTGGTCAGGATGACATGGGGTCCCAGATTTCCAAAAAGAACTTTGAATCGTGACTCGTCTGACCACAGAACAGTCTTCCATTTTGCCACACTCCATTTTAAATGATCCCTGGCCCAGTGAAAACGACTGAGCTTGTGGATCTTGCTTAGAAATGGCTTCTTCTTTGCACTGTAGAGTTTCAGCTGGCAACGGCGGATGGCATGGTGGATTGTGTTCACTGACAATGGTTTCTGGAAGTATTCCTGAGCCCATTCTGTGATTTCCTTTACAGTAGCATTCCTGTTTGTGGTGCAGCGTCGTTTAAGGGCCCGGAGATCACGGGCATCCAGTATGGTTTTACGGCCTTGACCCTTATGCACAGAGATTGTTCCAGATTCTCTGAATCTTCGGATGATGTTATGCACAGTTGATGATGATAGATGCAAAGTCTTTGCAATTTTTCGCTGGGTAACACCTTTCTGATATTGCTCCACTATCTTTCTGCGCAACATTGTGGGAATTGGTGATCCTCTACCCATCTTGGCTTCTGAGGGACACTGCTACTCTGAGAGGCTCTTTTTATACCCAATCATGTTGCCAATTGACCTAATTAGTGTTAATTGGTCTTCCAGCTCTTTGTTATGCTCAAATTTACTTTTTCCAGCCTCTTATTGCTACTTGTCCCAACTTTTTTGGGATTTGTTGACACCGTGAAATTTTGAATCAACATATTTTTCCTTTAAAATGATACATTTACTCGGATTAAACGTTTGATCTGTCATCTACGTTCTATTACAAATAAAATATTGACATTTGCCATCTCCACATCATTGCATTCAGTTTTTATTCACAATTTGTTTAGTGTCCCAACTTTTTTGGAATCCGGTTTGTACATATATGGAAAAAGGAGGTGGAATATAGACAAAAGCCATGATACATACTTTTCTAGCAAGTTTACCATATAAAAAACAAATCTCCCCTGCTTATCAACCGAGGATGCCTCACAGACAAAATCAATCATCCTATGAATAAGGACTGAAACTCTAGAATAACTAGTAAATAGAGATGAGCGAACATTTAAAAAAAGTCCGTTGTTCGGGGTTCGGGTGGTGGTTAATTGCGCATCCCGTTATGGATTCCACAATAGCGCATATGGAATCCATAAGGGGCGGCTGCCACCAACCCGAACTGTAGAACAGCTGAAGGACCTGGCGTGACGTCACTGTCATGTGATCAGTGCAGGGGGCGTGGCTCAGCACGGGATCAAATCCCGTGCTGAGCCACGCCCCCTGCACTGATCACATGACAGTGACGTCACGCCAGGTCCTTCAGCTGTTCTACAGTTCGGGTTGGTGGCAGCCGCCCCTTATGGATTCCATATGCGCTATTGTGGAATCCATAACGGGATGCGCAATTAACCACCACCCGAACCCCGAACAACGGACTTTTTTTAAATGTTCGCTCATCTCTACTAGTAAAGGTAGAATGGTAAGTCTATAGAGCCAGGCTCGGACTGGCTCACAGGGGTACAGGGAAATCCCCCGGTGGGCCCCTGAGCAAGGTGGGCCCCTAGTCTCCCACCCTCTGCCCAAGTGGCACATAATACATTAGATTTACTGCACTACATACATATATTCAATGTACAGCACCTCAACCAGTCTATGTTCATATAATAAACTTGTTAGATTGTTTATTAAATTTGAATGTATCCGTATGGTGTGCCCCCAAAATAAATTTTACTGGTGGGCCGTAGGTACCCCAGTCCGACACTGTGTAGAGCCCACCCTCTGTAGAACCGCAGGGAAGTCTCCTCAGTGAAATGAGTCTCCACCAAGCAGACAATCGCTTGTAAATGCCTCTGTACAAGCTCAAGAACTGCTTGTCTCTTTAATTTATTAAAATTCTAACTGACATTACATCAGCCAACAGACTCCCAGGACTAGGGGATTTTCAATACCCCCAGCCCCCATCTCCATATTCTATGAGACTCATCGCAACCCCTCCCAAAAACCATATTTACCCCCCCAATCCTCTTGATCCGCCACATCTGCAACAGATCTCTCACCTAGGACCACCCCTCTCCAGCCCCACCACTGCTACCAAAAAAAGAAGGAAAACCAAAGCAACAAAGAGCTACTTAAATATTATTCTGATCAAGCCATTCTACAGCAAGATTAGAGGTCTAAAAACAAATTCCACCATTGAAAATAATCCGAAGTTTAGCTGGATAGGCAAATTAATACTTAAACACTTGCCGCCACGCTAACACCGATGGGCGTCAGCGCGGCGGCTCTCTCAGGTCTCACTGCCGCCTATCGGCGTCATCTCGTGAGACCTGAGATTTTGCATGAACGCGCGCACGCCGCGCGTGCACGTTCATGCGGTCGTAACCGGGACAAATGAAACTACAGCCTGCCAGCGCTGATCATTTTGTAAACAGCGTCTGATATGCCTGCTGTCTGCTCCTCTGGTGGTCCATTTATCTGGGACCACCAGGGCAAACATAAGTAAAGTGCACCAATCACTACACACCCCCCCACCCCCCATTACTGATTAACCCCTGATCACCCATGTCACCCCCCTGATCACCCCCTGTCACCCCCCCGTCACTAATCACCCCCCTGTAAGGCTCATTCAGACGTCCGTATGTGTTTTGCGGATCCATGGATCTGCAGATCCGCAAAATATGGACACCGGCAATGTGCTTTCCGCATTTTGCGGATCCGCACATTGCCAGAACTATATAGAAAATTCCTTTTCTTGTCCGCAATTGCAGACAAGAATAGGACATGTTCTATATTTTTGCGGATCCGGAAGTGCAGATCCGCAATTCCGGATCCAAGCGGGACAAAGTCTGTCCCCATAGAATTGAATGTATCTACAATTCCGTTCTGCAAAATTTTGCAGAACAGAATTGAGGACGTGTAAATGAGGCCTAAGGGTCCCTTAGCGATCGCAGCTTTACAGCTTTCCCCTCTTTTTTATTTTGCACATTTTTAGAGATTTTTTCATCCACATTGATCAATGTGAATGAAGAAATCTGTGCCGTTCATTTTTTTCTTTCAGCCCAGCGGCTGAACGGAAAAAAAAATTCTCATTACCTGTATGGTCAATATAAGGAGCATAGCAAAAACTCCTAATTCTGGCCATACAGGTAATGATTGCGGAGACCCTCAAATGCCAGGGCAGTGGAAAAACCTCACAAGTGACCCCAATTTAGAAAGTAGACACCCCAAGGTATTCGCTAAGGGGCATAGTGAGTTCATGGAAGTTTTTTTTTTTTTTTACACAAGTTAGCGGAAAATGAAATTTTTTGAAAAAAAATAAATTCAATTTCCGCTAACTTGTGACAAAAAATAAAAAATTCCATGAACTCATTATGCCCCTTAGCGAATACCTTAGGGTGTCTACTTTCCGAAATTGGGTCATTTATGGGGTGTTTCTACTTTCTGGGCATTGTAGTGCATCAGGAAACAGGACAGGTGCTCAGAAAATCAAAGTGCGGAAACTCACTTTTTTGCACCATAGTTTGTAAACGCTATAACTTTTACCCAAACCAATAAATATACACTTATTGCATTTTTTTTTATCAAAGACATGTAGAACAATACATTTAGAGAAAAATCTAAATTGAAATGTAGTGTTATTTGAAAATTTTTACAACAGAAAGCGAAAAATTTCGTTTTTTTGCAAAAATTTCGTCAAAAAAAGTAAAATATCAAAAAAGTCAAAATGTCAGCAAGAATGAAATACCACCAAATGAAAGCTCTATTAGTGAGAAGAAAAGGAGGTAAAATTCATTTGGGTGGTAAGTTGTAAGACGGAGCAATAAACGGTGAAAGTAGTGTAGTGCGGATTTGTAAAAAATGGCCTGGTCACTAGGGGGGTATAAACCTGTGGTCTTCAAGTGGTTAATATCCTTTTCCTGAAGACATTTTTTAACCACAATAAAGCTTTGTCTCTTTTCTTGGATCTCCTTAGAAAAGTTTTTCTCAAATTCATATCTCTATCTCGCAAAGCCAATATCTTCACCAAGAGTACCCTTGGCTACCTTCCAGTAACTGGTTTACCCCCGGGAACCCGATGTGCCCTCTCCACCATAAACAATGGGGAAAAGTGTTCCTTTCCAAACTTATCCAAAATCAAACGTCAATACGCAAAATCAAATGATTAAACCTAACTTCATCTTCAGAGCATTTATAACGACTATTGGTAGGGGATCCACCCATATGAAACAATCTCACTGTTGTTAAATAGCACTGGTGAACTACAAAATGCTAATTAGCCTTATTGCCGGTGGCAGTCAGAGAGACCAGCTGGGGCAATCCCACAGCATTAGTCCAGTCCTCCTTAAATATTGCAGTGAATCGTTCCATTTAGAGTCGGGTAGTAGATGGGTTAACACACAAGACCTTACTAGACATTAGTTAAGTATACATAGTGGAAATCAACCCATCTAGACACTAGGACTTAATGATGTCTATGAGAGGATAAAATGCAGGACTATTCTGAAATCGGGGGCCAATATTGTCTAAATTGGAGAATCCTAAAAGTATCTCTCTCAGACATGAGCACTTCTTTAACATGAGTGCAGACAAAATTGAAGTGGTACCTTGGAACCAAACCGAAGTTCGAGAAATGGTTTTTTACTGTAAAAATTTATTTATGAACTTTTTTCACGAAGGCACACAAGACTTTGTAAGGTAATAACTTTGTCTCATCTGAGCCAATACACTCTAATACTGTACGGAGCACTTGCACCGTACAGCATTAGACTGTAGTTTTATGCAAATCGACTTCAGATATTTCATCCGAAGTCGATTTGCTCATCCCTAATTATCATCAACAGTTACTGCTTCTCCTGCTCAGACTACTCCTCCACTCCATTGTCAGCTATCAATAATGGAGTATGTGGCCAGGAAACAATTCTACATGCCCTGCAATCTGATGGTGCACAAGCCCAACTCCCACTTAGCCAAGTTACTGCAATGCAGTTGCTGCTTTAACACTAAATGGATTCTGCTGCCTTTAGGAAGCTGATGACGTATGTTCAGCCTTGTTGAAAGAAACCTATTCAAAAAAGCCATCCCTGCCTTATACTGTCACATGGGGGAGAACGTGGGCTGTTCCTTGCAGTTCTCTTTGTGCGGCGAGGTGCATGGCACCGTGGACACCTGGAGCAGCTGTTACAGGTAGGGAAATTGTTTTTTTTATTTTTACGGCCCACTTGGTCAATGTCTTTTGCAGTGAGACAGTACTGTAACAACAAGGACAGGTCTTATTGACACTCCCACAATTGTGTTGGTCTTGTTCCTGCACCAGACGCCTCCATCATGGTCATCTTAACATCCCCAACAAAAGCAGGGCAGAGGATTGGTCCCACTCCCCCTAACTCCAATCAAAAGTGTAAAGTGAATCGTTGACATGCTGTGTTAGCCTTGATCGGACTGGGTAAGACTAACCAACTTGGCAAAGTGTTTAGTGGAAGGAACAATGTTCCTGTGCTGCATTTGGAGAAAATAACACATGCTCCCTGCAAGGCGCACATAATAAATAAAGTTATACAATGCTTTTTGAAAAAGTAGAGCAGCCTTCAGAGGGTGCTGCCCATGTCCAGTAGACTGTCCTCATTTCAGCCATACTTATGTGGTAGGGAAAGCCCTCCTTGACTTGCAGTGACAGAACAGTCTGCAATTGCAACACTTGAACCGCAACGTTCTAACTCGCTGTCTCTGTATCAGCAGCATAAAGCTATGAATGATTTTGTCATGCACTAGACCACTTCTGCAGGGAGCATGTATTGTTTTGAGGTCAGGCTGTGACAGCTCATGTGAAATGCTTGTCATGTACTAAAGCCCTTCAAAGAGGCCCCCAGAATTTTCAGTAGGTACAACTGTGGCATAAACTGTCATCCATCTGATATTTATCTTGGAGCAGACGCTCATGCTACAACAGAAGCAACAAGGGATGGCAGAAGAACAGTTTGAGCATTTTTTTGGCTGCCCTGTAGTGATGAGCAGCAGGGGCAATATTCAGATTCGCGATATTTCGCAAATATTTGGGCGAATATTCGCCATATATTCGAAATTTCGCGAATCCATAATCTCCAGTCATTATTTTCTTGATTGCGAAAATTCGCAGATAAAAATTAGCATAACATTTGCATAAAAATTTGCATAAACTGGTATTTAAAAGGTATCTTTTAAATACCAGTTTATGCGAATTTGTATGCAAATTGTATGCGAATTTTTATATGCGAGTTTTCGCAATCAAGAAAATAATGACATTATATTCTTGATTGCGAAAATTTGCATATAAAAATTTGCATAAAAAATAGCATAAACTGGTATTTAAAAAAAAAAGAATATTCGCGATATTCTAAATATTCGTGAATTCTCGAAAATTTGTGATCAGCACTACTGCCCTGTAACTGTTGGGACAAATTGTTTATGCAGGAAGACAATCAGCACAAGCCACAGCAACATTAGGGAAAGTTTATTACATTTTCGCTATCTGATGTGAAATTAGAAGAATTGGTGTCCCTATTTAGACAAACTACTTGGTTTTTGGAGGCCCAAGAGGAGGAACGTCAGGTAGATTGGACCTAACAAGAAGTTGGGAACCCCCTGGGGGGATGCCACGGAGATCCAAGAAGACAGGATGAGCAGCAACCAAGGTGGAGCTTTAGGAGGGGTTGAATGGGGGATGGATGTTAAGGGGAGGGTGTGTGGGAAAATAGACAATGAATTGGTAGTCTGGTGAGAGAACTTTGTATATGTCATAGTGAACAATGATTGGACTAAATGAATCTTGTCCTGATTATGTATGAATTTCTGAAACAGGGGGCCTGTCTTCGTCACTGGCATTGCAATGATATGTCTTACTACATACTTGATGTATCGTGAAGAACTGTTCTCTCCTAAGGGTAAATAATAGCATTCTTAATAAAGAATGCATTGTTAAATGAAGAGGAAGGGGTTAAAAATAATAAAAGTTAACTTACCTTAGCCACTTGATCGCGTAGTCGCGATCTCTCCTCTCTTTCCCTGCAGCATCTATGATCTAAAGGACCTGTGATGACGTCACATCACATGGTCCAATCACATGGTCCATCTTACCATGGTGATGGACCATGTGATTGGACCATGTGATGTGACGTCATCACAGGTCCTGTAGCTCATAGATGCTGCAGGAAAGAGGGACAGATCGCGACTACGCGATCAAGTGGCTAAGGTAAGTTAACTTTTATTATTTTTAACCCCTTCCTCTTCATTTAACAATGCATTCTTTATTAAGAATGCTATTATTTCCCTTATAACCATGTTATAAGGGGAAATAATAGAGATTGGGTCCCGTTGCTAAGCAACAATGCGGGAAAATCGCAACACATCCGCACTTGCTTGCGGATGCTTGCGATTTTCCCGCAGCCCCATTCACTTCTATGGGGCCTGCGTTGCGTGAAAAACGCAGAATATAGAACATGCTGCGATTTTCACGCAACGCAGAAGTGATGCGTGAAAATCACCGCTCATGTGCACAGCCCCATAGAAATGAATGGGTCCGGATTCAGTGCGGGTGCAATGCGTCCTCCTCACGCATTGCACCCGCGCGGAAAACTCGCCCGTGTGAAAGGGGCCATACTCTTTTTGCACTTACACTTCTATCTATCTAGTTGTTCTTTGGACTATTATGAACTGCTGCCACTGTGTCCTCTTCCAGTGATGTAGCAATTTTCCCTGCACTTGGATAAATTTGATTCGCCTAGAGGCTGAATTTCCTCATGCTGAATTTCCTCATGCTGTATAAAAAAACTTTCAAACTTACCTGCTCCATTTGCTTGCGATGGGCCGCCCGCCTCCATCTTGCTTGAAGATCACGTCCGAAATCCCGTGCAGCAGGAGATTACATCATCATGCCCGCTGGTGTGATGATGTCATACGTCACCACTCCAGCCGGCGTCATGACGTAAGCAAGATGGTGGCGGCAGGCCCGTCGTGAGCAAATGGAGGCGTAAGTTTGATAGATTTTTTTTCATTGTTAATTTTACACTCAGATCCTGCAATCATGTATGAATTCAGCATCTGTGGGGTACAATGACGGAGGCGGTGCTATCGCAGCTCCCTGTTATTGCACCCGTTACTTACAAAAAAAGCACTTTGTGACAAAGTAATTAGTCACAAAGCAAATTTTTTTGTGAAATTTGGCTAGTCAGCCGAATTGAACTTTTAAGAAATTTGTTTATCTCTAATTATAATACATAGGCATAACATTTTTTCCTAAACGCTTTCCTGCATTATTTTCCAGGTACAGTTATGTTTAATGATGCATAGTACATTTGTATGTTTTTGGAGCAATTTGTAGCAGAAGCAATTACACATACTGTATTACACATGGGAATATTTATTGAAATTATTTTAAAGATAAAATAGTTGGTGTATTAAGGAAATATATTACATTAATGCCAGTAAATTTCAAAATGTACATTTTCTCATAAAAGCTTGTTTATCAACTATATGCTAGATGTTTGCCAATTTTAATCATTTGCTTTGTGTCCTGTTATCTGATGCATTCTATCTAAGTGATACCATGTCTATTGTAATGCCTAAATGTAAAACCTGAGGTATAACAGCTTGTTAGTGATGATCGAGCACCAAAGTAATCGGGTGTTCGGCCCGAACACATTGCTATATTTGTGTGCTCGGCTGAGCACCCGAATATAATTGAAGTCAATGAGAGACAACCAGGCACCCCCTGCTCTGAAGAGGGGAGGGTGCCTGGTCCATTGGAAAAGGTCAGCAAGTGACAGAAACACCACCAAAATGGATCGGGAACACCATGGGGACAATGTCTGGATGCATGTTGGACTCCCAGGTCGCTGCTGGTAACCATGTTGTCCGAGTTGTACGCCACTTTTACAGACTGACAAAAATACGCCCCCCCCCTCAAAAAAATAATAATAAAATGAATATATAAATATCAAAACAGCCTGTATATGACATTAAGGAGGGCCTCATTCACATTGTGGTACAATTGTTCAGGTAGTGGGACTCCTACATTCATAAAGCCTATGCACTAAGCGAAAGGGCTGCAAACAAATTACAAGGAACTGGCACTACAATACGCCATTTATTACACATAAAAGTGTAATAACTGACTGGAAGCATTATCTTCAGCAATCCAACCAATCAACTTTTCGCACTGGTCCGACTTGGAAAGTATTGTCCTGCGCCGTCCAGCTAAGTTGGACATGAAGCTGGGTATGGTGGATGTTTTCTTTTTTTTTGGTGCACTGGCAGCAGACACAGTTGCATTGCACCCAGGGCCACGGCCGCTGCATGCACCATCAGCATCACGCCCACTTCCCCGTCCCTCGCCTTCTTCATATGAATGGTTTTGTCACTAGATGTGGCGCAGATTGTTTTACTGTCTGCTAAAGACAGAGTTTTCGGATGCAGGACAGTATATGTCACAGAAACCCACAGAATATGGACACTATATCAGGCCCACATTATTGGAATTTGTAATACAGACACTGTTTGCAGATGTTGTTCAGTATTTTTTACACAAAGCCACACACTATATGTGGCCCAGATTATGGGAATTTGTAATACAGACACTGTTTTCAGATGTTGTTCACTATTTTTTACACAAAGCCACACACTATGGACACTAGATGTGGCCCAGATTATTAAAGACACAGTCTGCGGATTATGTACAGTATATGTCACTAATAGGTATAAAATAAAAATATCTTGCTGCTGGCAAACACACACAGTAGTCCTTAAAAGGACTTTGGGGTGTTTGAAAAACTTTTGGTAGTAAAAACAGCAAATGTCTCTCCCGGAACAATCTGTCCCTTCCAAAGCACTGTCCCTGAGACTGCAGGAGGTAAATAGATTGCTGCTCTAAAACACACACAGTAGTCCTTAAAAGGACTTTTGGGTCTTGGAAAAGCTTTCTCAGAATAAAAACTGTTAAAATCGCTTCCTACACTGTCTTTCCATTCCTATGCTCTGCTTTACCTGACTATGACTGATCCGAGCACGTGTCATTGGGTGCTATATGGCACCCGATGATGCGTTCCGACCAACCAATCACTGTAATGCCAGCAGCCAACATGGCTACTGCCATTTTAGTGAAGGCAGTACTTACCTGTAACTTTATTGGCTGCTTAAAAGCCGCAAAACATGTGGGTCGGAGACTCGAGCATTGCGCTCGAGCACATGCGGTACTCGGTTCGAGTACCACCATGTGCCGAGCATAGCGATGCTCGATCCGAACAGATATTCGGCCAAGCATGCTCGCTCATCACTACAGCTTGACCATACTAATAGAAGAGAATTATAAATAGAAATAAACCTAATTTTGGTACATTTACATTAAGTAATATTTATTGAACCATGAATACCTAGTTTCTGTAATCATTTTAGGTTTTAAAAAAACGAATACCATTCGTAGATAATTCTATCTACGCAAATGGTTAGCCCTTATATATGATATTAGCCATCAATAAACGTAACTAAAATAGTTTAAATTACAACTGTACCTTCAAAAACCTGTTATGTGTTATAGTGATATATATCTAAAGTTTTGATTGGTGGGGATAAGAGTGCTGAGACCCCCTGTTGATCACTAAAATGAGGAGATTGAAGCAATCATACAGAAAGCGGTCTCTTCTCACTGCTAAACACAGGCTCGATAGAAAGTCTATCTTTGATATGTCACTATGAAGTTTTTCAAACGTTTAGGTACTCTTTAATTCTAAATGATTGGAAGAATCTATCCCCAATCCAGCTCCACTTGAGCAATAGGAGAAAGCTGCTGGAAGAAAACTGTACTTTATCTTGGAAACTTGGATAGAAAACACATTTTTTAGCCTATTTAATAAAATACTGTGCTAATTTTAATTGGGGTATCTTAGAGCTTAAAGTAGCATCTGCTGCTGTGTGCTTTCTGTGCATAGCATGGTTAAAAAACCCACACTCAAAATTATGGAATTACTTTTTGCGTTTTTTTTTTTTTATTGTTCTTTGTCATTATATGACCTGACTGAAATTTTGACTATTAATGCACTTTCGGTGTCTAGGAAGTCAGAATTCTAAAATATAATCCATCATCACATCCTCATATACAGTATGTCCTGGGCTCTAATCAGAAAGACCTTTGCATTACACAAGTTGATTTAATTTATGTAAGCAACCACAGAATATTACTTTTCACAATAATGTGATCATTATATTTTATAACTTGCTGACAAGATACTGAAACTACATGAATAAACAACATTCCATAAGTTGCTGTCTGTACTTAATCAACTAATTAGTTGTAAAGGGTGCAGAGAAATGTTAATGGTAAATGTTAAATAGGAATGCATAATAAATAAGGCTAAATATCACTGACTTACAGTTTGATCAAAAACAGAATCACAGCAAGGAATGAAATAGGGTTTTCATAACCTCATGATACGCTTCCTTACTTATGAAAAATAATTGCACAGTAGTTTATTACTTTGGTCTTCCCTATTTAATTTAACTTTTTATGTCTAACCTCTACACAGGTCCTGTACAGTGACACTTAGATTAGTTACAGGTCTCATAGGAAGTGTGTGCTGCTGTAAAGTGCCTCTTTGCTTACTGAAATACCTAGATAGTTTGGAATGTGCTGAAGCGTACCACAATTTAAGAGAAAAATTCCCCATAAGTACAGTGTGGGTCCATCACTGGTTAAGGGTTCACAAGCTGTGTACACTACCGACAATGGAAATGAAGACCTGTGCAGAAGATCAGTTATGAGATATTTGACACAGCATGATGCTATAAAAGAATCATTAACTTTTGTAGCTTAACAATATGACCAAAGTCCATAATGTTAGGTATTCCTGAGAGGGAAAATATTAATTTTCATGCACAAAATTAACTTTTGCCTTTTAGGATCAAGGAAAACAATTTTAACACCACCACGGGCACACATTTGTTCCATTAACAATATTCAGATATTCAGACAATGAAAAAAAACATTGCACTTGTTTCATAGCCTCTCATGTTTAGATAGCATGTATATACAAATGGCAAAAAACATGAAAAACTCTATTGTCTTTGTTGTTTTCAGATGCTCTCATTTCAGTTATATAATGACCACTACGAACAAATAAATCCTTCCTTACTGATAATCTTAAGGTGTGACAATCAGAAAACATATTTTCCAGACTACCACAACCATTAGAATTCATTTTTTAACACATTTGACATATACTGTAAAGAAAGGGAATGCAGTTCTTTAAATACATACGCTGACAAAGAATAAATCCCTTACCTATTTAGAGTGTATTTCAGTAAAATAGAAAAACAGTGACATCCAGTGTCAGGATTTGTTAATAGAAAACTTCTGTGAATATAACCTCAAAACTATCATTACCTTTATTAGCAAATTTGAAAATACAAGCTAAACATTGTACCTTTGTTTTTAGAAAAGAAAAAAAGTAATATATTTTTACATTAATGAATTAATAGCAATTCAGTAATCCTATTATGTTCACACACAAACAGGAAATAACAAGTGATCGAATTTGCAATATTTTGCAAATTTGTGGGTGAATATTCATTACATATTCGCGAATTTGCCAATTAGCGACCTTCGTTTTCCAGATTTTTTCAATGTGAAAATTGCAATGCAAATTCGCTTATTGCGCATGCAAAAAAGGGGCGTGGTCAAGTTTAGCCACTGTCAGAAGTTTGAGGAGATTGGAAAAGATGGTTGGAAGCAATTTTCGCGACAGTTAGGAGGAAGAACTACTGATCACTGTAAGTAATTCAACAATACAACAGTGTATTTGATTACATTTCACATGCATGTTAGAACAATAGCTTTCTTATGCAGAGTGTTATAAAATATCTGTTCCGAGCTCGTAAGTTTAGTGTCAGGCACCCTAGGATGGCCATATTAAAGAAATGGTCAGATTTGAAGTGTCAGAACTCAGAGTGGATCAGAGAGATCCGTGACAGATTATGCCCAGGTACAATGCTTACATTACTTTTGTATCTCTCTCCAACAATCTGTAATGTATATATACAGTTAGGAAAATAAGTATTTAATCCCTTTATAAATGATTACTTATTAGCTGGTGTGACAAGTAGCAAATAAGCAGGTTACATCTCTACCTCGCCATGAGTATATATATATATATATATATATATATATATATATACATATTTATATTTATACACACAGCGAGGTACAGATATATGATGTAACCGGCTGATTTCATGTGTTTCGCACACACATAAATATATATATATGTGTATAGGCATATATATGTGTATATATATGTGTGTATATACATAAACTGCAATCATCATCCTGTATTCCAGTAAAAGGCATTACAATAGATACATCCCCCACTTAAAGCAGCCCAATGCCTTCCTTAGGCATCGTGGCTGCCTTCTGGGAAGGCCTGTGAGATCCAGCCCCCTGGATCTCACTGGCAAGCAGGCTGTAAATGAATTACACTGAGTAATACACTTACAGCCAATGCATTACATATTGTAATGCATTGTAAAGGGGATCAGACCCCCAAAAGTTCAAGTCCTAGAGTGGGACAAAAATAAACAGAAAAAAAGTTAAAAAAATTAAGGTTTAAAAAAAAAAATATTCATTTTCTGGTAAAAAAAAAGCGTTCTTTTCCCAAAATAAAGTTAAATAAAAATTGCAAAAAATAGGGAAAAAAAGAAAAGTAGACATATTGTGTATCGCCGCGTCCGTATCGACCGGCTCCATAAAAATATCACATGACTTAACCCCTAAAATAAAATAAAAACAGTGCTAAGGAAACCATTTTTTGGCACATTACATCATTAAAAGTGCAACACCAAGCGATCAAAAAGGTGTATGACTGTCAAATTAGTACCAATCTAACCATCACCTCATCCCGCGAAAAAATGAGCGCCTACCTAAGACAATCGCCCAAAAAATGAAAAAAAAACTATGGCTCTCAGAATATGGAGACACTAAAACATGATTTTTTTTTTGTTCAAAGATGCTGTTTTTGTGTAAAACTAAAATAAATAAATACAAAGTTTACCTATTAGGTATCGCTGCGTCAGTAATAACCAGCTGTATAACAACATCACACGACCTAACCCCTCAGATAAACACCATAAAAAAATAAAATAAAAAACTGTGTCAAAAAATCCTTTTTTGTCACCTTACATCACAAAAAGCGTAATACCAAGTGATCAAATTTTTGGTAAATTTGGTATTTTATTATAAATAAAAATGAAATTTTGTGATTCAATTTTACCACTGTCATGGAATACAATATGTGACGAGAAAACAGTCTCAGAATGGCCTGGATAATTAAAAGCATTTAAAAGTTACTACCACATAAATTGACACATGTCAGATTTGCTAAAAAAGCGGCCTGGGCAGAAATTTGAAAAATAAGTGTAATGATGAACCTCACTATACCCTGAGTGGTACGTTCGCTTAAAACCAATCTCCAGCAGGAATCCAGTGAATATAACGCAGCCCTCTCACATACCCAAACATCAGGCAACACCTGGTGGAGGTTAAAACAGCAACAACTCTTTAATTAATACAGCACACATATATAAGCCTTTACCAGCCTCATTAGCATACAATAGGTCAATAGAGCACTACAGTACTTGGACGGGTGGGTCCAGGCCACAGCAAGGGCTTATGGGAGACTGAGGAGGGACAGGGCAGCCAGTTTAAACTGGTCTTGGGACAACACCCTGCTGGGTAAACTATAGGACAGGAAAAAGGGGGGAGAGGCAAAGACAAACAATACATTAAACAAAACCCTGTTCACAGGCCAAAACACAAGGGGAATCCTGGGACCCACACACAGTGTCTGTCCCTCATTCCCAGTGACGCCGACGACCATCACATACCTTCTCCCCTAAAGGTAGACTAACCAGGTACCAGACCTGCATTCGGTCTGTGCCTGAGTTAGTCGTTTAACCAGTCCCAAAAAGTCCATCCATCCTGGCCGCCTCCTCAACAAAGTTCCACAGAGTTTATAAGTTTGTCACATTTTTTCCCTCCCAGTAAGACGTCAGTGGGGAGCTCTTGCATCTACCCCACATTAATCAGACCTGACCTGGCATCCTAATTCAAGTGGACCTTTACAATTTGTATGCAGTGTACTGCTCCCTCTGATACCCATACAACTACTGAACCTCCACTTTGGGCGGCAGCTGGAACCAGGTGTCGGTTGACAAAGGTGAGGGTGGCTCTCATGTCTCGGAGACTTTGAACTGGCTTTCTGTTCAGCTTAATGGATTGGCGATGGTGTTGTCGGTTCTCCGTAGCAGCTTGCACTGGGTCAGCTTTGTGAAGGGTACCCATTTGCTCCCCATTGTATTCGAAACTTGGGTATGACCTCTGCATGATAGTAGGGGGCCATTGTCCATGCTGGTGAGGGTGAGCCTGTTAGTACAGACTCGTCGATAGTGTCCAAACTGCTTGCACCTGTGATACTGTACCACACTGCGGGTCGAATATCTGGGTGCCTGCGAGTTGGAGGAGTTCCCATCTCTCTGTGATGATTAGGGCGCAGGGTACGTTTGCTTAAAACCAATCTCCAGCAGGAATTCAGTGCATATAACAGTTCTCTCACACACCCAAACATCAGACAACACATGGTGAAGGTTAAAACAGTAACAACTCTTTAATGAATTATACATATATAAGCCTTTACCAGCCTCATTAAAGAGGACCTTTCATCAGTTTTGACATAGGCTAACTATGTCAAAACCTTGTAGTGCAACCCCCACTGATGAGATGTGTGTGTTCCCCTAGCAAAGCCCTATCCCCCCCCCCCCCAGTTCGTCCACTGTGGAGCCCAGTTCTGTATTGTGCCGACCTGTAAACTCGCAAAAGGGCGTGCAGTCTTCTGCAATGTGAGCGTCTACTTTTCCCTGGCTTTAATCGCGATCCAATCAGAGTGGACCGCTCAAAGCCAGACTTTGCAACTCGAACAGTTGCCTTAAAGGCATATTTGTTCCTCAACATTGTAAATAAATATTTTTGTGCGTTCTAACGTGTGCTTTCTTCTTTTATATTGTTACGTTTTTGATTAAGTTTAACCTATAAGGTTGCATTCTCTTTAGTCCTGGGGCAAACTCCTCAGGATCAGGAAACACAGCAGTAGGTAAAGGTAATGGTGGAGTAAAAGGCCTACACAAAACTCAGCAGGATCAGGAAAAAATCCACTACTATATACACAATAACAGCATTAAGACTAAAAGGTCCAGGCACTTTATAAACAACTCCTTATCAAAGGGACCTCGGCTGAATACATATAAAACTTAACTTTTACTTCTAAAATTGGAAAGTAACAAAATACCCCCTCAATGATGTGCTCAAATCAACGGTGCAAAAATTATTAAAAAATTATATATAAGTATATTCAGGGTGAACTTTTACACTCTTTTAATAAGCATGCAGCTGTATATTCAACATGAACTTCTATACTTCTGCATTTAGCAGACAATTATATGTATTCAACTTGAACTTTCACACTCCTATATTCAGCGGACAGCTATATGTAATCAGTGTGTACTTCTATACTTAGCATAGATTGTTTTTTATTCCGTAAAGATTGGATGTTTTTTATTCTGTAAAGATTAGATGTATTTAAGGTGTGTATTCAGCAAGAACCTGATGTACCCAGCTAATTAATGCATAGATATATGCTGGTAATGCATACTGTCTATATCCTTTTCCTATAGATTCTCATAGGCTGGGAGCAAGAATACAGACAGATACATCACATTTTATATTAATACTATTTTACTTTTTTATTTTCTTATATATTTTTTTAATCTGAATAAATTAACATTTTCACCTGATGAAAAACCAGATATAAGTGTGCCTTCCTCTTTTTAATAACCATTTCTGCAACTACTATTGGCGAGTGCACCTGCTTCCTTGATTGTTGGTGGAGCGGCCTATATAAGATATATTATTATGTTATACAAGAGGCATAGTGCAAGTAATGTCGCTGTCACCACCGGCTAATAAAAAATTAAACTGAATGAATGTCACTGATATTTAGGATGCACAAACGTTATACAGGAGGTATAGCGCAAGTAATGTTGCTGTCACCCACCGGCTAATACAAAATTACACTAAGTTAATGTCACTGATATTTAGGATGCACAAACGTTATACAAAAGGGATAGCGCAAGTAATGTCGCTGTCACCACCGGCTAATAAAAAATTAAACTGAAAAAATGTCACTGATATTTAGGATGCACAAATGTTATACAGGAGGTATAGTGCAAATAATCTCGCTGTCACCACCGGCCAATAGAATATTACTCTGAATGAGTGTCACTGATATTTAGGATGGGCAAACGTTATACAGGAGATTTTGGCGCAGGTAATGTAGCTGCCACCAGCAGCAAAAATATTACACTGAATGTCACTGATATTTCGGATACGCAAACGGTATACAGTAGATGTAGCGCAGGTAATGTAACTGTCTGCAGCGGACACCGTCTACAGAAAAAGTACACTGGATGTCACAGATATTTTTAGGCTGCGCACATGTTACACAGGAGATGTAACGTATTTAATGTCGCTGTCACCAGTGGTGAAAAAAATTACACTGAATATCACTAATATTTCGGATGCGCTAATGTTATACTGGAGATGTAGTGCAGGTAATGTCGCTGCCACCAGCAGCAAAAAAAAAAATTGACTGAATGTCACTGATATTTCGGATACACAAACGTTATACAGGAGATGTAGCGCAGGTAATGTTACTGTCCACAGCGGACACCGTCTACAGAAAAAGTACACTGGATGTCACAGATATTTTTAGGCTGCGCACACGTTAGACAAGAGATGGTGTGCAGATAATGTTGCTGTCTGCAGTGGGCAAGCAATTGCAAGCTATTTAGCCCAGGTTGCGCTAAAAATATATATTGCTGCCAGATACAACTATAGTCCTTAAAGGTATTTTTGGGTCTCTAACAAGTTTTAGCAATTTAGTGCAATTTGTGCTAAAAATATATATTGCTGCCACACACAATAGTCCTTAAAAGGACTTTTGGGTCTATAACAAGTATAAAAACTAAAATATTCCTATTTTACTCCCTATACTATCTCTCCCTTCTACTCTCCAGCTCTCCTTGACTAACACTGATGATGCATTCTGGCCAGCCAATCACTGTAATGCCAGCAGCCAACATGGCTACGGCATTACAGTGAATGGCAGTACTTACCTGCACGTTTATTGGCTGCGTAGGAGCCAACAAATGTGCTGGGAGGAGACTCGAGCATCGCACTTGACCACACGCAGAATTTGCCCAAACACCGCGATGTGGCGAGCATCGCGATGCTCGAGCCGAATTAGTATTAAGCCGAGCATGTTCGCCCAACACTACTTTCCATCAAAGTGTACACTAATGTCTCTTGTACAGCATGCAGTATAGGGGGTTGTACACTTTAATATTGAATCGGTCAGCACTGGTCTCCTCCGAGGTGAGGCAGGAGACACCAGTGTTTGGCGTCCCCTGCCACCACTGCAATTGGCTGGAACAACGTTCCAGCCAATGGCAGCACTATAGCTGCACAGGAAAGGGCTGAACTTTCCTGCATGCAGCCATTCTAGCTAGTGACTGCAGTAGAGAGGTTCTGTGCTGCTTTTGCAGCGGTTCCAGATCTCTAAACCACCCTCCGTCCCTGTCCCTTCCCGCCCCCCTCCCTCCGTCCTTTTTTTTACAGACGCTATTTGGTCTGTGTGCTTTTTTTAAATTTATTTATTTATTTTTATACAATTTTCCAGCTCTGCACCACTTTTTCTGTGTGCGAGCTGTGACCACCAAGTGCTGTTCAGTACATACCTGTCAGATCAGCACCTGGGGATCATTCTTTGTGCTTTTTTTTTTTTTTATCACATCTGTGTTGATTTTTTTGCACATGTTTCCTTTTTTTTGGTTCAAAAAGAAGAAATTGTATTTAGGGCTTTAAATAAATATATATAGAGCGTTCTCTATTTCTATATATATATAGATATAAGTAAATTTTTAGCCAGTGTTCACTTTTTTAACACTGTAGTGAATTTGTATACTACAATTTTTACAATCTGTGTGCGTGCATTCTGCAGAGCACCGATCAGTAGTGTGCTCATTTACATCTGCACTTTTTTGAGTTTTTATTTATTTATTTTGTGTGTGAAGAAAGACCTGCAGTTAGTGGTAGTGGTGTGTCTTGATGGAGATACAATTGGAGGATGATCGTCATAACACACTGCTAGCATCATTTCGACCCCTCTGCTTGAAAATATTAAGTTACCCCCACTATGTTTTTTATATGCACATAATTTAAATATGGTCCGTGGTGCAATTAAGTTATGTCCAGTCTCCTGAGTATGTGGTGTGTTTGCATGTGATGAGGAGATCCCTCATTAATAAGTTACTGGTTCAGTAGGGTTAATTTGGGGTGGGGTTTCCGTTAACGTGCTTCCCCATCTCACCTTTTCTCTATGTTTGGCTGGGCTGTGGGTGCTTAATGGTGCCCTCTGTTTTGCACATAGATCCAATAAGTAACGTTTTGATATGCTTGATAATGTTGTTTGCTGTATTTCGCATTGATGAATGGTTGCTGACGTTATGTCATGGCGCATGCACTAAGGATGCTGTCGGCAATACCACTTCTACTATTGTAAATACATGCGAGAGCTGGAAGCTGTGCAAATTCTTTATCAGTGATGCGATTTTCTATGATGGCAATACTAGGCACATGCGCTGTTACGATGAGGGTACGCCATGTCCGGCATTGGGCATGAGATGGGGATCGTTCTTTTGCTGGTTAGTGTGTCTGTGCCCATGCCCTCTACTATGTGTTTCCATTCATCACATCCATCAGCTGCACGCATGCACTTTGTATCATTTCTTGTACTATATATTAATGCATATATCAATATATCAATTGTGTATATGTATTGAAGGGTTAAATCAAGCAAGCTATATGCTATGTAGTGAGGAGTTTCATAACGAAATGCTATCTGATCTGTACCAAGGATATCAGTCAAGTATGTTTGCAATAGCCTATATAGGGAATCGTTTGTACTCAGCAACCTTGTTTATGTAACACACACCTGTTAATGATTGGTAGAATTAATGTATATAAAACTGAGGCTATACAAATAAAAAATGAGAGTTATTTTTACTGAGACTAGAATTGTGTGTCAGTGTCTCATTGAAATATACTCTCCGGACGTCCGAAGGGAAAGCAGGGTGCAGAAGAAAGATCCTT
This sequence comes from Bufotes viridis, assembly GCA_033119425.1. NCBI lineage: Eukaryota > Metazoa > Chordata > Amphibia > Anura > Bufonidae > Bufotes > Bufotes viridis. Next base: position 344,051,354 of record CM065590.1, read on the forward strand.
TCAGCTGGGAGCATCGTCCGGGATAGAACATACAGGAATTCGGTGAGTTTGGAAAATCCCTGCCTTTAGGATTGGGAGATTCCAATGCTTTCCGAAAATTCACTGTTGTTTCGATTTTGAATCCACTTCAGATGCACTGAAAGGAATAGCATCTATCTTTAGGAAAGAAAGAATAGTGGAATTTAATAGCGCAATCCTTTTGGTAAGGATTAATCTATCTTTGGCAAGATAGAGGTCGGCTTTAGGCAAGCTGGACTGTAAATAGAGTTTCTATCATTTGGCATGGTAGACGGCCTTCTTTTGGCAAGCAGGACTGTAACTAGAGGCTCCATTTTTAGGTAAGATGGACGGTTGATCTTCAGGCAAGATAAACTGTAAATAGTCTCTAGCTCTCTAAGATAAATTCTTTAGGGAAGAATTTACAATAGGAATTCTTTTGGCAAGAATTCAAAATATTGTCTGCACCCTGGTCTCTCTTGTCACCCCATGTCTACCGCTTCTTATCTGTTGCTTTCTTGTGCTCTCTGTTATATTATGATGTTATAAAACATTAAGTAATTTTTGCTGACGGTAAGCAGCTTGTAAAATTTTCCCTCGTTGAAGGTAAGTGGCGCATAATATTGTGAAATCTGTACTAAATTTATTGTGTGTCGTGGAAAACCGTAAGACGCCCCACCACTCTGGCGAAGGGAAACCCGCTAACCCAGAACCAGGTGAACGCAACTGACGGTTTTAGGGGATAATACTAATAGGCAGTTGAGAAGGAAGTTGAGCACAGACATAAGTCTTCCACCCAGTTGACAGGACTTGTCAAGAGCCTTCACTTTTCAATAGTCAGTCCTGACAAAAGGTCTGCACTGCTTCTGTCTCAATTAATTTATAAAAAATGGGTGCAAAGCAAGGAAAAGTCTCTTCACCCCCTCCAAATGTGGGAGAAACATGCAAGGATTATGTAGCCCGGGTCTGTGGGACTAATCATTATTTAGTTACTCCCTGGGTGGATAATATGGCAGGATGGACAGAGGGGATGAAGAGTATAGATCCGTTCCCTTGGGAAGGGGCCAATGACACCTTCCATATGGACATGGTAAAAGGGTTATGTTTGGGTGACATTGAAGCTTTACCCATATTATAGTCCTGACCCTCAGTGGGACATGCAGTATATGAAGTTAGGAGGGGAAAATTGGCTTACTTATGCACCATATTGGTATGCCAGATCAAATAAAAAGGTGAAGAAACAGAAGGCAGAGAACCAGGAGGGATATAAAAAGAAACAATACCCCCTTTCCCCAGAAAAAGGAAAGGGGATTGAGCCTATGTTGATGGAATTCCTAGAGGCAGGGGTAATTGAGGAAATTATTTCTCCCTATAATACACCTATCAACCTAGTGAGAAAGGCTGACAATACCTTTAGGTTTGTCCAGGATCTTAGAGCAGTAAATGCACAGATCATACCCACAGCCCCTGTGGTTCCAGACGTACCATCTCTGCAATCAGCCATTCCTGCCCATGCAGAGTTCTTCTCTGTTATTGATTTAAAGAATGCATTTTTTTCTGTCCTAGTGGACAAGGAGATGCGACCACTCTTTGCTTTTACATGTAAATTTCGCCAGTATACTTGGTGTAGAATGCCTCAGGGTTATATAGACTCCCTAGTAGTCTACTTTATTGTCCTCCAAGCTACACTGCACCCTTGGACTGCCCCTCATGGTTCTGTCCTTCAAAAATATGTGGACAATCTCCTCATATGTAGTTCTACTCGGGAGGCTTGCCAGGCAGACTGTGTTAGTTTATTACTGTGGTTATGTGAATGTGGTCACAAAGTTTCTAGGAAAAAATTACAATGGTGTATGGACAGTGTTGAATACTTGGGCTTTGTTCTCAGTAAAGGTGAGAGGAAAATCAGCCATGCCAGAATTACTGCCGTACTGGGTCTGCCCCGCCCACAAACCAAGAAAGACATGTTGACCTTTCTTGGCATGATTGGTTACTGCCGCCAACGGATTGCTGATTGTTCCTACTATGATAATATTCTGAGACAAGCCACTAATACTGATATGCCCGATTTCATTAAATGGTCTGATGAAATGTTACAAGCTTTTAGTCATTTGAAATGTGCAATGGTTTCAAGTCCTGGTTTGGGCATACCCGACTATGGCGTGATGTTTCACTTATTTGCCATGGACAATTGTAAAACCATGGCGGGAGTCCTGGCGCAAGACTATGGAGGCAAATTCCTCCCTGTTGCTTTTTTCTCAAAGGTAGTTCCCGTACAGGTTCAGGGCATGCCTGCGTGTCTCAGGAGTTTGGCAGCTTGCGCTATGGTCACCGAGATGGCTACGCCTATCACCCTAGGTCATCCCACCACTCTGCATACCTCACACAATGTTCAGGCCCTGTTGAAGAACATACATACTCAACACATATCAGCACAAAGACTGAGTGGATATGAAGTCTTGTTGCTCTCTAATCCTCAACTTCATATCAAATACTCAGCCCCCACATTTGGCCCAATGGCTATACTGAAAGCCTTACTTGGCTACAATGGAGAGCAGGATGATTTGCCTCCTCCCCATGTATGTACTGAGCTTATACATGAACATACCTCATCTAGGCCTGACTTTCAGTCCACACCCATTGAAGGAGCACCTGATATTTTTGTGGATGGATCCTGTTCCCGCCCTAATGACAACACTTATCATGCAGGATACGCTGTGGTTCAACTGCCTGATGTCATTCTGGAATCAAATCCTATAACTTTTCAGTCAGCCCAAGCAGCTGAACTGATTGCCCTCACTAGAGCTTGTTGTCTTTTTAAGGGAAGAGATGTAAACATATACACCGATTCAAAATATGCCTTTGGGGTTGTCCATGATCATGGGGTAATCTGGCAGAGAAGAGGCTTCATAGCTGCAGATGGGAAGAAAATCTCACATTCTACCCTAGTACATGATCTCCTGGCCGCCATCCAATTACCACGCAAAGTTGCTATTATCCATTGCAGGACACATACTGGTCTCCAAAAGCACATAGCTAAAGGGAATGCCCTAGCTGATCAGGCAGCAAAAGAGGCTGCAATTAGAAAGCGAATGTTCAAATGCCCTCCCTAGTTCCGGAAATTACCCTCACTGACAATCTATTGCTCAGCCTCCAGGATTTGGCTACCAGTAGTGACAAGATGGAATGGCAGTCGGTAGGTGCAGTACAAGACCCTGATACAGGTCTTATCTTCAAAGAGGGGAAACCTTGTATTCTAGTTGCAAGCGCCCCAACGTAATAGAAAAGGGGATCTAGAAGTAGTACAGGCAGAATATGTGAGGAAACTTGTAGAAACTTTAGATCAAATTGAACGAGATGTTGCTCGTGCCTCTCCTTTCTCTCCACAGGAACCTACTCTTTCTTTCCAACCAGGAGATATGGTGATAGTCCAGTGCCTGGCAAAAGGACGAAAACAGATCGAGTTCCCGTTTGGACCACCCACCCGAGTGGTAGCAGTCACCAGAACAGCAATTCTCACAGAAGAGGCTCCAATCTGGATTCACGCTAGCAGGATAAAAAGGGTCCCAGAGGCTTCTTCTCCAGTGACGGACAAAGACAAAGAGGGTGAAGCAGGTGTGAAATCCCTGAAAAGTGCCTTGCCACGGGCTGAAGATGATGACCCCACAATATTCTGGGATATTTGCTTGTCTGCTGATAATTATAAGTCTTTGTGTTTTCTTGCAAGTCGGGCTTATTACTACATGTATTTATTACCCAGAGGAGAGGAGTTTCTTCTGTGGTGCACTAAATAATCGGACAGTACATAAAAGAGCTCAGGAGCAAGATCCCTTTGCTTCTGGCCCCTTTTATTCTGAACAGAACAGTATAATTAAGATGGCAAATGCCTTAAATGTTAGTTCATTGTGCCTTAAAGACTTACAGAGCCCACAGGATCTTATACAAACATGTGTTATTGCTGCGCCTACACCCGATCAATCCCTCCTTGAAGTTTGGTCAATGGCTAACAATACATAATCTTTTATTCCCTTGTATGACCTCTGTGGGGAGGGCCAGAAATTAGGAGATAACCGGGATAATATTAGAATAATTACTATCAATGTGACTGCAACAGAGACTTGTTTCACCTTTTCCCAGGATATGACTTTATATTGTGATGGTAGAAACATAAAAAGTGGGTTACCTAAGAATAGTGTATATAATTACATTGACAACACCTGTAAAAAGGATAGTAGGCTTGCTAGTTCGCTGAATAATTCCATGAGTTGTAATAAGACCATTGTGACTCCTAGTTTTATCTATAATATAATGCTCCATAAGGGATGTTTTTTGTCTTGTGGTAACAGCACTTACAATTACATTCCTGCTAATGTTATTGGAGGTCCCTGTGTGTTATCCAGGCTGACTCTGGCCCTTCCCAGCCAACCCCCTATCAGGAGATCTCACAGATCGGTTACCGAGACTTTATCAGAAGATTGTGACTCTACTTTACCCCTCCTCAGCCGTACAGAATATATCAGTTTGGGTACCTCTATATTAGGAGTGCCCGGACTGGCTATATATAATGCTCGTACTATAAATTCTATTGCATGTGCCTTGGCTAAAACTCTGAATCACACCTCTATCGCTTTATCAGACATACTTTTAGATCTACAAGGAGTAAGAGGAGTAGTGCTAGAAACTAGGCTTGCTGTAGATTATCTGTTACTTAAACATAATATAGGAACACAGGCGAATAGGATGTGCAGAGTACCTGCACTCCCAGTGTGGTATCGGATGGGGCGCACTCGAAAGACCTCAAGACAGGAGTATTCTTTTTTAGGGATTTATTGACAACACGTTTCGGGGCATACACGCCCCTTTTTCAAGTCTAAAGTAGGTGAAACATATAAAACGAATACATATAGACATGTAGTGAGACCATTTAACAAAAAAAGCATAAAAGAGATGAATGTAAAAAAAGAATAAAAAATTGAATAAAAAAATACACATAAATATTAAAAATATATGTATGAAATTGATAATAAATATAAATATAAAATCAATGTTTTTGATTCTGTAAAGATAGAACCGCTATATGTTTGTACATAAATAATTTTTTTTTCCTATGTACGTATGGAATAAAGTAAATGATTGTTTTTGAGAATGGATAAATAAATGGGTAGGAAACCCTAATAGAAGACACTGATAGCGATTAAAAGAAGGAGGGGTTTTACCTGGAGTGAATATAAGTATAAGTGTGAATAGAGCCGCTATACGTTTAATATCAATGAGGAGGTTTGGAGTTTTTTATATATATACATATATGGAATAATTAATTAATTTTCGAGGATGGATATGTGGGTAAAAAACCCTTTATAAAAGACAATGATGGCGATTGCAAAAAAGGGGTTTACCTGGAGTGCCGTGCTTTTGAATAGGAGTACGCCAAAGATGTCTCTAAGGATGAAAAAATCTTATGAAAAGGTGGCTATATTGCAGCAAATAAATGATAAGACACATATAACTATAAACTTGATGATATGGTAGATGGATGAGTAAATAAGTAAGTAATTAATGTATGTTATGCAGGACATGAATTGGCAGATGCATAGAGTTATTAATGAGTACCTCAGGAGTAGCTCCGTGACACGTGGGAACGCCAGCAGCTCAGCTCTGGCATGCCAGAGCGCGCGCTGCTAGATGTAGGAGGGAGTGAGGGCCGGGCTGGTGACGTCATCTATGACGTCCCGGTCGGCTTGTGAAGAGGTTACTGAAGGTGCGATGCTGTCAGGGGAGGTGCCGATGTAGGTCTGAGGAAGCAGTTACAATGGATGAGGGGGGGGGGGGGGGGAGGTGAAGAACTGAAGGTATCAATGAATGATGTAACAATTGGATAATGTTAAATTAAATCAGCCTGGTATTAATTGGTTATTAAACAGGATGAAAAGGATATGACTGGTATGTTCTTTTTATAGGTTGGAGAGTATAACAATATGACAGGAATAAATGAATAGACTATGGGATAGGTGTGTATGTAGATGGATATTTTGAGGTACATATAAGACTGGTAGATGTTGGCGGAAGGAATGGGTGAGTATGTGAATCATGCAAAGTGTTTTCTGACAAGTGGATACTGGAACAAGGATATAGATATCAGTGTTAAAAAGAATTACTCTCCAGGGATTCATTTAAGCCAAAGGGTTCCAGACACTGCAATTTATATATCCAGAACATTTCCCTCCGTCTTAGGGACTGAAAGCGGTTTGCTTGTTCCGTTTTAACTTGTTCTATTGGTGTTATGGTCAAATCCTTCGGATCCTTATTATGAACCTGGAGGAAATGTCTTGAAACTCCATGTTTTAGGTAACCATTAGTAATATTCCACCGATGCTTGTTCATCCGTTCCCTTAGGGTCATGGTGGTTCTCCCTATGTATTGAAGGCCGCAGTTGCATTCAATGAGATAGACAACATAGCTGGATGAGCAGTTGAGAAATTGTTTGATCTGATATTGTTCACCCGAGACGTTACTACAAAAAACAGTGGTTTTATTAGAAATGTTAGTACAACATTTGCACATACGGTGTCCACATTTGTAGCTACCCCGTATATCAGGAAATAGCAGTGGCGTTTTTTTTTTTTTTTTTATTCAATTTTTTATTCTTTTTTTACATTCATCTCTTTTATGCTTTTTTTGTTAAATGGTCTCACTACATGTCTATATGTATTCGTTTTATATGTTTCACCTACTTTAGACTTGAAAAAGGGGCGTGTATGCCCCGAAACGCGTTGTCAATAAATCCCTAAAAAAGAATACTCCTGTCTTGAGGTCTTTTGAGTGCACCCCATCCGATACCACACTGGGAGTGCAGGTACTCTGCACATCCTATTCGCCTGTGTTCCTTATTCCAGTACCTTGGGGGTTCTGGCAAACCACCCAATCGGACTGTTGCGGTATCATCTGGCGGCACCAACCTCCTCACATCGCCTGTACAAGAGTTGTGCCTTAAGATAGCACAACCTTGCAAGGTGAGCCTAATTTTCACACTTCTCTAGTTCAATCCTTTGGAAGTAACGCACTACCCTATGAGCGCCTTCTCTCTCTCTTGCCATATGTCCTTAAACATAATATAGGATGTCAAGATTTTAAAGGAATGTGTTTCTTTAATCTATCTCACCATTCGAGATCAATCCAGTCCCATATTCAAGGGTTACATGAAATCGCTAATAATATTAAGAAGGATGTTGATTCATCATCCTCGTGGGACTGGTTATTGAGCTGGCTGCCGGACTTGAGTTGGTTAAGAATATTATTTATCAGTATTATAATTATAATTGCTTCCTTGATTATCATATGTTGCTGTATTCAATGTATTCCATCTCTCATTCAGATGTTTTGCGCAATTTGTCCAAAACCCACAGATCCTGGACAACCTATGCTACTTACCTCTCTTTGAGAGAGAGAAGATAAGTCATATTCATGACTTAAGAGGGAATTGAAGGGTTAAATCAAGCAAGCTATATGCTATGTAGTGAGGAGTTTCATAACAAAATGCTATCTGATCTGTACCAAGGATATCAGTCAAGTATGTTTGCAATAGCCTATATAGGGAATCGTTTGTACTCAGCAACATTGTTAATGATTGGTAGAATTAATGTATATAAGACTGAGGCTATACAAATAAAAAATGAGAGTTATTTTTACTGAGACTAGAATTGTGTGTCAGTGTCTCATTGAAATATACTCTCCGGAAGTCCGAAGGGAAAGCAGGGTGCAGAAGAAAGATCCTTTCATGTATTATGATTAGTGTTGAGCGAACAGTTCGAGCATCGTTCGGGTTCGTACCGAATTTTGGGGTGTCCGGGACACGGACCCGAACATTTTCAAAAAAGTTTGGGTTCGGGTCCGTTGTTCGGCGATTTCTTCCCGCTTTCTGAAGGGCTGCACAGCAGCCAATCAGCTAGCGTTTTACTTCTTGCCCTAAGAGCCCATCACAGCCATGCCTACTAATGGCATGGCTGTGATTGGCCAAGTGTAGCATGTGACCCAGCCTCTATTTAAGCTGGAGTCACGTAGCGCCGCACGTCACACTGCTCTGATTAGTGTAAGGAGAGGACGCAGCTTCTGTCAGGGCGAGATTAGGCAGGGTAAAGTCAGCAACAGCACCTAATGAACGGATCGATCTACAGCTGTGAATGATTGAACTTCTGCTAGTTACTTGCTCACTGTTTTTTAGGCTGGACAGAGCATTTTTCTGTCACTTATTTTCTGGGTTGATCGGCGGCCATTTTGTGACTTGTGGTGCACCAGAAGAAGCTGCCACCAAGTCCATCAATCCATCAATACTAGTTTTTTTTTGCTATATCCTACATCAGGGGCTTGGCTATGCTAATTGTCACCCCTAGAAACTCAGGATAGCAATTTCTATATTTTATTAAGGGGTTAAATACAATTGCCCAAATACCAATCCCCTAAATCTGGTGTTCCAGCTTTGGCTAGTCAAGTATAATACTGTCTGCTGTCTGGCAAAGGATAGATTATTTTCTGTGGTGAAATTCAATTGCCAAAATAGCAATACCATAAATCAGTGGTTTCAGCTGTGGCTCGCAAAATAGAATAGTGTCCGCCAAAACATATATTTTGTTCTGGGGTGAAATTAATCTGGCAAAATAGCAATACCCTGAATCTGGTGTCGAAGCTGTTACAGGCCAGATTTCATAGTCTCTTGCAAAACATATATTTTGTTCTGGGGTGAAATTAATCTGCCAAAATAGCAATACCCTGAATCTGGTGTACCAGCTGTTGCAGGCCAGATTTCATAGTGTCCGCCAAAACATATATTTTGTTCTGGGGTGAAATTAATCTACCAAAATAGCAATACCCTGAATCTGGTGTCCCAGCTGTTGCAGGCCAGATTTCATAGTATCCGCCAAAACATATATTTTGTTCTGGGGTGACATTCAATTGCCAAAATAGCAATACCCTGAATCTGGTGTCCCAGCTGTTGCAGGCCACGTTTCATAGTGTGCGTCAAAACATATATTTTGTTCTGGGGTGAAATTCAATTGCCAAAATAGCAATACCATAAATCACTGGTTTCAGCTGTGCCTGGCAAAATAGAATAATGTCCATCAAAACATATATTTTGTTCTGTGGTGAAATTAATCTGCCAAAATAGCAATACCCTGAATTTGATGTCCCAGCTTTTGCAGGCCAGATTTCATAGTGTCCTCCATAACATATATTTTGTTCTGGGGTGAGATTAATCTGCCAAAATAGCAATACCCTGAATCTGGTGTCCCAGCTGTTGCAGGCCAGGATTCATAGTGTCCGACAAAACATATATTTTGTTCTGGGGTGAAATTAATCTGCCAAAATAGCAATACCCTGAATCTGGTGTCCCAGCTGTTGCAGGCCAGGATTCATAGTGTCCGCCAAAACATATATTTTGTTCTGGGGTGAAATTAATCTGCCAAAATAGCAATACCCGGAATCGGGTGTCCCAGCTGTTGCAGGCCAGGATTCATAGTGTCCGCAAAAACATATATTTTGTTCTGGGGTGACATTCAATTGCCAAAATAGCAATACCCTGAATCTGGTGTCCCAGTTGTCGCAGGCCAGATTTCATATTATCTTGCAAAACATATATTTTGTTCTGGGGTGAAATTAATCTGCCAAAAAAGCAATACCCTGAATTTGGTGTCCCAGCTGTTGCAGGGCAGATTTCATAGTGTCTTGCAAAACATATATTTTGTTCTGGGGTGAAATTAATCTGCCAAAATAGCAATACGCTGAATCTGGTGTCCCAGGTGTTGCAGGCCAGGATTCATAATGTCTATAAAAACATACATTTTGTTGTGGGGTGACATTCAATGCCAAAATAGCAATACCCTGAATCTGGTGTCCCAGCTGTTGCAGGCCACGTTTCATAGTGTCCGTCAAAACATATATTTTGTTCTGGGGTGAAATTCAATTGCCAAAATAGCAATACCCTGAATCTGGTGTCCCAGCTGTTGCAGGCCAGGTAACATAGTGTCCGCAAAAACATATATTTTGTTCTGGGGTGACATTCAATTGCCAAAATAGCAATAACCTGAATCTGGTGTACCAGCTGTTGCAGGCCAGATTTCATAGTGTCCGCCAAAACATATATTTTGTTCAGGGGTGAAATTCAATTGCCAAAATAGCAATACCCTGAATCTGGTGTCCCAGCTGTTGCAGGCCAGGTAACATAGTGTCCGCAAAAACATATATTTTGTTCTGGGGTGACATTCAATTGCCAAAATAGCAATACCCTGAATCTGGTGTCCCAGCTATTGCAGGCCAGGATTCTTAGTGTCCGCCAAAACATATATTTTGTTCTGGGGTGAAATTAATCTGCAAAAATAGCAATACCCTGAATCTGATGTCCCAGCTGTTGCAGGCCAGATTTCATAGTGTCCGCCAAAACATATATTTTGTTCTGGGGTGAAATTAATCTGCCAAAATAGCAATACCCTGAATCTGGTGTCCAAGCTGTTGCAGGCCAGATTTCATAGTGTCAGCCAAAACATATATTTTGTTCTGGGGTGAAATTAATCTGCCAAAATAGCAATACCCTGAATCTGGTGTCCCAGCTGTTGCAGGCCAGATTTCATAGTGTCTTGCAAAACATATATTTTGTTCTGGGGTGAAATTAATCTGCCAAAATAGCAATACCCTGAATCTGGTGTCCCAGCTGTTGCAGGCCTGGATTCATAGTGTCTGCAAAAACATACATTTTGTTATGGGGTGACATTCAATTGCCAAAATAGCAATACCCTGAATCTGGTGTCCCAGCTGTTGCAGGCCAAGTTTCATAGTGTCCGTCAAAACATATATTTTGTTCTGGGGTGAAATTCAATTGCCAAAATAGCAATACCCTGAATCTGGTGTCCTAGCTGTTGCAGGCCAGGATTCATAGTGTCCGCAAAAACATATATTTTGTTCTGGGGTGACATTCAATTGCCAAAATAGCAATACCCTGAATCTGGTGTCCCAGCTGTTGCAGGCCAGATTTCATAGTGTCCGTCAAAACATATATTTTGTTCTGGGGTGAAATTCAATTGCCAAAATAGCAATACCATAAATCACTGGTTTCAGCTGTCCCTGGCAAAATAGAATAATGTCCACCAAAACATATATTTTGTTCTGTGGTGAAATTAATCTGCCAAAATAGCAATTCCCTGAATTTGGTGTCCCAGCTGTTGCAGGCCAGATTTCATAGTGTCCTCCATAACATATATTTTGTTCTGGGGTGAAATTAATCTGCCAAAATAGCAATACCCTGAATCTGGTGTCCCAGCTGTTGCAGGCCAGGATTCATAGTGTCCGCCAAAACATATATTTTGTTCTGGGGTGAAATTAATCTGACAAAATAGCAATACCCTGAATCTGGTGTCCCAGCTGTTGCAGGCCAGGATTCATAGTGTCCGCCAAAACATATATTTTGTTCTGGGGTGAAAATAATCTGCCAAAATAGCAATACCCGGAATCGGGTGTCCCAGCTGTTGCAGGCCAGGATTCATAGTGTCCGCAAAAACATATATTTTGTTCTGGGGTGACATTCAATTGCCAAAATAGCAATACCCTGAATCTGGTGTCCCAGCTGTTGCAGGCCAAGTTTCATAGTGTCCGTCAAAACATATATTTTGTTCTGGGGTGAAATTCAATTGCCAAAATAGCAATACCCTGAATCTGGTGTCCTAGCTGTTGCAGGCCAGGATTCATAGTGTCCGCAAAAACATATATTTTGTTCTGGGGTGACATTCAATTGCCAAAATAGCAATACCCTGAATCTGGTGTCCCAGCTGTTGCAGGCCAGATTTCATAGTGTCCGTCAAAACATATATTTTGTTCTGGGGTGAAATTAATCTGCCAAAATAGCAATACCCTGAATCTGGTGTCCCAGCTGTTGCAGGCCTGGATTCATAGTGTCTGCAAAAACATACATTTTGTTATGGGGTGACATTCAATTGCCAAAATAGCAATACCCTGAATCTGGTGTCCCAGCTGTTGCAGGCCACGTTTCATAGTGTCCGTCAAAACATATATTTTGTTCTGGTGTGAAATTCAATTGCCAAAATAGCAATACCCTGAATCTGGTGTCCTAGCTGTTGCAGGCCAGGATTCATAGTGTCCGCAAAAACATATATTTTGTTCTGGGGTGACATTCAATTGCGAAAAATAGCAATACCCTGAATCTGGTGTCCCAGCTGTTGCAGGCCAGATTTCATAATGTCTTGCAAAACATATATTTTGTTCTGGGGTGAAATTAATCTGCCAAAATAGCAATACCCTGAATCTGGTGTCCCAGCTGTTGCAGGCCAGGATTCATAGTGTCCGCAAAAACATATATTTTGTTCTGGGGTGACATTCAATTGACAAAATAGCAATAACCTGAATCTGGTGTCCCAGCTGTTGCAGGCCAGGATTCATAGTGTCCGCAAAAACATATATTTTGTTCTGGGGTGACATTCAATTGGCAAAATAGCAATACCCTGAATCTGTTGTCCCAGCTGTTGCAGGCCACGTTTCATAGTGTCCGTCAAAACATATATTTTGTTCTGGGGTTACATTCAATTGCCAAAATAGCAATACCCTGAATCTGGTGTCCCAGCTGTTGCAAGCCAGGATTCTTAGTGTCCGCCAAAACATATATTTTGTTCTGGGGTGAAATTAATCTGCCAAAATAGCAATACCCTTAATCTGGTGTCCCAGCTGTTGCAGGCCAGATTTCATAATGTCTTGCAAAACATATATTTTGTTCTGGGGTGAAATTAATCTGCCAAAATAGCAATACCCTGAATCTGGTGTCCCAGCTGTTGCAGGCCAGGATTCATAGTGTCCGCAAAAACATATATTTTGTTCTGGGGTGACATTCAATTGCCAAAATAGCAATACCCTGAATCTGGTGTCCCAGCTGTTGCAGGCCAGGATTCATAGTGTCCGCAAAAACATATATTTTGTTCTGGGGTGACATTCAATTGGCAAAATAGCAAATACCCTGAATCTGGTGTCCCAGCTGTTGCAGGCCACGTTTCATAGTGTCCGTCAAAACATATATTTTGTTCTGGGGTGACATTCAATTGCCAAAATAGCAATACCCTGAATCTGGTGTCCCAGCTGTTGCAAGCCAGGATTCTTAGTGTCCGCCAAAACATATATTTTGTTCTGGGGTGAAATTAATCTGCCAAAATAGCAATACCCTGAATCTGGTGTCCCAGCTGTTGCAGGCCACGTTTCATAGTGTCCGTCAAAACATATATTTTGTTCTGGGGTGACATTCAATTGCCAAAATAGCAATACCCTGAATCTGGTGTCCCAGCTGTTGCAGGCCAGGATTCTTAGTGTCTGCCAAAACATATATTTTGTTCTGGGGTGAAATTAATCTGCCAAAATAGCAATACCCTGAATCTGGTGTCCCAGCTGTTGCAGGCCAGATTTCATAGTGTCTTGCAAAACATATATTTTGTTCTGGGGTGAAATTAATCTGCCAAAATAGCAATACCCTGAATCTGGTGTCCCAGCTGTTGCAGGCCAGATTTCATATTGTCTGTAAAAACATACATTTTGTTGTGGGGTGACATTCAATTGCCAAAATAGCAATACCTTGAATCTGGTGTCCCAGCTGTTGCAGGCCACGTTTCATAGTGTCCGTCAAAACATATATTTTGTTCTGGGGTGAAATTCAATTGCCAAAATAGCAATACCCTGAATCTGGTGTCCCAGCTGTTGCAGGCCAGATTTCATAGTGTCCGCCAAAACATATATTTTGTTCTGGGGTGAAATTAATCTGCCAAAATAGCAATACCCTGAATCTGGTGTCCCAGCTGTTGCAGGCCTGGATTCATAGTGTCTGCAAAAACATACATTTTGTTATGGGGTGACATTCAATTGCCAAAATAGCAATACCCTGAATCTGGTGTCCCAGCTGTTGCAGGTCACGTTTCATAGTGTCCGTCAAAACATATATTTTATTCTGGGGTGAAATTCAATTGCCAAAATAGCAATACCCTGAATCTGGTGTCCTAGCTGTTGCAGGCCAGGATTCATAGTGTCCGCAAAAACATATATTTTGTTCTGGGGTGACATTCAATTGCCAAAATAGCAATACCCTTAATCTGGTGTCCCAGCTGTTGCAGGCCAGATTTCATAATGTCTTGCAAAACATATATTTTGTTCTGGGGTGAAATTAATCTGCCAAAATAGCAATACCCTGAATCTGGTGTCCCAGCTGTTGCAGGCCAGGATTCATAGTGTCCGTAAAAATATATATTTTGTTCTGGGGTGACATTCAATTGCCAAAATAGCAATACCCTGAATCTGGTGTCCCAGCTGTTGCAGGCCAGGATTCATAGTGTCCGCAAAAACATATATTTTGTTCTTGGGTGACATTCAATTGGCAAAATAGCAATACCCTGAATCTGTTGTCCCAGCTGTTGCAGGCCACGTTTCATAGTGTCCGTCAAAACATATATTTTGTTCTGGGGAGACATTCAATTGCCAAAATAGCAATACCCTGAATCTGGTGTCCCAGCTGTTGCAGGCCAGGATTCTTAGTGTCCGCCAAAACATATATTTTGTTCTGGGGTGAAATTAATCTGCCAAAATAGCAATACCCTGAATCTGGTGTCCCAGCTGTTGCAGGCCAGATTTCATAGTGTCCGCCAAAACATATATTTTGTTCTGGGGTGAAATTAATCTGACAAAATAGCAATACCCTGAATCTGGTGTCCCAGCTGTTGCAGGCCAGATTTCATATTGTCCGCCAAAACATATATTTTGTTCTTGGGTGAAATTAATCTGCCAAAATAGCAATACCCTGAATCTGGTGTCCCAGCTGTTGCAGGGCAGATTTCATAGTGTCTTGCAAAACATATATTTTGTTCTGGGGTGAAATTAATCTGCCAAAATAGCAATACCCTGAATCTGGTGTCCCAGCTGTTGCAGGGCAGATTTCATAGTGTCTTGCAAAACATATATTTTGTTCTGGGGTGAAATTAATCTGCCAAAATAGCAATACCCTGAATCTGGTGTCCCAGCTGTTGCAGGCCAGGATTCATAGTGTCTGTAAAAACATACATTTTGTTGTGGGGTGACATTCAATTGCCAAAATAGCAATACCCTGAATCTGGTGTCCCAGCTGTTGCAGGCCAGATTTCATAGTGTCCGTCAAAACATATATTTTGTTCTGGGGTGAAATTAATCTGCCAAAATAGCAATACCCTGAATCTGGTGTCCCAGCTGTTGCATGCCTGGATTCATAGTGTCTGCAAAAACATACATTTTGTTATGGGGTGACATTCAATTGCCAAAATAGCAATACCCTGAATCTGGTGTCCCAGCTGTTGCAGGCCACGTTTCATAGTGTCCGTCAAAACATATATTTTGTTCTGGGGTGAAATTCAATTGCCAAAATAGCAATACCCTGAATCTGGTGTCCTAGCTGTTGCAGGCCAGGATTCTTAGTGTCCGCAAAAACATATATTTTGTTCTGGGGTGACATTCAATTGCCAAAATAGCAATACCCTGAATCTGGTGTCCCAGCTGTTGCAGGCCAGATTTCATAGTGTCTTGCAAAACTTATATTTTGTTCTGGGGTGAAATTAATCTGCCAAAATAGCAATACCCTGAATCTGGTGTCCCAGCTGTTGCAGGCCAGGATTCATAGTGTCTGTAAAAACTTACTTTTTGTTGTGGGGTGACATTCAATTGCCAAAATAGCAATACCCTGAATCTGGTGTCCCAGTTGTTGCAGGCCAGGATACATAGTGTCCGCAAAATCATATATTTTGTTCTGGGGGGGACATTCAATTGCCAAAATAGCAATACCTTGAATCTGGTGTCCCAGCTGTTGCAGGCCAGGATTTATAGTGTCCGCAAAAACCTATATTTTGTTCTGGCCTTGGGTGAAATTAATCTGCCAAAATAGCAATACCCTGAATCTGGTGTCCCAGCTGTTGCAGGCCAGATTTCATAGTGTCCGCCAAAACATATATTTTGTTCTGGGGTGAAATGAATCTGCCAAAATAGCAATACCCTGAATCTGGTGTCCCAGCTGTTGCAGGCCAGATTTCATAGTGTCCGCCAAAACATATATTTTGTTCTGGGGTGAAATTCAATTGCCAAAATAGCAATACCATAAATCAGTGGTTTCAGCTGTGGCTGGCAAAATAGAATAGTGTCCGCCAAAACATATATTTTTTTCTGGGGTGAAATTAATCTGCCAAAATAGCAATACCCTGAATCTGGTGATCCCAGCTGTTGCAGGCCAGGATTCATAGTGTCCGCAAAAACATATATTTTGTTCTGGCCTGGGGTCAAATTCAATTGCCAAAATAGCAATACCATAAATCAGTGGTTTCAGCTGTGGCTGGCAAAATATAATAGTGTCCGCAAAAACATACATTTTGTTCTGGGGTGACATTCAATTGCCAAAATAGCAATACCCTGAATCTGTTGTCCCAGCTGTTGCAGGCCAAGTGTAAATCTGTCCATAAAAGGATACCTTTCATCCAGGGCTTATATACTAGCCCTTAAAGAGATATTCCCCTAAATCAATGGTTACTGCAGTGCCTGGATTAGTGTAATACGCTACATAAACAAATAGGCAGATAGTGTTAGGTGCCTGTAAAAACAGGCCTAAATTTGAAATCAATACATTGGGCCAAATATTTTTTTCCTTATTGTGGTGCTTGGTGAACGGTAACAATGAGGAAAACATCTAGTAAGGGACGCGGTCGTGTTAGTGTACCCTCTTGTGCTGGGAGAGGACGTGGCCATTCTGCCACAGCCACACGTCCTAGTGAACCAACTACCTCAGGTTCCAGTACCCGCCAGAATTTACGGCAATATTTGGTGGGGCGCAATGCCGTTCTAAGGATTGGTCAATTGGTTGGCCGACAGTGGATCCAGCATGTTCACAACATTATCTCCCACCCAGTCTTCTGCTGAAAGCGCACAGGTGGCACCTGAAAACCAAGCCCATCAGTCTGTCACATCACCCCCATGCATATCAGGGAAACTGTCAGAGCCTCAAGTTATGCAGCAGTCTCTTATGCTGTTTGAAGACTCTGCTGGCAGGGTTTCCCAAGGAAATCCACCTAGCCATTCCCCAGTGGTGGAAGACATAGAATGCACTGATGCACAACCACTGATGTTTCCTGATGATGAGGACATGGGAATACCACCTCATCGGAGTCCGCACGTCTCTGATGATGACGAAACACAGGTGCCAACTGCTGCGTCTTTCTGCAGTGTGCAGACCGAACAGGAGGTCAGGGAGGAAGACTGTGTGGAAGACGATGCAGGGGACGATGAGGTCCTAGACCCCACATGGAATGAAGGTCGTGCCACTGACTTTCATAGTTCAGAGGAAGAGGCAGTGGTGAAACCGAGCCAATAGCGTAGCAAAAGAGGGAGCAGGGGGCAAAAGCAGACCAGCCGCCGCCAAGAGAGTTCGCCAGCTACTGGCCACCGCCACCAGGGACCGAGCACCCCAAAGGCAGCTTAAAGGAGTTCCCTGGCATGGCACTTTTTTAAACAATGTGCTGACGACAAGACCCGAGTGGTTTGCACGCTGTGCCATCAGATCCTGAAGTGAGGCATTAACGTTCTGAATCTTAGCACAACCTGCATGACCAGGTATCTACATGCAAAGTATGAACTGCAGTGGAGTAAACACCTTAAAAGCAAGGAACTCACTCTGGCTCCCTCTGCTCACTCTTCTGCTGCTGCCTCGGCCTCTTCCTCCGCCTCGGGAGGAATGTTGGCACCTGCCGCCCACCAAACAGAGGATGTGCCACCGACAACACCACCTGCGTCACCAAGCATCTCTACTATGTCACACGGCAGCGTTCAGCTCTCCATCTCACAAACCTTGGAGAGAAAGCGTAAATTCCCACCTAGCCACCCTCGAGCCCTGGGCCTGAATGCCAGCATTTTTAAACTACTGGCCTTTGAAATGCTGTCATTCAGGCTGGTGGACACAGACAGCTTCAAACAGCTGATGTCCATGGCTGTCCCACAGTATGTTGTTCCCAGCCGCCACTACTTCTCCAAGACAGCCGTGCCTTCCCTGCACAACCAAGTATCCGATAAAATCAAGTGTGCACTGCGCAACGCCATCTGTGGCAAGGTCCACCTAACCACAGATACGTGGACAAGTAAGCACGGCCAGGGACACTATATCTCCTTAACTGCACACTGGGTAAATGCAGTGGTGGCTGGGCCCCAGGCGGAGAGTTCCTTGGCGCACGTCCTTCCGCCGCCAAGGATCGCAGGGCATCATTCTTTGCCTCCTGTAGCCTCCTCCTCCTACTCGGCATCCTCCTCCTCTGCTTCTACCAGCTCATCCAGTCAGCCACACACCTTCACCACCAACTTCAGCACAGCCCAGGGTAAACGTCAGCAGGCCATTCTGAAACTCATATGTTTGGAGGACAGGCCCCACACTGCGCAGGAGTTGTGGCGGGGTATTGAACAACAGACCGACCAGTGGTTTCTGCCGGTGGGCCTCAAGCCCGGTCTGGTGGTGTGCGATAATGGGTGAAATCTCGTTGCAGCTCTGGGACTAGCCGGTTTGACGCACATCCCTTGCCTGGCACATGTGCTGAATTTGGTGGTGCAGAAGTTCATTCACAACTACCCCAACATGTCAGAGCTGCTGCATAAAGTGAGGGCCATCTGTGCGGGCTTCCGGCGTTCACATCCTGCTGCTGCTCACCTGTCTGAGCTATAGCAGAACTTCAGCCTTCCCGCTCACCGCCTCATATGCGACGTGCCCACCAAGTAGAACTCCACCTTGCACATGCTGGAGAGACTGTGCGAGCAGCAGCAGGCCATAGTGGGGTTTCAGCTGCAGCACGCACGCGTCAGTCGCACTGCGGAACAGCACCACTTCACCACCAATGATTGGGCCTCCATGCGAGACCTGTGTGCCCTGTTGCACTGTTTTGAGTACTCCACCAACATGGCCAGTGGCGATGACACCGTTATCAGCGTTACAATGCCACTTCTATGTCTCCTTGAGAAAACGCTTAGGGAGATGATGGAAGAGGAGGTGGCCCAGGTTGAGGAGGAGGAGGATGAGGGGTCATTTTTAGCACTTTCAGGCCAGTCTGTTAGAAGTGGCTCAGAGGGAGGTATTTTGCAACAGCAGAGGCCAGGTACAAATGTGGCCAGCCAGGGCCCACTATTGGAGGACGAGGAGGATGAGGAGGAGGTGGAGGAGGATGAGGATGAAGCAGGTTCACAGCGGTGTGGCACCCGACACAGCTCAGGCCCATCACTGGAGCGTGGCTGGGGGGATACGGAGGACGATGACGATATGCCTCCCACAGAGGACAGCTTGTCCTTACCTCTGGGGAGCCTGGCACACATGAGCGACTACATGCTGCAGTGCCTGCGCAACGACAGCAGAGTTGCCCACAATTTAACCTGTGCGGACTACTGGGTTGCCACCCTGCTGGATCCCCGGTACAAAGACAATGTGCCCACCTTACTTCCGGCACTGGAGCGTAATAGGAAGATGCGCGAGTACAAGCGCACGCTGGTAGAGGCGCTCCTGAGAGCATTCCCAAATGTCACAGGGGAACAGGTGGAAGCCCAAGGCGAAGGCAGAGGAGGAGCAAGAGGTCGCCAACACAGCTGTGTCACGGCCAGCTCCTCTGAGGGCAGGGTTAGCATGGCAGAAATGTGGAAAAGTTTTGTCTCCACACCACAGCTAACTGCACCACCACCTGATACGGAACGTGTTAGCAGGAGGCAGCATTTCACTAACATGGTTGAACAGTAAGTCTGCACACCCCTACACGTACTGACTGATGGTTTGGCCCCATTCAACTTCTGGGTCTCCAAATTGGCCACGTGGCCAGAGTTAGCATTTTATGCCTTGGAGGTGCTGGCCTGCCCGGCGGCCAGCGTTTTGTCTGAACGTGTATTCAGCACGGCAGGGGGCATCATTACTGACAAACGCAGCCGCCTGTCCACAGCCAACGTGGACAAGCTGACGTTCATAAAAATGAACCAGGCATGGATCCCACAGGACCTGTCCCTCCCTTGTGCAGAATAGACATTTATAACTGCCTCCCCCTCAACCATGTATTCTTGTACTCCGGGGCACTTCTTTATTGAATTCTCATTTTTTTAACTTTACCATGATCTTGCGGTGAAACCCAAAGTTGAATGAACCTCTCCTCTGTCTGTGTGATGGGCCGAAATAACTGAGAGTGGCCTTCTCCAGTGGTGGTTTATATGACGCATGATTCCTTGCTGTGGGACCTCTCTCCTCTGTCTGGGTGCTGGGCTGAAATAACTGAGAGTGGCCTTCTCCGTTGGTGGTTGATATGACGCATGATTCTTTGCTGTGGGACCTCTCTCCTCTGACTGGGTGCTGGGGCCTAAATAACTGAAAATGGCCTTCTCCGGTGGTGGTTGATATGACGCATGATTCCTTGCTGTGGGACCTCTCTCCTCTGTCTGGGTGCTGGGCAGAAATAACTGAGAGTGGCCTTCTCCGGTGGTGGTTGATATGACGCACGATTCCTTGCTGTGGGACCTCTCTCCTCTGTCTGGGTGCTGGGCCGAAATAACTGAGAGTGGCCTTCTCCGGTGGTGGTTGATATGACGCATGATTCCTTGCTGTAGGACCTCTCTCCTCTGTCTGGGTGCTGGGCCGAAATAACTGAAAGTGGCCTTCTCAGGTGGTGGGTGAAATGACGCATGATTCCTTGCTGTGGGACCTCTCTCCTCTGTCTGGGTGCTGGGCCGAAATAACTGAGAGTGGCCTTCTCCGGTGGTGGTGATATGACGCATGATTCCTTGCTGTGGGACCTGTATCCTCGGTCTGGGTGCTGGGCCGAAATAGCTGAAAGTGGCCTTCTCCGGTGGTGGGTGAAATGACGCATGATTCCTTGCTGTGGGACCTCTCTCCTCTGTCTGGGTGATGGGCTGAAATAACTGAGAGTGGCCTTCTCCGGTGGTGGTTGATATGACGCATGATTCCTTGCTGTGGGACCTCTCTCCTCTGACTGGGTGCTGGGGCCGAAATAACTGAAAGTGGCCTTCTCCAGTGGTGGGTGATATGACGCATGATTCCTTGCTGTGGGACCTCTCTCCTCTATCTGGGTGCTGGGGCCGAAATAACTGAAAGTGGCCTTCTCCAGTGGTGGGTGATATGACGCATGATTCCTTGTTGTGGAACCTGTATCCTCGGTCTGGGCCGAAATAACTGAAAGTGGCATTCTCCAGTGGTGGGTGATATGACGCATGATTCCTTGCTGTGGGACCTGTATCCTCGGTCTGGGTGCTATGCCGAAATAACTGAAAGTGGCCTTCTCCAGTGGTGGGTGATATGACGCATGATTCCTTGCTGTGGGACCTCTCTCCTCGGTCTGGGTGCTGGGCCGAAATAACTGAAAGTGGCCTTCTCCAGTGGTGGGTGATATGACGCATGATTCCTTGCTGTGGGACCTGTATCCTCGGTCTGGGTGCTGTGCCGAAATAACTGAAAGTGGCCTTCTCCAGTGGTGGGTGATATGACGCATGATTCCTTGCTGTGGGACCTGTATCCTCGGTCTGGGTGCTGTGCCGAAATAACTGAAAGTGGCCTTCTCCAGTGGTGGGTGATATGACGCATGATTCCTTGCTGTGGGACCTCTCTCCTCGGTCTGGGTGGTAGCCGAAATAACTGAGAGTGGCCTTCTCCGGTGGTGGTGATATGACGCATGATTCCTTGCTGTGGGACCTGTATCCTCGGTCTGGGTGCTGGGCCGAAATAACTGAAAGTGGCCTTCTCCAGTGGTGGGTGATATGACGCATGATTCCTTGCTGTGGGACCTCTCTCCTCGGTCTGGGTGCTGGCCGAAATAACTGAGAGTGGCCTTCTCCGGTGGTGGTTGATATGACGCATGATTCCTTGCTGTGGGACCTCTCTCCTCTGTCTGGGTGCTGGGCCAAAATAACTGAGAGTGGCCTTCTCCGGTGGTGGTTGATTTGACGCATGATTCCTTGCTGTGGGACCTGTATCCTCTGTCTGGGTGCTGGTCCCAAATAAATGAGAGTGGCCTTCTCCAGTGGTCGATGATATGACGCATGATTCCTTGCTGTGGGACCTCTCTCCAATTGATATTGGTTAAATTTTATTTATTTTATTTTATTTTAATTCATTTCCCTATCCACATTTGTTTGCAGGGGATTTACCTACACTTTGCTGCCTTTGGCAGCCCGCTATCCCGTTCCTGGACTATTTTGCAGCCTTTTTAGTGCCTAAAAGTTCGGGTCCCCATTGACTTCAATGGGGTTCGAGTTCGGGATAAAGTTCGGGTCGAGTTCGGATCCCGAACCCGAACATTTTCGGGAAGTTCGGCCGAACTTCTCGAACCCGAACATCCAGGTGTTCGCTCATCTCTAATTATGATCATTGTTGGTCATCATGCACTTTATAAGCATCCTTGCCCAGTTTTCACAAATCATTTTGAACACTTTACACTGATTTTATTATAATTGTGTATTTTGATTCTGAAATTTGTCAAAGCAAGAGTTAATGTTTTCCTTAAGATGTGTGATCACATGACACTGTGATGTAATTTCCTTTGGCTATATAATGTTTTGAATGTCCTGTTCACATTGCTTGAGAAAGGCTTCATGTGGGAGCCGAAATGTTGCGTCACCAATAGGTAAATAAACCACCTTTTTACATATTATCCTGGAGTGCTGCTCTATTTTTTTGGACTGGATTTTTGCGTAAGCTTGCCCTTTTGAGCCTGCACCCGTAATATTTTTTATAGGTTGGTGCTGCCTTACTTTTTCTATTGTGTATATATATATATATATATATATATATATATATAAATTTAAGTTACTGTCAGTTTAGAATTTTGCTCGAATGCACCATCTGCGTACCACTGAGCACCGAGTGTCCATTACTGATTGTGTCTGCTCAGTTTGCACTGTAAGGTTTTTTTTTGTGCAGAAAATCCTTTTTTGTGCAGAAAATGCTTTTTTGTGCAGAAAATACTTTCTTATTTTACAATTGTTTCTCCTTTTTTTCTTCTAAATATAAAGTCACATTTATTACAAGCCCCTTCACATGTGAAAACCCAACATACACACCCCTCACAAGACTCACAAGAAATAAAGATTTACACATTTCACATGTCACACCCCAATAAAATAAAAATGGCCCATCCACCCCAACGAGTATACTTAGCTGAAGAGGCATATGCCATGCTTGCCTCCGATACTGAGTCTGCCAATAAGGGAGAAGAGGATGCCCCTTTTCTCTATTCCTCTACCCCCTCATCATCATATGCTGATGAGGGACCCTCTAGAAGGCTCCCCAGGGTGGCAGCGGAGGCAGCTCCCCAGCGTGAACCCTTATGGAACCCACCCCCTGACAATTATCAGCCCCAAATTCCGGATTTTGAGGGCAGGTCCGGAATACAGATAGATTGTGTGGGCTTCACTGAGCTAGATTTTTTTTTAACTATTCTCCTCTGAAGATTTTGTAAATTTAATGGTTGCCCAAACCAATTTATACGCCCAACAATTTATTGATCAGAACCCTACATCGGCATATGCTAGACCCCTAGGTGGGACCCCAGTAAGTGCAGCAGAGATGATGAAGTTTTGGAAACTGCTACACTACAACGACAATGCACAGTGCCCACCCGAAATGACCCAACATTTGACCGTCTGTTCAAGGTAAGGCCTGTCTGTCACGACCGCTATCCCAGCAGCAGTCGTGTCGCACCAGACGGAGGGGAAGGGGGACCCTTATCTACGGATGGGAATTAGAACGGCCACCCCTGACAAACCCTACGCTGGCACCTGTCTGCCCTGATACCCTAGACGGGGTGTGAACCCGTGCGGCAAGCAGGATGCCTAAACCCTGAGTCACTCTAAGAAGACTAGACTGGGGAAAGGCAGATGGGAGCACTAGTCACCATCACTCATGTCTAGGAGAACAACAGGGGAAGACAGTAACAAACAAACAAACAATCTCCAGCAGAGATAGACTTATCCAGTCACGAGCAGAGAAGATGATCCCAACAACGACAGTCCACGCTAGACAAGAGCTCCACAGCAATACCGTCAAACGATCTCCTTCAAAGGTCAGAATAGCACTGGAAGTAAGGACTATATCTGGCAATGACTGCAAGTGAAACTGAAACTAATATAGTAGCTGGGAGTGGCAGACAGCACTCACCTGAGAAGAATGCCTACAAACTCCCAGTCAGGACAAAAAGGTTCACAAGGCAAAACCTGGATGACATACCCTGAACCATGAAGCAAACTCACAAGCTATCGCGAGTAGCAAGTCGCTGCGACCTTCTCTTCCCAGACCTATCTGGATCAGTCACAGTCGTGACAGTACCCCCCTTTCTACAAGGGGCCACCGGACCCTCAAGACCAGGCCTCTCCGGGTGGGACCTATGAAAAGCCCGAATGAGTCTGTCCGCCTTTATCTCTGATGCTGGCACCCACATTCTCTCTTCGGAACCATAGCCTTTCCAGTGCCCCAGGTACTGAAGAGAGCGGCGAACATATCGTGAATCAACAATCTTTTCTACCTGAAACTCAAGACTGCCATCAACAACCACCGGTGGAGGCGGTAGTGGCAATGGTTCAGGAGGTTCTACATATCTCTTAAGCAGAGATCTGTGGAAGACATTATGGATCCTTAAAGTCTGAGGTAGCTCCAGACGAAAAGCCACCGGGTTAATGATCTTAATTACCCTATAAGGACCAATAAATCTCGGACCTAATTTCCATGAGGGAACCTTCAACTTGATATTTCTGGTAGACAACCACACCAAGTCATTCACCCCAAGGTCCGGACCTTCAGAGCGCTTCTTATCAGCCACACGTTTGCATCTGCCACCAATTCTCTTCAAACTTACTTGCACACTCTGCCACACTGATGAAAGTGAAGACGCAAATCGTTCCTCCTCGGGAATCCCTGACGGCCCCCCCTCACTAAACGTACAAAACTGAGGATGGAAACCATACGCACCAAAAAATGGTGACTTATCGGTGGATTCTTGACGACGATTATTAATGGCAAACTCGGCTAACGGTAAATAAGATGACCATTCCTCCTGATTTTCGGAAACAAAGCATCTCAAATATGTCTCTAGGTTTTGATTGGTACGTTCATCACAGAAATGTTTTATCACCATAAAATATAACTTTTAATTAATTTCTTAAAAGATTAGACACAAGGAATCTCATATCCGAGTAGGGAGGGTAGCAGACGGATCAAAAGGCCAGAAATTATCTATCCCTGATCTGTCCGCTAAACGCTATTTAGGCCCTGCCTACAAAACGGAATAGCCGCCCGATAGGAGCGATCCATGTCAGGAACCTCCTAGAATCCCTAATGAGGCCCTGGCACAGGATAGTACCCACCACCAATGTGAAGTGTATTGGTCAAAAGTCTGTCAGTAGTCAAAAAGATGTATTATGACCTGAGGAATCACATAGAGTGCGAGCTCCCATTCACTGGGATGATATCTCTCACTCCTAGTGATTCTCCCAATAGACAAAATTACTGTTCAGACATGATACATAATATAAAGGTATATAGTCGTCCCAAATAGGTATACAAATTCCTATAGTAGACCCAAATAGGTATACAAGTTCCCGACGCGTTTCACTCTTGTGTTAAAGATCATCAGGGACATATACATATAGAAAGGGTACCTGTATCAAGGACCCCCTCAGTGACAAAATTAGACCAAAAATATACAGAGGTATATTGCCACGTTACGGTTGAGAATGTCAATCTCAAAAATATACCTAAGCAAGAGGAAAATAGTAATACCAGATGTGAACCATTCAGAAAACTTTAAAGGGTCAATAGTAGTGACAAAGCAAAGCCAGTGCTCAAAATAAAGATGTGGTCACTTCCTTAGCCATCAAGCAGTCTGATGGACACGCTGATTAGACTGGATGTCATCATATCCAGGATCTGTAGTGTTTCTGGGTTCTGGTTTCTCCTCTTGTTTGAGGCTGGTGGCGTGTGGCAACGCTGCTTGCCTTAAATAGCGCTCAGTTCCCAGCTGCAGGTAACGTGATGCAGAGTAAATCACGTGCAAAACCGGAGTGACGCATCGGAGTAGCCATGCGTTCCACAGCGCTCGATGCGTTCCAGAGCGCTGTACATGCGTGCCACAGCAGATCGATGCGTTCCACAGAACGAGCGCTACTTCCACAGGGTCTGTGGAAGTAGCGCTGCTTCTGTGGAACGCATCGATCTGCTGTGGCACGCATGTACAGCGCTCTGGAACGCATCGGAGCGCTGTGGAACGCATGGCTACTCCGATGCGTCACTTCCGGTTTTGCACGTGATTTACTCTGCATCACGTTACCTGCAGCTGGGAACTGAGCGCTATTTAAGGCAAGCAGCGCTTGCCACACGCCACCGGCCTCAAACAAGAGGAGAAACCAGAACCCAGAAACACTACAGATCCTGGATATGATGACATCCAGTCTAATCAGCGTGTCCATCAGACTGCTTGATGGCTAAGGAAGTGACCACATCTTTATTTTGAGCACTGGCTTTGCTTTGTCACTACTATTGACCCTTTAAAGTTTTCTGAATGGTTCACATCTGGTATTACTATTTTCTCCTCTTGCTTAGGTATATTTTTGAGATTGACATTCTCAACCGGTAACGTGGCAATATACCTCTGTATATTTTTGGTCTAATTTTGTCACTGAGGGGTCCTTTGATACAGGTACCCTTTCTATATGTATATGTCCCCTGATGATCTTTAACACAAGAGTGAAACGCTGTCGGGAACTTGTATACCTATTTGGGTCTACTATAGGGAATTTGTATACCTATTTGGGACGACTATATACCTTTATATTATGTATCATGTCTGAACAGTAATTTTGTCTATTGGGAGAATCACTAGGAGTGAGAGATATCATCCCAGTGAATGGGAGCTCGCACTCTATGTGATTCCTCAGGTCATAATACATCTTTTTGACTACTGACAGACTTTTTGACCAATACACTTCACATTGGTGGTGGGTACTATCCTGTGCCAGGGCCTCATTAGGGATTCTAGGAGGTTCCTGACACGGGATCGCCCCTATCGGGGCGGCTATTCCGTTTTGTAGGCAGGGCCTAAATAGCGTTTAGCGGACAGATCAGGGATAGATAATTTCTGGCCTTTTGATCCGTCTGCTACCCTCCCTACTCGGATATGAGATTCCTTGTGTCTAATCTTTTAAGAAATTAATTAAAAGTTATATTTTATGGTGATAAAACATTTCTGTGATTCACGTAAACCTTACTATCACCTATTATCTCACTGACTGACGGTTGACTTGTCAGAACGGTATTATGATTGGTACGTTCAGTCTGACCGTTGGACTGTGGATGGAAAGATGAAGAAAACGACAGATGAACCCCTAAACGAGAACAAAAAGCTTTCCAAAATTTAGAAACAAATTGGGTACCATGATCCGACACAATATCGGAAGGGACCCCGTGAAGCTTCACAATGTGGTCAATAAAAACCTGAGCCAGTGTGTTAGCATTAGGCAATGCGGTCAGAGCAATAAAGTGGACCATTTTACTGAATCTGTCAACAACAACAAGAATAACAGTCTTCCCCGCTGATACTGGTAGATCAGTAATGAAATCCATTGATAGGTGCGTCCAAGGCCTGTTGGGGATGGCCAGAGGTAAAAGACGCCCTGCCGGTCGAGTATGATCCACCTTAGAACGAGCACAGGTAGGACATGCAGACACAAAATTCAACACCTCCTGGCGCCACTTAGGCCACCAGAACCGACGAGACACTAATTCAGAGGTTGCCTTACTGCCTGGGTGTCCTGCCAGTGAGGAGTTATGGTGTTCCTTTAGTATCTCCAGGCGTAAATTTTCTGGCACAAACTGTTTATCCGAGGGGCAGGAGGCCGGGGCGTCCCCCTGAGCTTCCAACACCCTCCCCTCTAAACCTGAGTGTAATGCAGAGACCACCACCCCCTTTTGCAAAATAGACTCTGGAACATCATCCTCACCCCCTCTAGGAAAACTTCGAGACAATGCATCCGCCTTAGTATTTTTTGCCCCCGGGCGATAGGTTATTACAAAATTAAACCTAGTAAAAAAAAAAACGACCACCGAGCCTGTCTAGGGGTGAGACGTTTAGCAGACTCCAGATATAGTAAGTTTTTGTGATCAGTAATCACTGTGACGGGATGAACCGCCCCCTCCAAAAAATGACGCCACTCCTCTAAGGCCAACTTAATAGCCAAAAGTTCCCTGTTGCCAATGTCATAGTTCCTTTCTGCAGTAGACAATTTCTTCGAAAAGAAAGCACACGGACGCCATTCACCAGGGGACGGGCCCTGAGATAGTGCCGCTCCCACCCCCACCTCTGATGCGTCAACCTCTACAATAAAAGGAAGCGAGACATCTGGCTGTACGAGAATAGGAGCCGAGGTGAATCTTTCCTTCAGAGATGTAAAGGCAGTTTTGGCTGCATGTGACCATTTGGAAAAATCGGATCCCTTTCGGGTCATGTCCGTCAGTGGTTTGACCACCAAGGAATAGTTCTTTATAAACTTTCTATAAAAATTGGCAAACCCCAGGAAGCGTTGCAATGCCTTCAGGTTCTCAGGCAGATCCCAGTCCATAATTGCCCGGACTTTCTCTGGATCCATGCGGAAACCTGAATCTGACAACACATACCCCAGAAATGGCAGTTCTTTTACGGCGAACACACATTTCTCTAATTTAGCAAACAATTTGTTGGCCCTTAATATCTGCAGCACTTGTCTCACATGGATCTTATGTGTATCCAGATCCGGAGAATAGACCAGGATGTCATCAAGATATATCACAACAAATTTCCCGATAAGGTGACTAAAAATATTGTTGACAAAATGTTGGAACACCGCAGGCGCATTAGTAAGACCAAATGGCATGACCAGATTTTCATAATGCCCTTCCGGAGTATTAAAAGCCGTCTTCCACTCATCCCCTCTTTGATGCGAACCAGGTTATAGGCTCCTCTGAGATCCATTTTGGAGAACCATTTAGCACCAGCAACCTGATTAAAGAGGTCGGGAATGAGAGGAAGAGGATAGGGATCTCGGATAGTTATCCGGTTTAATTCCCGGAAATCCAGGCAAGGACGCAGGCCCCCATCTTTCTTTTTAACGAAAAAGAACCCTGCAGCCACGGGTGAAGAAGAGGGTCTGATGTGTCCCTTAGCCAAACTCTCCGAAATATAATCTTTCATAGCCTTCCTCTCCGGGCCGGAAAGATTGTATAACCGGGTTTTAGGTAGTTTTGCCCCAGGTAACAGATTAATTGGGCAATCATATGGACGATGAGGTGGTAACCCCTGACAACCCTTCTCAGAGAACACATCCATAAAATCTGACAGAAAGGAAGGTAGAGATGTTACAGAGAGTGTTGAGCACCTACTACTCAAGCAGTTGTCCTTACAATGTTCACTCCACTCCACAATCTCCCCGGCCTGCCAATCCACCACGGGATTGTGAGTCACCAGCCAGGGAAGCCCCAATACCATAGGAGCCGGAAGACCGTCCAGGACATAACAAGAGATATGCTCTTTATGGAGGTCCCCTACCTGCAGATGGATATTATGGACGATCTGAGTTAACTCTCTCTGAGTAAGAGGGAGGAGTCGATGGCAAAAACAGGAATAGTTCTGCGTACCGGTTCCGGAGTAAAACCCAGAGCCTGAGCAAACCGTGAATCCACCAAGTTGACCCCCGCCCCACTGTCCAAAAAGACGGAACAGATCTCAGTCTTATTGCCCGCCACAACGGTAGCGGACAACAAAAACTGAGACATGCGTATGGAGGAAGCGAATACGCCCAGACTGTTATCCTCCGCACAGTCTGGGGACTCTAGTTTTCCGGTGGCTCCTTTGTTTGTGATCTCTTGGGTTCTGAGGGACATACCTTTACAAAATGACCCCTCCCCACAACGAAAACAAACCTCTGACCTATGGCGGACCTTAGGAGGATTCACCCGTCTAGTGGCGCCCCTATTTGCATTGGTTCGACTGGATCACAACAAACCGATCCCTGCCCTATAGAGGCCTCTGTAGAATTTAATAGTCTCTCCCTGAGTCGTCTGTCGATTCTTATGGACAGAGACATAGCAGCCTCAAGAGACCCAGGGACCTCGTATACAGCCAGCGCGTCTTTTAATTTTTCAGACAACCCCTGGCAGAACTGACTCCTAAGGGCCGAGTCGTTCCATAATGTATCCGTAGCCCACCTACGGAATTCAGAACAATATAGTTCAGCTGACCGGTTCTCCTGCCGAAGTCTACGTAGCTTAGACTCAGCCAGTGAGACCCTGTCCGGGTCATCATACACGAGACCCAAGGCTTCAAAAACTCCTCCACTGATCGTAAGGCCGGAGAGTCAGATGGTAAAGAGAAAGCCCAAGCCTGCGGATCTCCTTGCAGGAGAGAAATTACAATGCCCACCCGTTGTTCCTCACCGCCGGAGGATCTAGGGCGTAACCTGAAGAACAATTTACAAGCTTCTCTGAAGGTTACAAATTGGTCTCTCCCTCCTGAGAACCTATCAGGAAAAGCCACTTTTGGCTCAGGAGTACCTTGGTTTCCCGTAGCAACGGTGGAACCCAAGGATTGCTGCTGCTGCTGCAGTACTGTTGCTTTTAATCCTGCCACTTCAAGGGATAACCCCTGTAATTGTTTCGCCAAAACCGTAACCGGATCCATAGTGGAACAGAAAATACAAAGCAAAACAGCAGGCAAAAAAAAAAAAAAAAGGAAATGTCACTTTTTTTTTTTTTTTTAAAAGGCCAGATATACTGTCACGACCGCTATCCCAGCAGCAGTCGTGTCGCACCAGACGGAGGGGAAGGGGGACCCTTATCTACGGATGGGAAATAGAACGGCCACCCCTGACAAACCCTACGCTGGCACCTGTCTGCCCTGATACCCTAGGCGGGGTGTGAACCCGTGCGGCGAGCAGGATGCCTAAACCCTGAGTCACTCTAAGAAGACTAGACTGGGGAAAGGCAGATGGGAGCACTAGTCACCATCACTCATGTCTAGGAGAACAACAGGGGAAGACAGTAACAAACAAACAAACAATCTCCAGCAGAGATAGACTTATCCAGTCACGAGCAGAGAAGATGATCCCAACAACGACAGTCCACGCCAGACAAGAGCTCCACAGCAATACCGTCAAACGATCTCCTTCAAAGGTCAGAATAGCACTGGAAGTAAGGACTATATCTGGCAATGACTGCAAGTGAAACTGAAACTAATATAGTAGCTGGGAGTGGCAGACAGCACTCACCTGAGAAGAATGCCTACAAACTCCCAGTCAGGACAAAAAGGTTCACAAGGCAAAACCCGGATGACATACCCTGAACCATGAAGCAAACTCACAAGCTATCGCGAGTAGCAAGTCGCTGCGACCTTCTCTTCCCAGACCTATCTGGATCAGTCACAGTCGTGACACTCTCATTGACCACTTTAGCACCAAGTTTGCTAAGTTGTACAACCCAGATAAAAATGGCAGTGTAGATGAGTCCCTATTACTTTTCAAAGGGAGGATTAGATTCAGCCAGTACCTGCCTAGCAAAGGGGCAAGGTATGGCATAAAAATATACAAACTTTGTGAGAGTAGCTCCGGGTACACCCACAAGTTCTGCATTTATGAAGGGAAATATTCTCGGATAGAACCCCCAGAATAACCCCCCATCCTAGGAGTTAGTGGGAAGACCGTGTGGGACCTACTGCACCCACTGCTGGATAAGGGTTACCACCTCTATGTGGATAACTATTATACCAGCATACCCCTATTCATGTCCCTAACTGCCCGAGGTACTGTGGCTTGCAGCACAGTGTGCAAAAATCAGAGAGGCCTCCCTAGATCCCTGGTAGGGAAAGTAGGGCTCTCCTCCATGATAACATGCTGGTGGTTAAGTACAAGGACAAGAGGGACGTCCTTGTACTGACCACCATTCACACTAACGCCAGCTCCCCTGTACGAGGAACCACAACCACTCCAAATCAGCTTGTATCCTAGACTACAACAGGAACATGGGAGGGGTGGGTCTTTCAGATCAACTTATGAAGCCCTACAGTGCCACACGAAAAACGAAAGTGTGGTACAAAAAGCTGCCGTACACATTTTACAGATAGCAATGTGCAATGTGTACATGCTATTTCAATCTGCAGGCCACACAGGAATTTTCTTGAGTTCCAAGATGTGGTTATCAAGTCCCTAATTTTTCAAAGCCAGGCCGGGTAGGGTCCCAGTACTTCTGGAAGTCATGGTGCCCGTGTTGGTGCCCCAGACAGCACGGAAGGGAGGGACCCAAAAAAGATGCAGAGTGTGTTACAAAAGGAAGATATGGAAAGAAACCATTTACCACTGTGAAAGCTGCCCTGTAAAACCAGGCCTGTGCATGCAGGAGTGTTTTAAAATCTACCACTCATCCATGGAGTATTAATTTAATTTAATCAATGATATACCCTGTAGTTTTACCACCCTATTTCTCTAATTCAGTCTGCATAGCTTACAGATCCACTTTTCACCAACCACTACATATTCATTTCTGTGAAACATCTGTTAGGTAAAAAGTACCCTTTCCAACACTTAAAATGTTCGTACGGGGGTGCTCTTTCCAAATTATCGGTGTCAATTCTTGGGGTTTTTAATTTATGGGGACCTCAGGAATTTTTTAACTGCGACATGGCACCTAAAATCCATATCTGCCAATTCAGGCCTACCAGCAAAATCCATATTTTGCTGTTTTCCTGCTGTGCTCTCATACAGCAGGTTACAAGCCAATATGTGGTGTTTTCTGAATGTGGAGAAAATGGGGAACACATACTGGGTTGCATTTTTTCCCTTAACCCCTTGTGAAAGTGAAAAATTGGGGTCTGCTAGTAATTTTTCATTTTCACAAATGTGTGCTTTGAAATCATTTAACACCTGTTTGCTGAAAAGTACCCTTTCCAACACTTAAAATGTTAGCACATATGTGAGCACATATGGACTCAAAATTCAGGGGGAAATGAGGAACAAAATGTGGGGTGCATTTTGTCTTGTTACCCTTTGGGAAAGTGAAAAATGTGGGTGTAAAGCAACTTTTTTGTGAAAAATATGCAATTTTTCATTTTCACTGCCAAGTGTTTCCTATTTCTAGGAAACACCTTTGCGGTCAAAGTGCCCACTACATACCTTGAAAAATTACTTGAGGGGTGTAGTTTCCAAAATGTGGTCACTTTTTGGGGGTTTCCATTGTAGGGCCACTTCAGGGTGTTTTCATATACAACATAGCTCCCAATTATCATTCCAGCTATATCTGCTCTCCTAAAGCCATATGGTGCTCCTTCCACTCTGAAGCCTGCTGTGCGCCCATACATCAGTTTTTGAGCACACATGGGATGGTTGTGTAAACTCCAGATTCAGGGTAATACATTTTGAGTTTGGTTTGGCTGTTAACCCTTGATGTGTTGCAGAAATAATGTCATTATTTCCCAGTGTTTTACCATTTACTATGTACTGTATTTTCCTACCAAAGTACATAACCTTACATTTGTCAGTGTTAAACCTCATCTGCCACTTCACTGCCCAAGCCTCCAATCTGCAAAAATTGATATTTTACTGTGCAAGCCTTCTACAAGATCATTAATAAAGATATTACAGAGAATAAGGCCCAATATGGACCCCTGTAGTTCCTCACTGGTAACAGCGATAGTTAATAACTAGTCTATGTTTTCTATCACTGAGCCAGTTACTTACCCACATGCAGACATTTTCCCCCAGTCCAAGCTTTCTCATTTTATGTACCAATCTTTTTATGTGGCACAGTATCAAATGCTTTGGAGAAGTCAAGATATTTGAATATATTAATTTGACAGGACCGGTCCCTCATGGAGCCATGGTGTTACAGTGTTATTTGGTTACTTTCATTGAGATACTCCAGAATAGCATCTCTTAGAAAAGCTTCAAACAGTTTACCCATCACAGATGTTAAACTTATTTGACTATAGTTTCTGGGCTCTGTTTTTGACCCCTTTTGAATATTGGCACCACATTTGTTAAGCACTTATCCTGTGAAACACTCCCTTTGTATGCCATCTGGACCTGTTGATTTGTCTATTTTAATCTTTTTAAGACGCCACTGCACTTCTTTCTAGGTCAAATATTTTATTTTTTGCATTCCTATTCATGAAGACATTGTCCCAGTTAGTGAGACTATTGGTCTCTCTTAGCTGGTCAGATTTCGCTTTTTAGAAGCTTGATGCCTTTGTGTCTCCCTTGAATCACAATTGAAAAGTTAATATTTTACGGTCACTATTTCCTAGTTGTCTGTCAACCTGCACATCTGTTGTTCTGTCAGGTCTATTGGTTGCTAAGTCCAGTGTTGCTATCCCTCTAGTCGGGTATTGAACCAGTTGGGAAAGGTAATTGTCCTTGGTTATTGCAAATAACCTGTTTCCTTTATTGGATCCACAGGTTTTAGTTTCCCAGTCTCTAGCTGGGTAATTGCAGCCTCAACTTTATCCCTTAATAATAGATTTTCGGTGGACTGTTGCACATTAGGTGGCTTATAACAAACTCATATCAGTATTTTATTATTCCTTTTGACTCAACAAATGTGTTAGCCTCACTTATATCTTCCCAGATTCTGGTATTTAGATTAGACTTTACATAAAGACAAAGCCCACCCTCTCTCCAGTTTTTTAAATCCTTTCTAAACAAATGGAAATCCTGTAAATGAACTGCCCAGTCAAAGCTACCATCCAGCCATGTCTCTGTTACTCCTACTTTGTCATAGTCCTCCTCAGAGATTACTAATTCCAGTTTACCAGTTTTATTAGTCCCGGCTTCTGGCATTAGTATACATACAATGAAGAGGTTTTTGGATATTTTTTACCCGACACCTTTCCTGAATTCTTCTGGTCCCTCTGTACTACAACCTTGTCCCAAGGATCTGTCTGCAATATCTTCCCCTCCTATAATGTCATTACCCTCCCCCCAGTCCCTAGTTTAAACTATCCATGATGGTGACGTCATTGTGCAGCCTGTGTCAGCCTCTGATAGTGCCTGTAACCTATCAGAAGTAACTGCGGGTCAGGGAGACATGGCTCTCATACACCACCACAGCATTCAACTGTATTATGGTTCTGAGGACTGTGATACAGTTCAATATAGAGAGATTAGCACTTCCACAATGTCTCTGCTGCCTTCCCCCACTTATCACTGCTTTAACCCCTTGATGACATCAACCATACAAATTTGGCAGATATCATCTATTTAAGGATGGCACCCACTCTGGAGTGGAGCGAACGCTATAGCTGGCAAGTGCTGGATGTTTCACACAGCAGACATTTGGAGCTAATGCTTGAGATCGGCAATGTGACCACAGCGTGTGAGAGCTTAAAACCTGAGAGTATTGTGTCCCCAAAGCTAAAACAGCTCCCTCTATGGGCGATAGGGGGATCTGTTCATTTCCTGTTCATTCCCCTTGAAGGAACCCTGACTGTGGCAGGGCTCCATTGGAACATAGCAAATTTCTCAGAGACTTCAGTGCTAAGAGATAAGCTATCTGATGATCACTTGTTCAAGTTCCCTAGGAG
Source organism: Bufotes viridis (assembly GCA_033119425.1). Classification (NCBI taxonomy): domain Eukaryota; kingdom Metazoa; phylum Chordata; class Amphibia; order Anura; family Bufonidae; genus Bufotes; species Bufotes viridis. The sequence continues at coordinate 344,086,993 of CM065590.1, forward strand.
AAGTGTAAAAAAAAAAAGTTTATTTTTTTAAATATGAATAAATAAGAAAAATCATCCACAAAAATACAATAAAAATAAACATAAAAAACATCATAAACATCACTGTGTTTAAAAATGCTTACTGTCTTTCAATGGCATGACGGATAAAAAAATATTAGCCCTTATACACTATGTAAATGGGAGTCCGAATACGGCGAGGAAAACTGTTTATACTGTAACTGTCCCTACTGTATATACAGTAGAACAGCTTCCCCCTGCCTCCCTGTATTGCCAATAGCAAGTGCTTACTGCTCACTCAGACATCTCTCCCAGTGACTGGTTAATTACTCAGTTAATTACACAGCAAAAGAACTCACTGTCAGTGCTGGCCACGTTAATCATTGACAAAGATCTAAGAATATAAATATATATTTGATCTACAGATATGAATCTACTGTCCACACTATATGAGGGAGCAGTGAGAGCAGTCACTCAGCACTAGTGATGGATGAACATTCATTTTTAGAAATGTGAGGTAGTGCACACTGTCGTGAGCTAGGCGAGTGCGCTTATAGATCACGATCCCCCCTGCTAGGCTGAATGTCCTTTCGGACAGGACCCTCGAAGAGGGGCAAGCCTAGAGTTCCATGGCACATTGTGCCAGCTCTGGTCACAGGTCAAGCCTGCACACCCAGTAGTCCACGGGTTCCTCGCTTTTCAGAGCGTCCACATCGGCCGTTAAGCCAATGTAGTTGGACAACTGTCGGTCTATGCATTCCCTGAGCCTGGATCCCGAGGGCGGCTGTCAGTAGGTTGGTTGCAAGAATGATCTCTTATCTGAAGTGACCAACATATCTTCAAACCGCCCTCTTCTTGAAGATGCGGTAGGCTTGATACCTGCACCTGTTTCGCTGTGGGAGGAAATTACTCTGCCAGCGCCCACAACAGGAGAATGAAGCATCTCTTGAAGCAAGGCCTGGAAATGCTGCATTCTGCCAGCCCTCTGTGATGCTGTTAACTTGTCCGCTATTTTGTGTTTGTACCAGGGGAATGTTGCCACCCAGTACTGGTCCTATGGTTTTTATACGGGGGTCCCTCTTCACCTCTTCAAACACTGGATCACGAAGGCCCCCATTTGCACTAAATTGGAAGCGGTGGAGTGCCCTGGCTCCTGCTTATCGCCCAGGAGAATGTCGTCCTCGGTCTCCTCCCCCAAGCCGCGGACAACACCAGGGATCCCCGAAAAGTTTAAAGTCCCCTTCAAAGCCTGCTCTTCTTGCTTCTCCTCCTCCCCAGCCACCATTCTTCTCTGACTCCTCTTCCGACTCCTGCTGACTTGTCTCAGATGGGGTAGACCCCTTTGGGAATTCATTCAGCATTTCGACTTCCTCATCTTCCAGCTCTCGCTTCTCGATGGCTTGATCAATGACATGACGCAATGCAGGCTCCAGAAAGAAGGCGTAAGGTATGATGTCACTGATGGCGCCCTGGCTGCGACTGACCAGATTGGTGATTTCATTAAATGGCTGCAGAAGTCTGTGTGCATCGCGCTTGAGCAGCCACTGGCACGGTGAAAAGAAACCAAGCTCTCCAGAACCTGTCGTGCTGCAGAGTTTGTACAGGTAGTCGTTAACGCCACATTGCTGCTGGAGCAGCCTATCAAGCGTATACAAGGTGGAGTTACAGCGCATTGGGCTGTGACAAATCAGATGTCAGATGGGCAAGTGGTGTAGTCGCTGAACATCAGCAAGGCGAGCCATGGCCGTGTAAGATCTTCTAAAATGGGCAGAGATCTTCCTGGCCTGTCGCAAGACATCCTGGACCCCAGGGTATTTGGCCCCGAATCGCTGCACGACTAAGTTCAGGACGTGTGCCATGCACGGCACATGTGTCATTTGCCCTGTTTCAGCACGTTCAGCAGATTGGCACCGTTGTCACACACCACTTTATCAACTGTCAAATTGAGCGGGGTTAGCCACTGATCGGCCTGTGACCACAGAGCAGAAATCAGTGCTGGACCGGTATGGCTCTTGGCTTCCAAGCACAACAGCTGCAGCACAACATGGCAACGTCTCACCTGGCACGTCGAATAGGTTCTGGGGAGCTTCAGGGGCACAGCGGAAGAGGCGGTAGCATTGGAAAAGGAGGAGTCAGCCGAGGAGGAGACAGAGGATGGAGTAGGAGGAGGAGAAGAAGAGGCAGGCCTGCATGAAATCATTGGCGCTAACACCAAATCCACACGGGAGCCACGGGTTAAATGCTTGATGGCCATAATAAGGTTCAACCAGTGGGCAGTTAAAGTTATGTACCTTCCCTGCCCGTGTTTGCTAGACCACGTGTCTGTGGTCACATGTATCTTGGCACTGACACTGTGTGCCAGGGATATTTTCACTTGCCGCTGAACGTGGCCATATAGCTCTGGGATGCCCTTCTTGGAGAAATAATTTCTCCTGGGGACCTTCCTTTTGCGGTGTGCCAATGGCCACAAATTTTCTAAAGGCCTCCGAGTCCACCAGTTTATATGGCAGTAGTTGGCGGGCTAGCAGTTCTGACAAGCCAGTGGTCAGACGTTGGGCAAGAGGATTAGGCGAAATGCACAAGAACGTATGTATTTTGTGGTCTGCATTGCGGATCCGCAAAAAAAAAAAAGGATGACTTCCGTAGAGCATTCATTGTTTTCTTTTGGCAGATCCATTTATTTTGCAGATCCATTGTAATAATGCCTATCCTTGTCCGCAAAACAGACAAGAATAGGACATGCTCTATTATTTTTCCAGGGTTACGGAACGGACATACAGATGTAGATAGTACACAGTGTGCTGTCAGTATTTTTTTTTATGAACCGGTCCGCAGCCTATCCACAAAAAAATTGAACGGACACAAGAACAAACAACGTTCGTGTGCATGTAGCCTTATCCGGTGTCATCAACTTTTTACGCTCGAACATTTGGGCCATGGAAGCCTGCCTTCTGCCAGATGACACAGTAGAAGGTGGAGTGGAGGACAAATGGGAGGAGAAAGGAGAAGCAGAAGAGGCAGAACGTGGAGCGCCGGGAGTGTGGCTTTGTGGGTTCTGATGGAGTTGCTCCCACTGGGCTCGGTGATCGGAGGCCAGGTGACTTCTTAAGGCGGTCATCCCTAGGTAAGTGTTGGAATTACCGAGACTTATGCGTTGACAGCACAGGCTGCAGGTGGCAACGCTATTGTCCGTAGCTGACACGTTAAAAAAAGCATACACTGCTGAGCCATGTGCCGGCGTCCTGGTAGCGCCAAAAGGGACCCTGCATGGTGGATGGTTCGCTCCAGATACATTTGCAGTCTGCTTTTTGCCTCCTGTGCCCTGCGAGCTCTGACTGCTTCTCCTCCTTCTCATCCTTCTCTGCTGCTCCATCTCTGCCTCTGAACTCCCCTCCTCTTTCTCTCTTGTGGACAACCACGCGACGTCCATCGACACGTCATCATCGTCACCTTCACCACCACTAACATTTAAGATCTTGGAGTAGGCAGCAACAGAGGGGACCTCCCTCCTGGCGCTGATCTGGGTATTGTCGTCAGACAGCTGGGTGGCCTCCGGTGTCAAGAATGGCTGCGTATTGTTAAGGTGTGGGAATGGATAGGAAAATAATTCCTCTAACTCCAGTGTAGGGGCTATGGTGGTGGTGGTGTATTTGGGGGTGCACACAGCAGAGCATGAGGAGGATACAGATACAGAGGATGAGGAGGGTGCAGAAGCGGAACTCTGGTGCACCCTTTGAAGTAATCGCGCACACCTTCTCCAACTTTTCACTTAGGCTCCAGCCTGGTGCACCTGCCACCGACCCCTACCACCGCTGCGGAACGGCCTGCCTCTTCCTCTACCTGTCATTTTTAAATTGGCCCTGTACCTAAATCCCTAAAGAAGAGCAGTATTTGTGGAAGCAGGTATATCTCAGGCCTCAATCAGTATTTTGTGGAAGCAGGTATATCGCAGGCCTCAATCAATATTTGGTGGAAACAGATATATCAAACCCATTAATCTGTATTTTGTGGAATTAGGTATATCACAGCCCTCAATCAGTATTTTGTGGAAGCAGGTATCTCGAACTCCTTAATTATATTTTGTGGAAGCAGGTGTATCGCAGCCCTCAATCAATATTTGGTGGAAACAGGTATATCGAACCCCTCAATCAGTATTTTGTGGAAGCAGGTAAATCGCGGACATCAATCAATATTTGGTGGAAACAGGTATATCGAACCACTAAATCAGATTTTTGTGGAAGCAGGTATATCGCAGCCCTCAATCAGTATTTTGTGGAAGCAGGTATATCGTAGGTCTCAATCAATATTTGGTGGAAACTGGTATATCGAACCCATTAATCAGTATTTTTTGGAATCAGGTATATCGCAGCCCTCAATCAGTATTTTGTGGAAGCAGGTATATCGAACCCCTTAATTACATTTTGTGGAAGCAGGTATATCGCAGGCCTCAATCAATATTTGGTGGAAACAGGTACATCGAACCCCTTAATCGGTATTTTGTGGAATCAGGTATATCGCAGCCCTCAATCAATATTTTGTGGAAACAGGTATATCGAACCCCTTTATCAGTATTTTGTGGAAGCAGGTATAGCAAAACCCTTAATCAGTATTTTGTGGAAGCAGGTATATCGCAGGCCTCAATCAATACTTGGTGGAAACAGGTATATCGAACCCCTTAATCGGTATTTTGTGGAAGCAGATATATGGCAGGCCTCAATCAATATTTGGTGGAAACAGGTATATCAAACCCCTTAATCAGTATTTTGTGTAAGCAGGTATATCACAGCCCTCAATCAGTATATTTTGGAAGTAGGTATATCAAACCCCTTAATCAGCATTTTGTGGAAGCAGGTATATTGCAGGCCTCAATCATTATTTGGTGAAAAGAGGTATAGCAAACCCCTCAATCAGTGTTTTGTGGAGGCAGGTATATTAAACTCCTTAATCAGCATTTTATGGAAGCAGGTATATCGCAGGCCTCAATCAATATTTGGTGGAAACAGGTATATCAAACCCATTGATCGGTATTTTGTGGAATTAGGTATATTGCAGCCCTCAATCAGTATTTTGTGGAAGCAGGTATCTCGAACTCCTTAATCGGTATTTTGTGGAATCAGGTATATCGCAGCCCTCAATAACTATTTTGTGGAAACAGGTATATCGAACCCCTTTATCAGTATTTTGTGGAAGCAGGTATATCACAGCCCTCAATGAGTATTTTGTGGAAGCAGGTATAGCAAAACCTTAATCAGTATTTTGTGGAAGCAGGTATATTACAGACCTCAATCAATACTTGGCGGAAACAGGTATATATAACCCCTTAATCTGTATTTGATGGAAACAGGTATATCAAACCTCTTAATCAATATTTTGTGTAAACAGGTATATCGCAGCCCTCAATCAGTATTTTTTTGGAAGTAGGTATATAAAACCCCTTAATCAGCATTTTGTGTAAGCAGGTATATCGCAGCCCTCAATCAGTATTTTGTGTAAGCAGGTATATCAAACCCCTTAATCAGCATTTTATGGAAGCAGGTATATCACAGCCCTCAATCAGTATTTTGTGTAAGCAGGAATATCAAACCCCTTAATCAGTATTTTGTGGAGGCAGGTATATCGCAGGCATCAATCAATATTTGGTGGAAGCAGGCATATTGCATGTCTCAATCAATATTTGGTGGAAACATGAATATCTAACCACTTAATCGGTATTTTGTGGAAGCAGGTGTATCGCAGGCCTCAATCAATATTTGGTGGAAACAGGTATATCGAACCCCTCAATCAGTATTTTGTGGAAGCAGGTATATCAAACCCCTTAATCAGCATTTTATGGAAGCAGGTATATCACAGCCCTCAATCAGTATTTTGTGTAAGCAGGAATATCAAACCCCTTAATCAGCATTTTGTGGAAGCAGGTATATTGCAGCCCTCAATCAGTATTTTGTGTAAGCAGGAATATCAAACCCCTTAATCAGTATTTTGTGGAGGCAGGTATATCGCAGGCATCAATCAATATTTGGTGGAAGCAGGCATATTGCAGGTCTCAATCAATATTTGGTGGAAACATGAATATCTAACCACTTAATCGGTATTTTGTGGAAGCAGGTGTATCGCAGGCCTCAATCAATATTTGGTGGAAACAGGTATATCGAACCCCTCAATCAGTATTTTGTGGAAGCAGGTGTATCGCAGCCCTCAATCAGTATTTTGTGGAGGCAGGTATATCGAACCCCTTAATCGGTATTTTGTAAAAGCAGGTATATTGCAGCCCTGAATCAGTATTTTGTGGAAGCAGGTATATCAAACCCCTTAATCAGCATTTTGTGGAAGCAGTTATATCGCAGCCCTCAATCAGTATTTTGTGTAAGCAGGTATATCGCAGGCCTCAATCAATATTTGGTGGAAACAGGTATACCAAACCCCTTAATCAGTATTTTGTGGATGCAGGTATATCGCAGCCCTAAATCAGTATTTTTTGGAAGCAGGTATATCAAACCCCTTAATCATCATTTTGTGAAAGCAGGTATATCGCAGCCCTCAATCAGTATTTTCTGTAAGCAGGAATATCAAACCCCTTAATCAGTATTTTGTGGAGGCAGGTATATCGCAGGCATCAATCAGTATTTTGTGGAAACAGGTATATCGCAGGTCTCAATCAATATTTGGTGGACACAGTTATATCAAACTGCCTAATCTGTATTTTGTGGAAGCAGGTATATCGCAGGCCTCAATCAATATTTGATGGAAACAGGTATATCAAACCCCTTAATCAGTATGTTGTGGAAGCAGGTATATCACAGGTCTCAATCAATATTTGGATGGAATCAGGTATATTGAACCCCTGAATCGGTATTTTCTAGAAGCAGGTATATAACAGACCTCAATCAATATTTGGTGGAAGCAGGCATATCACAGCCCTCAATCAGTATTTTGTGGAAGCCGGCGGACATCGCCATATGTTCGCATGTTCGGCGAATCACGAACACGCAAAGTTTGCCGCGAAACGTCTGCTGGGTGAACCGCAGGGCCATTTCTACTCAGCACCTCCCAGCCCAGTGTGTCTTCCTAATCAGTACAGTACTGTACGGTATTAGGAAGAAAGATGAACCTTAGCAAAGATCATTTAAGAGAGTGCTGCTAAGGGACATTTCTGGCTAAATTTTCTAGTATAAATGTATGATTACTCTACATAAACTATATTAGAAAAATGTTCCCTATCTTTGTCTCTACACATTGACAAAAAAAAAAAAAAAGGCAGTTGCCCTTTAAAAACAGAAATCCCTGTAATCGTATCAAACCAGTAACGCAGCAAAAAAAAAAAAAAAACAACTGAAAAAAACTGTAGCTGAATTGCGCTTTTTCCAATTCCACACCATTTGGAATTTTTTTTCCAGCTGCCCACCACATTGTATGCAACATCAAATGGTGCTATTAGAAAGTACAGCTTACCCTGCAAAAAAATAAGCCCTCATAAGGCTGTGTGAAAGGAAAAATAAAAAACTTGTAGGTTTGACAAGGCAGTAAAAAATGAAAGCGCAAAAATGGAATATTGCCATGTCCTCGAGAGGTTAACAAATCTATTGTGAAAATGCTTGCTTTTATTTCTAAAGGCTTCAACTACTGTTGAGTATTTCAGCTTCTCTAACTCTAAGAATTTCATTGTAAAGCAGATTAATCCTGGTTACCTAACTAGACTTTTTACAAGTAGTGTTCTTTATGTCTTGACCTTAAAAATTGCGATTATAACATTGTAGAAATATGTTATATCAGTGAACTCTATATCTTTTCAGTTGCTTGGATGAACAAAATCTAAGAAGAAAGTTAGAATTGTCTTTTGATTAGGAAAGAATAAGGCATCTTTTTCAGATTGTCTGAATAGAAAAAAATAATATATATATATATATATATATATATATATATATATTAATAATAATAATAGACAATAGATAAATAGATATATTAAGAAACCAGTCTTGGAGCCACAAAACCTATGACAAATGATGTAGCTAGGGCCTTCACAAAGAAGTAATTTGGGGATCTTGTGACTGCATTATTTGGAAAGCATAAATTGACAGCACCATTTTAGTGCTGATAAGTGTTGAGCGAATCAAAGTGAAAAGATTGTCAACAGGGGATCAATTATATAGGCATGTTTATCTAGTTTATCAGCTGCGCCATTTCTACTTAATCTGTAACATTAATGATTCTATTACTGTACACTATGACCAACAGACAGTTGCCTGGGCCCTCAAAAGACTGGGGCAGTGACAAAAATGTTGATGTAGCTGGCACCAGTAGGAGCAGAAGAAAGGGGGTGGTAGCAGCAGAGGTTGCAGCAACAGGCCTTAGGGTACTTTCACACTAGCGGCATGGCTATCCGGCAGGCTGTGAACAGCCCGCCAGATCCGTCATGCCGCAAGTACCCGTGTGCTGCCGTTCCGTCCCCATTGACTATAATGGGGTGGGTGGCGGAGCTACGGCGCAGCACAGCAGTGCACGGCTGGAGATCGCCGGACTAAACGTGCTGCAGGTCCGACTTTTTAGTCCGGCGATCACTGCCGTGCACTGCCGTGCTGCGCCGTAGCTCCGCCCCCGCCCCATTATAGTCGATAGGGACAGAACGGCAGCACACGGGTACTCTAAAACATTAGAGGTGAGAGCCTGAAGCCGAGCGAACCCCATAAAACATTGCAGGGATGGCCTACAGGTGAGAAGACCGTATAAAGCATTGGAAGTGAGGGCCTGAAGCCGAGCTAACCCTACAAAACATTGTAGTGAGGTCATATATATTCTGTATGGAAGAGAAGGTGGAAGAGGAGGCAGATGAGAAAACAAGATTCAAATATATACTCATTTTCTTGCAGTGAAAAGGGTGCATCTGAATCTTGTGGATTGAGTACATTATAAAGCACACATTTAAATTGCATTTTTGTTCCTCATTAGCTCCGCTTTCCTCTGGTGGAGTGGAGAAGTCAGGGGGAATCTAGGCCTTGTTCATTTTTATCTCAGTCAACCTGTCAGCATTGTCAGTGGACAAGTGGATACGCGTAGCTGTTATAATGCTGCCAGCAGCACTAAATACACGCTCAGGGCAGGCCAGCACCTCCAAGGCGTAGAGCGCAAGTTCGTGCCACGTGTCAAGCTTGGACACCCAGTAGTTGTAAGGCATTGAGGGATCATTTAGGACGCTAACACGGTCTGCAATGTATTCCTTCACCATCTTCCAAAACTTTTCCCTCCTTGCACTAGGCTGCGCTTCAGGGTGAGGTTGCTGGCGGGGTATCATGAAAGTGTCCCATGCCTCTTTTGGAACTACTGTGTGTTCCCCTTGTCTCCCTTCCTCGGTTGCCTAAGGAAGTACGGACTCACCGCATTATCAGATGGAAAATTTTGTACCAATCTGTCAACAAGTACCTTCTGGTATTGCACCGTTTTACTCGTCCTCTCCACCACAGTAATGAGAGATGAGAAATTCTCTTTGTAGTGGGGGTCAAGAAGGGTGAACACCCAGTAATCTGTGTTACCTAAAATGTGTATAACGCGAGGGTCGCGGGAAAGGCAGCTTAACATGAAGTCAGCCATGTATGCAAGAGTACCAACGGGCAAGACTTCGATGTCAACTTCAGGATGACTCTCCATACCCTCATCCTCCTCCTCTTCTGCCCATCCACGCTGAACAGATGGAATTTAAGTTCCATGGGTACTAGACTCTGTAGCAGAGGCAAGTGTCTCTAACTCCTCCTCCTCCTCTTCATGGCCCAATTAGCGCTGAGAAGACTGTTAGGAATATTCATTTCTTCCCCTCTTATTGGTAGTTGGTACCCCTGGTACTAGACTTCGGTATTCAGCTTGATTTGATTCTTATCTAGCGCTAGGAGAGCAGCATTGACACATGATACGATTCTGGTATACAATGCTACTCTAACTTGTTTATTGCTTCCATGATATATATAGTCGTAGTCCAATGACATGATGTTTAAGTTTATCCAATGATAGAGAGACACGAGTCTTAGCTACACATTTGTTATCTTATCTTTAGAGTCAAAGCTATATGTCAGCAAAACAGTTCCTCGAGAACTCTCTCACCTCCATGTTCCTGATATACTAATGTATATAGACCTTGGACTGCAACGTAAGCATTTACAGCTACATTACAGACCAAAGTCCACTCCACACAAGCTCCAAGCAAACAAATGTATAGATGTAACTCAAAAGCCCATACAAAATAGCTCAGTAATAGAACCCTTCAATCCCCTCTTAAAAACCATCTACATATTTCATTTTTGGTTTTTTCATTTTGTTCCTTTCAAAATATTTCTGTAAATATTGTTGGTAATCCTCTGGAGACCCAGGGTTTCTTGAGGTACCTGAATGTATGCAGCTTGTGGTGTATCTGAGACTTGCCTACATCTCATAAATGTATTAACTAATGAGGGTATACATTGGATACAGTAACAACACATGTTTGTATAAGGTCTCGTGGACTCTGTAAATCTGTAAGGCACGATGAGCTAACATTTAGGGCCTTCACTATCCTGATTATACTATTCTGTTCAGAATATGAGGGTCCAGGAACAACTGGATCTTGCTCCTGAGCTCTTTTAGAGACTGTGTGATTATTTGGTGCACCACATAATAAACTCATCTCCCCTGGATGATAAATACAAGTGGTAATGAGTCAGATTGGCAAGAAAACACAAAGACTAATAATCAGCAGCAGACAAACAAATCTCCCAGAATATTGTGGGGTCTTCATCTTCAGCCTGTGGCAAGGCTTCTTCTGAGCTCCGCTCTTTGTCTTCGTTGGACACCGGAGAAGAAACCTCAGGGATCCTTTTCACTCTGCTAGCATGAATCCAGACTGGAGCCTCCTCTGTGAGAATCGCCGTTCTAGTGACTGCTACCACCGTGGTAGGGGGTCCGAATGCCAGCTCCTTTGGATCTTTTCCTTTACGTAGTACCCTGACCACCACCGTGTCCCCAGCCCTAAACGGGTGCGTCAGTTCCTGTGGAAGAGAGGGAAACTTACAAGCAACTTTTTCTTCAGTTTCACTAAGAACTTTAATCAATTTTGTGACATATTCTTCCCTAATCTGGTCTATGTCGCCTTCCTGTACCACTAGGGGGTGGCTTGCTCAAGGAGTTGGAAAGGGCCTACCTATGAGGATTTCAACGGGTGACAGTCCTAACCTCTTATTAGGAGTCATTCTTATTTCTGTCAATATAATAGGTAGGGTTTGTTTCCATTTCTCAAAAGTACCTGCTGTGGATTTCCTAAGTTTGTCTTTAACTGTTCGATTCATGCATTCTACAAGAAATTTTGGCTCAAAAGGGTGCATTTTGATGCTGTTGTGTTCTACTCCGTAAAAATGTGCTATGAAAAGTGCAGCGCTGTGCTCGGGTATACATGGTTTCCCCTCTTTGCAGACCAATCCAGTGTGTGGATTTTTCTGCAAAACAGGATAAACCCAGTCTTTTCCTCGAGTATGTGCTTTGCAATGTATAACAGCTATTTGTGAGGGAAGCTGGAGGGCAGCCAACAGATCATCTATAAGCTGGGAATGTGATATTTTCTTACCGTCAGCTGTGGTGAAACTCCTGCGTTGCCAGATTACCCCATGGTCCCACACAACCCCGTGTGCATATCTGCTGTCTGTGTATATTGTGACAGGTTTGTTTTTGTGTATTTGGCATGCCCTTGTAAGTGCTATTAATTCTGCAGCTTGGGATGATTGCACATGATAGCATGTGCACGGGTCGTGATTGCACAAGGATAATATCTGGCAGCATCACTACTGCATATGCTGCACAGTAGACGTTTTCGAGTGGACGTGAACATGAACCGTCTACAAACACTTCTGGTGCGTCCGGTATGGGGGTGACTGACAAGTCTAGTCTGGGGAAGGTTTCGTATTCTAGCACCTTAAGACAGTCATGTTCGTCTGGTAAAAAGTCTTCTGTCCCTTTTAGTCCTAGTAATGCATTTAGTATAGGTGCTGGTCCTGCCGTATGTGAGGCATATTAAATCTGTAATGATGGATCACTGAGTAAAAGGACTTCATAACCTGACAATCTTTGTGCTGACATGTGCTGCGTATGACTACCTCTGAGTAGCCCCACTACGTCATGGATAGTATGCAAGACAGTGTGTTGTCCCAGTGTAAAGGGTGTGCCTAATTCCACCATCATCGCACAGGCCGCAAGAGTACATAGACATGCCGGCATCCCTTGTACAGGGACAGGCATTACCTTTGAGAAAAAGGCACAAGGACGCAACTTTCCCCCGTGTTCTTGAGTGAGTACCCCCGCCATGGTTTTACAGTTTTGTTGTGCAGACATGTGGAATGGTAGGTGTGGGGAGTCGCTCTGGTAGATAGCAGTGCGGGTGCAGTACAGAGGCAAAACAAGAAGTCTAGAAAGTGCAATAAACAGTGTTTTATTCACACTTGCACAAAATAAACGATAAACAGTCTCTTGGTGTTAATTCACACTCAGCAAACACAAAAAAGCAAAACCAAAGAGTCCAAAACCAGGTTCAATCACCTGTGAGATGTTTAGGTGCGCGTTCGCACCTGGCGGTCGGCCCAGCCGCAGGATAATCCACCTTCAGGCTTCCAGGACGACTGCACGACTCCTTGCTGAGCTCATCCTTCCAGCCCAGAGAGCAACACAACACTAGCAGCAGCTCCAGGACAATCACAGCCACACCTGCTGATGTGGCTGCCTTTAAAAAGCCCGGCAAAGTCCGGCCTGGACCGTGGGGAGTAGGCACCCACCCAACTCTTTGCCTACTCCCAGTAAGAGCCGGCCCGGATTGGCTTTGCAGCCAAACTAACTATCAATATCAAGCAGCACTAGCTGCTGCTGACACATAAAACCCGGCTCTCACCTCACCGAGGCCAGGAACCTCGGTGACACGTATCTTCCGTCCATGACGGCACCTTGCGCCCTCTTGCATACCTCCTCCCTTTGTTCAACCCCGACAGGGTGAACACACGCCAAACACTGTACTCGAGACAGTGCATCCGCATTTCCTTGCAAGCGGCCTGCCCTGTGTTCCACTGTGATCTTAAAGTTCTGCAGAGACAAGAACCATCTGGTGACCCGAGCATTCCTGTCTTTCGCCTGGCACATCCACTTTAGAGGGGAATGGTCGGTCACCAGACGGAACTTTCTCCCTAGCAGATAATAGCGGAGAGACTCTAGTGCCCACTTGATGGCCAGGCACTCTCTCTCCACTATACTGTACCTGGTTTCGGCTGGGGTGAGTTTGCGACTCAGGAAAACCACGGGATGCTCCTCCCCATTGATTTCCTGAGAGAGTACAGCCCCGAGGCCCACTTCAGAGGCATCGGTCTGTACCACAAACTCTCTCCTGAAGTCGGGCGTCACCAAAACCGGGGACCCACACAGGGCCGACTTCAGAGCAGAGAAAGCCTTATCCGCCTGCTCATTCCACTGGATCGACACTGACCTGCGTCCCTTTAAAAGGCTTGTCAATGGAGCAGCAATTGTAGCGAAATTGGGAATAAACCTCATGTAGTATCCCACCATGCCCAGGAATGATTTTACTTGCCGCGTAGTGACAGGTCGGAGCCAATTCTTAATTGCCTCAATTTTGTTTACCTGAGGTTTGACCACACCCCGCCCAATGACATACCCTAGGTATTTGGTCTCTTCTAACCCTATCACACACTTTTTTGGGTTAGCAGTTAAGCCAGCTTTCCTAAGGGAGTCCACTACGGCCTGTACCTTCGGTAGGTGACTCTCCCAGTCGGTGCTATGGACAATGATATCATCCAGATACGCTGAGGCGTACCGTCGATGTGGACGAAGCACAATATCCATAAGCCTTTGAAACGTGGCGGGCGCCATGTAGACCAAAGGGTAATACCTTGTACTGATACAACCCCTCCGGTGTGATTAAAGCAGTTTTTCCTTGGCAGCCTCCGTTAAGGGTACCTGCCAGTACCCTTTGGTGAGGTCCAAGACAGAAAAATACCTGGCTTGGCCCAATTTTTCAATGAGCTCATCCACCCTCGGCATGGGATATGCGTCAAACTTGGACACCTCATTCAGCTTGCGGAAATCGTTACAGAACCTCAATGTCCCGTCCGGCTTGGGTATTAAGACTATCGGACTGGCCCAATCACTTTTTGACTCCTCGATGACACCTAACTGGAGCATCAGCTGCACTTCCTTCACAATGGCTTGTCGCCGAGCCTCGGGTACCCGATACGGCTTTAACCGGACTTTGGCCTGAGGCTCAGTGATAATGTCATGCTGGATTAGGGATGTGCGCCCAGGAGGTCCGAGAACACATCCGTGTTCCGACTAATGAACTCCTTAACTTCCTGGACCTGTTTGGAGGATAGGCTATCTGAAATTTTTACGGTGGCTGCTGCTTCCCGGACTTCGAGGTGAGGGGCTGGATCCTTCTCACCTAGAAGCCCTGGCCGGGGCTGTCATCGCTGGACGAGTTCCTATCCTTCCATGGCTTCAGCAAATTCACATGATGCACCTGCTCCGGCTTCCGCCGCCCTGGCTGGTGCACCTTGTAATTTACTTCCCCCACTTTCTCGAGCACTTCATAGGGCCCCTGCCACCTAGCTAGAAATTTGCTGTCAAGGGTGGGTACCAGAACTAAAACTCGGTCTCCAGGATTAAAGTCTCGTACCCGAGCCTGACGATTATAGACTCTACTTTGGGCCTGTTGTGCTGCCTCCATATGCTCCCGGACCAGCGGTAACACCCTCTCCATACGTTCCTGCATCTGGGTAACATATTCAATTACGCTTTTGTGGGGGACGGGCTGTTGTTCCCACGCTTCCTTAGCGATGTCCAACAGGCCCCGTGGGCGTCTGCCATAAAGCAGTTCGAAGGGCGAGAACCCAGTAGAGGCCTGGGGCACTTCTCGCACTGCAAACATGAGATAGGGCAGAAGCAGATCCCAGTCCTTCCCATCTCGGGACACCACCCTTTTAGCATATTTTTTAAAGTTTGGTTAAATCTTTCCACAAGGCCGTCCGTTTGCGGATGGTAAACGGACGTCCGCAATTGCTTTATATGCAACAGTTTACACAATTCCCTCATAATCTTAGACATAAAAGGGGTCCCTTGGTCCGTCAGAACCTCCTTAGGTAGGCCCACCCGGGTAAACATCTCCATTAACTCCTTTGCAATGAGCCTAGCCGATGTGTGTCGCAGAGGCACCGCCTCTGGATATCGAGTAGCATAGTCCAGAATCACCAGGATATGTTGGTGACCCCTAGCAGACTTCGGTGCGGGTCCGACCAGATCCATGGCAATACGCTCGAATGGGACCTCAATTATTGGGAGAGGGACCAGGGGACTTCTGTAATGCGGCTGGGGGCTATTTACCTGACAGGTCGGACAGGACTTACAGAACTCCTCTACTTCCTTAAACAAACCGGGCCAGTAAAATCGCTGTAGTACGCGGTCCTGCGTTTTCTGCCACCCCATGTGTCCCCAAGAACATGTTGGTGGGCAAGCTCCATAACAAGCTTGCGATATGCGGTGGGCACCACCAACTGTTCAACTGGCTCACCTCGGATTTGGTTCACCCGATACAACATATCCTGAAGAATAATAAATCGTGGAAACATTAATTCAGCCCCAGGTTTCTGGGGTTTACCGTCAATCATTACAACACTTTCCCAGGCCCTGGTTAGGGTTTGGTCCCGGTGTTGTGCGGTCCCAAAATTTTCCCCGGAGACATTGAGGTCTGCCAACTCAGGTCCCGGTGGCAAGTCCTCCGTGTCTCCCACCATTACACTCAGTGGGGTTGTCTCCCCCTCTACCGCTGGAGCAGTGGTCACCCCTACCGCTGGCCCTTCAGATTCGGGCTCCCAGGGTTCTGGCCTTCCAGTGGTATCAGGCCACTCTACTAGGGTTACCCCTGTCTCGGGCCCATCAGACACTTTTATAGCCGGCCACAGCGCCGGGAAACCTGGGAAGTCCCTCCCAAGTATCAGTTCATGTGGGAGTTTGGTAGCGACAGCCACCTCGTGGGTCCACTTACCAGCAGCTGTGGACAAAGTCACTAATGCAGTGGGGTAGTCTTTTAAGTCTCCGTGGATGCATAGGACCCCGACTTTACGGCCGGTATACTCCGCAGGCCGTACTAGGGCAGCTCTTACCAGGAGACTAAACTCCCGGAGTCCAGCAGGGCCACCGCCAGAGAATCTCCCACCTCTACCTGACACAGGTGGTTATTGTCCTGCCCCTCACGGGTGCCAGTTGCACACAGCTTCCGGGCATACAGGGAGTGGCGATACCCGTAGTTCACATCCATCGGCTCACCCTGATGCGGACAGTCGGCCCTGATGTGGCCTGGCTCCTGACACCTCCAGCATACCACGGGAGGCGGATCCGCAGGGGATACATTCCGTGCAGGTCTCTCTGTCGCCGGTCGTCGGAACTGGGGTGGAGGCCTCCGGGGTTTGACTGGCCCCTTCCCAGCAAGACCCCCTGCAGGTTTCTGGTGGCCTCATAACGCTCCACCAGGTCGACCATCTCCAGGGCACTTACCGGAGACGCCTGGCCGACCCAGTGCTGGAGGGGATAAGGCAGGGCCCTCCAAAAGATGTCCGCCAACAGTCGATCCAGCATGGCAGTGGGACTTAGTAGATCAGGCTGCAGCCACTTTTGCAGCCTGTGCAGCAGATCGTAGTACTGCGGCCTAGCAGGTTCAGTCGTTTTAAAGTCCCACTGGTGGACTCTTTGAGCGCGGACCAGCACGTTCACCCCCAGTCTGGCTAGGATCTCTCCTTTCACGGTGTCATAATCGGCGCTTGGTCGTCCGACAAGTCGAAAAACACCTGCTGGGGTCCGGAAGCCAGGAACGGAGCGACCACCTCAGCCCACTGGTCACGGGGCAGCTTCTCCCTCACGGCCACTTTTCGAAGACTGCCAGGTAGGTCTCGGCATCATCCTCGGGGTCATCTTGGGAATTGCTGCACGGACCGCTTTCCGGGCATCATGGGCACGGTGAGAGGCTCCAGTCGCTTGCAAAGCCATTACATGTTGCAACAGCAGCTGGTTTGTCTCCTGCTGCTGCTTGTTGGCCTCCCGCTGCTGTAAATTGGCCTCCACGAGGCCTTTACAACTGCCTCCATCTTATCAGAGTTCACGTGTTGAAACTTTGCCGGCTTGACATATGACATTCACTTTGGGAAAAAACTTCGGCGTTACGCCAGCCTCACTGCGCATGCCCGCATCCGACACCAAATGTGGGGAGTCGCTCTGGTAGATAGCAGTGCGGGTGCAGTACAGAGGCAAAACAAGAAGTCCAGAAAGTGCAATAAACAGTGTTTTATTCACACTTGCACAAAATAAACGATAAACAGTCTCTTGGTGTTAATTCACACTCAGCAAACACAAAAAAGCAAAACCAAAGAGTCCAAAACCAGGTTCAATCACCTGTGAGATGTTTAGGTGCGCGTTCGCACCTGGCGGTCGGCCCAGCCGCAGGATAATCCACCTTCAGGCTTCCAGGACGACTGCACGACTCCTTGCTGAGCTCATCCTTCCAGCCCAGAGAGCAACACAACACTAGCAGCAGCTCCAGGACAATCACAGCCACACCTGCTGATGTGGCTGCCTTTAAAAAGCCCGGCAAAGTCCGGCCTGGACCGTGGGGAGTAGGCACCCACCCAACTCTTTGCCTACTCCCAGTAAGAGCCGGCCCGGATTGGCTTTGCAGCCAAACTAACTATCAATGTCAAGCAGCACTAGCTGCTGCTGACACATAAAACCCGGCTCTCACCTCACCGAGGCCAGGAACCTCGGTGACACGTATCTTCCGTCCATGACGGCACCTTGCGCCCTCTTACAGTAGGTTATAATCAGGGAGGCCCAATCCTGGACTACACATCAATGAACATTTCAGAGTATCGAAAGCATTCAACATTCCTTTTGACCATCTTATTAGCTCTGGGGATTCTTCCAGAGTGGCTTGCCTCAAAATATTGTCATATTAAGAACAGTCGGGGATCCATTGTCTACAGTAGTTTATCATACCAAGAAAGGACAGCATTTCCTTTTTTGGTGTGGGGTGACCAGACCCACAATAGACTGGATTCTCCCGGGACTGATTCTTCTTTCCCCCTGTGTGAGGACAAAGCCCAAGTATTCAACCTGCTTTTTGCACCACTGCAGTTTCTTTAACGACACTTTATGACCACATTCTGACAACCATTTCAACAAGGATATACCATCATTTACACTTGCCTCCACTGACATGCTGCACAACAGTAGATTATCAACATACTGCATCAGGATGGAACCTTGGGAGGAGTGCCAGGGTTTCAAAGTGGCTTGGAGGACAGTGCTGTACACAACTGGTGAATCAGCATACCCCTGTGGCATTCTACCCCAGGTCAGTTGACGTCCCTCAAAGGAAAAAGCAAAATGGTACTCTTATTAAACAGACGGCTTCCGCGGGGATGGAGGAAAGGAGAGTTGTGACATCAGGAACCACTAAGGCTATGGGCACAATGAGATTGTTGATTGCCCTCAAATCCTGGACAAAGCGGGTAGTACCATCTGCCTTTGTCACAGGATTGATAGGGGTGGAGTAAGGTGAAATCACCTCCTCGAGGATTTCTTCTCAGAAATTCTTCTATTATTGGCCGTAGCCCCTCAATCTTTTCCTTGGACAGTGGGTATTGCTTCTGATACACTGGTGTGGCACCGGGTTTAAGATTGGCTTGATAAGGTGTGCAATCAATCTGGCCCGTGTCATAGTCGCCCTGTGACCATAGTGAAGGGTTTATGTCTCCTAGCTCAGGGTGGTCCTGTAAACTAACAAAGTACATATAGCCGAGGTCACTATGGGCATGGTGGCTGAGTGAATACTTAGTCCGTCATTTTTTACTATCACTGCCAAGTCCAACTTCACAAACAAGTCCCTTCCTAATAAACTTACAGGGCAATCTGGTATGATGCTGAAAGTATGGTCGGTGATGTATTCACCGTCCACTGTCTCTATTGGGAGGACACTCGTTTTATATGTTTTAGTTAATACCCCGTTGATTCCCATAGAGGGGTCAGACTTTCTTAAAGGTCCCTTGTACATGTCTTTGTTAAACACACTGGAGGTGGCGCCGCTGTCTACCATAAATCCTACCTTCCTTCCTGCAACTTTAAGCAAAATAATCGGTGTATCTTTCCAGTGGGTGGTGACCTGTGTGAAAGCTGGGGTGACTCCCTCCGGGCCCCGTCAGTAGGGTTGTTGATGATTCCAATCAATGGGGAACCTGGGCTGAGTCTGCGTACCCTGTCTATCTGTATTCTGTCCCCTTTGTGTCATGGGCTGTTGGCTGTGTGCTCCCCTTATTCTGCGTGTCTCTCCTGGGTGTTGTGCACTTTCTAGCCCAATGTCCCTCCTGTCCACAGTTATAACAGCGGTTATTCATGATTTGGAAGTCTTGGTTTCTATCATTTGATCTATGAAAGTTTCCAGCTGTCTTTCGCACATTTCTCCCTTTACAGGCTTTCTTTAAACAAGCCACTGTGCCAGACGGAGCCACAGTAGGCTTGGGGCAGTCTTTAATAATTTTATTAAGGTCATCTATGTCCAAAGCCTTTTTCATCAGTTGATTTCCAACCGTCAAAAAAGGCATGGATGTCTCAGGTCCCCTTATCTCACTATCCTTTTCCACTTACCCTTGTTTCTTAAATTATATCTCGATACAATTGGGGGTGTGGGTTATTTATTAACTGTGTGTCCTGCTATTATGTGACTGGCTGCTATTAAATCCTGAGCGCTAAACAGTTAATTTTATGTACATATGAAGGTGGGGGATACAGCTGATGTTTTTTATCATTTTCATTCTTAGTCTGTATCTCATGTAGTTTTCTATCGTCTTTTGATCTTTTTAAACCTTTGCACATGTTGGGGTCATACCAGTGGGGAGCTATCTCTAGCCATTGTTCTCCTCCTTTCTGCATATAATACCTATCCCATGAAGGGTCAGGTTCAAAATACGGCCAGGCGGCAGTGTCGCCTAAGCATAGACCCTTGACCATGTCCATGTGATATATGCTATTGTCTCCTTCCCTGGGAAAGGGGTCTACCGCTTCCATTGCCTCTGTCCATCCTGCCAAATTATCTACCCATGGGTTAACAAGATAATAATTTGTAGGACTGACTCGGGCAACATATTATTTACATGTTTCACCTGGTTCTAGTTTAGGGCATTCTGTCTTAGATTTTTGACTACTCATTATCAAAACTTATTTTCTTACAAAAAGAATTCAAAACAGCAATAGCGAAAAACAAAACAGAATGTTAGTCTTGGGACGACAGCTGTACACTTACCACCCAGCCTGTCACTTCCCCTTATATAAGTATGTTAGACAAAACAACTTATCATGCAAAACTTCTACAATTATCAAACAACTTATCATGCAAAACTTACAATTATCTTATTAAGAATCAAATCAAGCTGTGAAACCTTCTGTGAAGTCAAGCCCTCTGAAGTACGCTTTCCTTGTTACTGGACTTCCCTAAATTCCTAACTTGACAGTTCCCTGAACTGTGTACAACTCCCTGAGTTGTATCGTATGTGTCCCTGACACAATACTGGGTACTCCCTGAGTACCTATCTGACAGCTCCCTGAACTGTGTACAACTCCCTGAGTTGTATCGTATGTGTCCCTGACACAATACTGGGTACTCCCTGAGTACCTAATCTAACAGCTCCCTGAGCTGTGTACAACTCCCTGAGTTGTATCTTGTGTCCCTGACACAATACTGGGTACTCCCTGAGTACCTAATCTGACAGTTCCCTGAACTGTGTACAACTCCCTGAGTTGTATCTATGTATCCTGGATACAAAAAAAACTCTGTACTTACTCCGAGACGTGGCCAGTGCCCTCGGATCGGCCAGAGGACAAAATTGGTGTCTCTTCTCACCAGACCCGAGGATGACCTTCTCGATCCCGGACAGAGCCCCCAGATTGTTAGGAATATTCATTTCTTCCCCTCTTATTGGTAGTTGGTACCCCTGGTACTAGACTTCGGTATTCAGCTTGATTTGATTCTTATCTAGCGCTAGGAGAGCAGCATTGACACATGATACGATTCTGGTATACAATGCTACTCTAACTTGTTTATTGCTTCCATGATATATATAGTCGTAGTCCAATGACATGATGTTTAAGTTTATCCAATGATAGAGAGACACGAGTCTTAGCTACACATTTGTTATCTTATCTTTAGAGTCAAAGCTATATGTCAGCAAAACAGTTCCTCGAGAACTCTCTCACCTCCATGTTCCTGATATACTAATGTATATAGACCTTGGACTGCAACGTAAGCATTTACAGCTACATTACAGTCCAAAGTCCACTCCACACAAGCTCCAAGCAAACAAATGTATAGATGTAACTCAAAAGCCCATACAAAATAGCTCAGTAATAGAACCCTTCAAAGACGAACTGAGGGAGGTCTGGCTATCACCCTGTGTCATCTCCTCCACCATTACCTCGTCTGACACATTCAAAGTATGCTCCTTAGTTGTGAGCATCGATCATTTGATTAGACACAGCAGTGGGATGGTTACACATGGTTAAGACGGACTACAAACATTTCCTGTCCTGTGCTGGAGTACCTGTAAGAAAATTTGTCAAAATCTACCTTGGATTTCTCCGTGCAAGGAACAGGTGAGCTGGATTTTAATGTTTTGTGCTGGACTTATATTCAAGGTTTTCCGAGCTCCCCACTGTCCGAAAATGCTTGATTATTGTATAAGCTTTCAACTTCACACTCAGTGACACCCCACCTTTCACTTATCTTTGAATGCTTCTGACAAAATGGCATTTGCTGCAGCAGCAGACCGCAGATGTGAGGGCTCTTTCACACTTGTGTTTTTGTTTTCCGGCGTAGAAATCCGTCGTCGGGGTTCTATGCCGGAAAAATCCTGATGAGTTTTATCCCCATGCATTCTGAATGGAGAGAAATCCGTTCAGGATGCATCAGGATGCATCAGGATGTCTTCAGTTCAGGACCGGAACGTTTTTTGGCCAGAGAAAATACCGCAGCATGCTGCGCTTTTTGCTCCGGCCAAAAATCCTGAACACTTGTCGCAAGGCCGGATCCGGAATTAATGCCCATTGAAAGGCATTAATCCGGATCCGGCCTTAAGCTAAACCTCATTTCGGCGCATCGCCGGTTTTGACGTTTAGCTTTTTCTGAATGGTTACCATGGCAGCCAGGACGCTAAAGTCCCGGCTGCCATGGTAAAGTGTAGTGGGGAGCGGGGGAGCAGTATACTTACAGTCCGTGTAGCTCCCGGGGTGCTCCAGAGTGACGTCAGGGCGCCCCATGCACATAGATCACGTGATTGCATGGATCACGTGATCCATGTGCATGGGGCGCTCTGACGTCATTCTGGAGCGCCCCGGGAGCCGCACGGACTGTAAGTATACAGCTCCCCCGCTCCACACTACTACTATGGCAACCAGGACTTTAATAGTGTCCTGGCTGCCATAGTAAAACTGAAAGCATTTTGAAGACTGATCAGTCTTCAAATGCTTTTAGGTCACTTGCGTTGTTACAGATCCGGCGGGCACTTCCGGCGTCGGAAGTGCACGCCGGATCCTAACAACGCAAGTGTGAAAGAGGCCTAAGACGGACCGTGTGTTCTGTACCCAAGATGAGCATGCATTTGACCAAATAGACCTGAAGTCAGGTATGCAGGAACTTGAGAAACTAATGCAAAATAAATTAAGACTTTGGTGGGACCATACAACCCTGGAAAAATATACAGAAAAACAAATGATTCCCAGGGGTTTAGGGATCAAAAAAATCCCTACAACTGTTTTCTCTGAAGATTTTGTTGTTAAATGGAACGTTATACTATCGGACTGTTTGCTGTGTCTGATGTCATTGATTATTGATTATGAAAAAAGTAAACTTACTCAGATTCAATCACAGATTGCAAATGACATGGACTCTCTAAGAAAATATGCTGCTTTGCCTGATTACAAGGCCTTAGAAGAAAAAATGATGATTACTGTAAAAGAACTTGAGGAACACAATAATGTATATAAAACAAAGTAAATTCTGAGACACGTATGATTATACCAACAATCAAGTATATGAGTGGGGAAGAAGGGAAAATATAAACTGCGCACCCAAATCTATACTTAAAATGCGCAAAAATAAAAATACCCGAAAAAAGAAACCCCACAATACACGAAATGTAAGTTTTTCTTCGGACCAAGAGTTAACTCAGGCAACCAGCGATTCTCAAGACTCGTGATGAATCCATATATGACAATAGGGGTGAAACCTCTACTCAATCGAACCTGTCCTACTTCAAAAAACAGAAATAGAAAACCATCATAAAATGAATGTGTAGAGCCGGACGGAAACATAAATCCAAGACTGCACTCGATGACTACGAGATTTCAGAAGAACTAACAGAGAGTAGTGACAGTTTGCAAATATGCAACAATGTGATTAACCTGTCTAAGATTGAGCTGACAGGAGATTAACTCAATGTGCTTGCTATAGGTCTTAATTTTGCTCCGGCGGATAATTTTTATTTGTTCCATACGATTTTGGATATTAATAGGTTCATGAGTGACTTAACTCTGAAAAGGCATTTCTTTGATGAAACCAAGGAGTTGGATGCTCGATGTGAGGCACCACATGTAAATGCATTCTCAGATTTCATGTTCCAGGAACAATGTGCTCTTCTGTGTTTGATGGATTTACAGGACGATGTTAGAGGCACTACAGATTGTCAGGAGATTAAAATTACTAATCCTGGTGTAAGAGGGCGCAAGGTTCCGTCGTCGACAGAAGGTAATTGTCACCGAGGTTCCTGGCCTCGGTGAGATAAGAGACGGATTTTTTTTGTGTCAGCAGCAGCTAGTGCTGTTTGACACATTGACATTTGGTATAGCTACAAAGCCGATCCGGGCCTGCTCTTATTGGGAATAGTGAAGTACTGGGTGGGAGACTATTCCCCACGGTCCAGGCCGGGCTTTTTCCGGGCCTTTAACCACTTCAGCCCCCTAGCTTAAACACCCTTAATGACCAGGCCACTTTTTACAATTCTGCACTACGCTACTTTCACCATTTATTGCTCCGTCATACAACTTACACCACCCAAATTAATTTTACCTCCTTTACTTGTCACTAATAGAGCTTTCATTTGGTGGCATTTCATTGCTGCTGACAAAAATGACCGAAATGTTTGAAAAAAAAAGACATTTTTCACATTTTTTTTTAACTACACTTCTATATAAATTTTTCTCTAAATTTATTGTTCTACATGTCTTTAATAAAAAAAAAATCCAATAAGTGTATATTTATTGGTTTGGGTAAAAGTTATAGCGTTTATAAACTATGGTGCAAAAAAGTGAATTTCCGCATTTTGAAGCAGCTCTGACTTTCTGAGCACCTGTCATGTTTCTTCAGGTGCTAGAATGCCAGGATAGTATAAATACCCCCCAAATGACACCATTTAAGAAAGAAGACACCCCAAAGTATTCGCGGAGTAGCATGATGAGTTCATGTATCATTTCATTTTTTTTCACAAGTTAGTGGAAAATGACACTTTCTGAGGAAAAAAATATAAAGTTTCCATTTCTGCTAACTTCTGGCAAAAAAAAAAAAATAATCTCCCACGGACTCACTATACCCCTCAGTGAATACCTTGGGGTGTCTTCTTTCCGAAATTGGGTCATTTGTGAGGTGTGTTTACTGTTCTGGCATTTTGGGCAGGGCTAAATTGTGAGCAATCTTATAAAACCTAAAGGTACTCGTTGGAATTTGAGCTCCTTTGCGCACCCAGGCTGCAAAAAAGTGTCACTCATTTGGTATCGCCGTACTCAGGAGAAGTAGGGCAATGTGTTTTGGGGTGTATTTTTACATATACCCATGTTGGATGAGAGAAATATCTCTGTAAATGACAACTTTTAAAAAAAATTTACACAAAGTTGTCAATTTACAGAGATATTTCTCTCACCCAGCATGGGTATATGTAAAATACACCCCAAACACATTGCCCTATTTCTCCTGAGTACGGCGATACCACATGTGTGACACTTTGTTGCAGCCAAGATGCGCAAAGGGGCCCAAATTCCAATGAGCATTTTTACGCATTTTTCTTCTCAGGCTTTAGGGCCCCTAAAATGCCAGGGCAGTATAAATACCCAACATGTGACCCCATTTTGGAAAGAAGACACCCCAAGGTATTCCGTGAGGGGCATGGCGAGTTCATAGAATATTTTTTTTTTTTTGGCACAAGTTAGCGGAAATTGATTTTTTTATTGTTTTTTCTCACAAAGTCTCCCTTTCCGCTAACTTGTGACAAAAAGTTCAATTTTTCATGGACTCACTATGCCCCTCAGTGAATACCGTAGGGTGTCTTCTTTCCAAAATGGGTCATTTGTGAGGTGTGTTGTACTGTTCTGGCATTTTGGGCAGGGCTAAATTGTGAGCAATCCTGTAAAACCTAAAGGTACTCGTTGGAATTTGGGCTCCTGCCCAGGCTGCAAAAAAGTGTCACTTATGTGGTATCGCCGTACTCAGGAGAAGTAGGGCAATGTGTTTTGGAGTGTATTTTTACATATACCCATGTTGGATGAGAGAAATATCTCTGTAAATGACAACTTTATAAAAAATTTACACAAAGTTGTCAATTTACAGAGATATTTCTCACACCAGCATGGGTATATGTAAAAATACACCCCAAAACACATTGCCCTATTTCTCCTGAGTACGGCGATACCACATGTGTGACACTTTGTTGCAGCCAAGATGCGCAAAGGGGCCCAAATTCCAATGAGCATTTTTACGCATTTTTCTTCTCAGGCTTTAGGGCCCCTAAAATGCCAGGGCAGTATAAATACCCAACATGTGACCCCATTTTGGAAAGAAGACACCCCAAGGTATTCCGTGAGGGGCATGGCGAGTTCATAGAATATTTTTTTTTTTTTGGCACAAGTTAGCGGAAATTGATTTTTTTATTGTTTTTTCTCACAAAGTCTCCCTTTCCGCTAACTTGTGACAAAAAGTTCAATTTTTCATGGACTCACTATGCCCCTTAGCGAATACCGTAGGGTGTCTTCTTTCCAAAATGGGGTCATTTGTGGGGTGTTTGTACTGTTCTGGCATTTTGGGCGGGGCTAAATTGTGAGCATCCCTGTAAAACCTAAAGGTACTCGTTGGAATTTGGGTCCCCAGGCTGCAAAAAAAGTGTCACTTATGTGGTATCGCCGTACTCAGGAGAAGTAGGGCAATGTGTTTTGGAGTGTATTTTTACATATACCCATGTTGGGTGAGAGAAATATCTCTGTAAATTGACAACTATGTATAAAAATTTTTAAAAAATTGTCCTTTACAGCGATATTTCTCACACAAAGTATGAGTATATATAAAAATACACCCAAAAACTTATTGCCCTACTTCTCCTGAGTACGGAGATACCACATGAGTGAACTTTAATTCAGCATCTCTCCCCAGGAATAGAGACGGACCTTATTAAGTGGGGTTATCTAGCTGCACCACAGTTTTTTACTGAGTTTTTATAAAGCCTTATACAGGTTTCACAGTTTTTATGGCGGATATATACAATTACAATTGATGTGGAATACCTAGATTTTTCTCTAGGACAAGTATAAGAATAGAGGAAACCTGTATGTACAATTATCCAGTGCAATAACCTGATTATTTCTATGTAGGAAATAGCACATCAATTTTATTTGTGAAATTTTTTATTCTGTGTTTACTAATGATTATAGTGATTTTAATGGATTAAGTGATTAAATGAAAATTTTCCATAAAACCCATACGTCAAGGAGTCGCCAGCCTATTTTTTAATATTGAATTATCATTGCTGTGTGGGTGGAACAGGAAGGCTAGAGCACCCTGACGGATCTACCAAGGGGTGAGCTATTCTATTTGATGATAAGGTTTTACATGACATCCTCAAAGAAGGTTGCCATGTGGTACCTAGAAAATCAAAAACTATCGCGAATATTATGTCTCCATCCCTATTTACTAATGCAAGAGTAAAAAACCCAACATAATTTGCTTAGTTACACTGGCTTCTCAAAGTGTGGAAGTTTCCCATGTAAAACATGTAGCTATACTCTGCAAACCACTACAGTTGTGTTCAAAATTATTCAACCCCCACTGAAATTGAGTGTTTTGGCCAGTTTGACATTGATTTTGATCATTTCAGTCATTTTGTTTACAATTACATCAAAGAGGCACTTGTAAGTCAGACAAATATAACATAACATTTATAATGAAATAACCACAAATGTCTTTTCTGTGCTCACATCATTATCAGTTTTATTCAACCCCCAAGTGACATTCAATCTTAGTACTTAGTACAACATCCAGTTATAACAGCTTTTAAACGTGAAGCATAGCTTGACACAAGTGTCTTGCAGCGATCTACGGGTATCTTCGCCCATTCTTCATGGGCAAAAGCCTCCAGTTCAGTCATATTCTTAGGCTTGCGCGCTGCAACTGCTTTCTTTAAGTCCCACCAGAGGTTCTCAATCGGATTTAAGTCTGGTGACTGCGATGGCCACTTCAAAATGTTCCAGCCTTTAATCTGCAACCATGCTCTAGTGGACTTGGAGGTATGCTTGGGATCATTGTCCTGTTAAAAAATCCAACATCTCCCAAGCCTCAGGTTTGTGACGGACTGCATCACATTTTCATCCAATATCTCCTGGTACTGAAGAGAATTCATGGTACCTTTAACACGCTGAAGCTTCCCTGTACCTGTAGAAGCAAAACAGCCCCAAAGCATGATTGACCCCCCGTCATGCTTCACAGTAGACAAGATGTTCTTTTCTTCATAGGCCTTGTTCTTCCTCCTCCAAACATAGCGTTGATCCATGGGCCCAAACAGTTCTAGTTTTGTTTCATCAGTCCACAGAACACTATCCCAAAACTTTTGTGGTTTGTCCACATGACTTTTGGCATACTGCAGTCGACTCTTCTTATTCTTTGGAGACAGCAAGGGGGTGCGCCTGGGAGTTCTGGCATGGAGGCCTTCATTACGCAGTGTGCGCCTTATTGTCTGAGCTGAAACTTCAGTACCCGCATCTGACAAATCTTTTTTCAGTTCCTCAGCAGTCACACGGGGACTTTTCTCCACTTTGCGCTTCAGGTAGCACAAGTCATGTATTCAAGTCAGCATCTTTTTTCTGCCATGACCAGGTAGCATTTCAACAGTGCCCTTTGCCTTGAATTTGCGAATGATGCTTCCTATGGTGTCTCTTAGTATGTTTAACATCTTTGCAATCTTCTTATAGCCATTGCCCTTCCTGTGAAGAGAAATCACTTCTTTAAGGGGGTGAATAATTGTGTCAATGAAGAAATCACAAAAAAACCATTTAATACTGAATTACAAAAACAATTGATGTCATTTTAGTTGCATTTGGTTCTTTAACCACTTTAGGACCGCCACACGCAGGATCGCGTGATCTCGGCGGTCCTTCAGTTCCTCGTTGACGCGCGGGCGCGTCATCTCGCGAGAGGCGAGATGACGCGATCTGTGCGCCTGAACTGCCGCACAGAATGTCGGGAGCTGCTCAGGACAAGTTCGTCACCAGCCTGCCAGCCAATCATCGTCGCTTGCAGGCTGGTGATGTTTAAAAAAACGAATGAGAAGCCATGAAATGCATTATATTTAAAAATATAATGCATTAAATGGCTTCTGTGCCCTCTCCTGGGTCGTTTTCGTCAGTTCGACCCAGGAGAGAGCATACCTCTACTGTAAGTACACCAAGCACCACACTTCAGGCCCTGATCACCCCCCATCACCCCAATTAACCCCTTGATCACCCCTTTCAATCACCTGTCAATCACTAGTGAAAGGGAAAAAAGTGATCAGTGTAAACTGTCACTTTTTTTTCCCACTAGTATTGACTGTTAGGTTTAGATTTAGTTTAGGCCCCTTTGGTATGTAGTTAGCGTTAGCACCCAGCCCACCGCACCGCAGTCACTGATTCGCTGATTAGCGTTGCGCTAATCAGCATTTGTACTTTTATAGTATCTGTAAGTGATCAGAACTGATCACAGTCAGATCTATAATAGTATTAGTGTCACCTTAGTTCGCCCCCCACCCAAAACGCAGTGTTTGCCCGATCAGGCCTGATCGGTCGCCCACACGTGCGTTCACCCACGTGTAATCACTGCACAATCAATTCACAAGCGCTGCGGCGATAAATAAAATCAGTTTTGATCTTTTTTATCAATCGCAGCGGCTTCTATACTTCGCTACCCTCCCAGTTGTAAGACAGGCTTGCTCTTTTTCTTGGGTCGTCTCAGGGAAAACCCCATAAATTTAGTCGTCCAAATGTCAAATAAGGGGTATTCTCCTGAAGAGGCCTACAGGATTCTGACTCAGTCGGATGAGGAATGGGAACCCTCATCTGACGAATCTAGCGGGTCAGAATATGAACCTGTAGAAAGCAGTGGCAGTCTGACCCAAAGTTCGGACGAGGAGGTTGAGGTCCCTGATAGCACCAGGCGTACCCGGCCCCGTGTCGCTAGACCACAGGTAGCGCAGGATCAGTTTCAAGGGCAGCAGAGTGGGGCTGGCGCTGCCGGATTACGTGGTGAGGCATACACCAGCAGCGCAGCCCATCCTGGACTTACTACCAGCACTGCCGTACAACATGGTAAAGTGGCGAGCACCAGAAGGGCAGTTGAAGCTGGTACGGTGGCACGTGCAGTAGTTCCCCCATCGCAGCCACCGCACAGACAGGCCCGTAGAGCCCCTAGAATCCCTGAGGTGCTGGAAAACCCTGATTGGCAGCACCCAACTTCAGCCGCACCATTAGTTCCCCCTTTCACCGCCCAGTCTGGAGTTCGGGTGGAGACAGCTTAGATCAGATCGGCACTGGGGTTTTTTGAGCTGTTCTTCACTGCGGAGCTCTATGACTTAGTCGTGGCAGCAGAAACAAATCGGTATGCCACTCAATTTATTACCGCCAACCCGGAAAGCTTCTATGCCCAGCCTTTCCGGTGGAAACCAGTCCAAGTTTCCGAATGTAAAACTTTTCTGGGCCTTCTCCTCAACATGGGCCTGACAAAAAAACATGAATTGCGGTCATATTGGTCCACGAACCCAATTCATCACATGCCCATGTACTCTGCTGCCATGTCCAGGACACGATTTGAGACCATCCTGCGTTTCCTGCACTTTAGTGACAACACCACCTCCCGTCCCAGAGGCCACCCAGCTTTTGACCGGCTCCACAAAATTCGGCCCCTCATAGACCACTTCAACCTGAAATTTGCAGATTTGTATACCCCTGCGCAAAACATCTGCGTAGACGAGTTTAGGAAACGCTTGACAACCAGTTTGAACACGTGTGCCATGCAGCGCACATGGCTCAGGCCTACTTGACGCAGCGCAAACACCATGTTCTTCCCATTGTCGGTCACTATGGTTCCGATTTTCTTGATGAAGAATGCGGAGCAGTTCCTCTCCTGTGTGACTCCGTTCACGAAGGAAAACTAGGTGCAGAACAGCATGACACCGCCGTGCCCTGCACATGTGGTATACTGGTGGGGCACTGTAAATTGTCCCTGCAGTGGAGGCTGAGGACAAGGTGGAGGATGAGGAGGCAGTGGAGGACATTGTCGCAGGACCAATGTCGTGGCAACATGGAGGCAGAAGCAGCGTCACCTGGCCATATTGCTGGTTTGGCTGAGCAGGAAGCACATTTACCCAGTGGGCCGTAAAGGACATATTTTGTCCTTGACCATAGATACAGCTCCACACGTCGGCCCTGCCATGCACTTTGGCAGACCCCGACAGGCTCAAGGACTTGCCGACCTTCTGTTCTATATATTTGTGCAGGGCTGGTACTGCCTTTTTCTTTTTGGCAATGAAATGACGGCTTGGAACTCTCCACTTCGGCTCGGCACAATCCATCAGTTCTCTAAAAGGTGCAAAGTCCAACACTTGGAATGGGAGGTACTGCAGTACCAGCAAATTGACCAGGAGCACGTTCAGCTTCTGCTCTTTTGGATCAGAGCATGCATACTGTTGTCTCTTGGCAATCACTTCTGTGATCGATTGCTGATGGAATTACTGATGAGGAGTAGGAGGGTGAGGAGCAGGAGCATCGGGACCAGCAAATGATGGGAAGGACAGACAGCTCCCTTCGGATGAGGTGGTGGAGCCTCAGCCGAAGGGAGCCTCGACCTGAACTTGACCCCAAACCCGAACCCCATTGAAGTCAAAGGGGACCCAAACTTTTGGGCACTAAAAAGGCTGTAAAATAGCCCTGGAAAGGGTAGCGGGCTGCAAAATCCATCAAAATATAGGTAAATGCCCTGCAAACAAATGTGGATAAGGAAATGACTTAACATAAAATAAATAAAGATTAACCAATATCAATTGGCAACTTGGAGGAAGAGGTGGAATAGGAGGTTGGGGTGGCGTCAGGTGGGAATGCTATGGGATTTGAAGGTCACATCACAGCCAAGAAGGATTTATGTCTGCCATCAGTGTCACAGGCCTGACTCACATACTCAGGCCAATGGCAACCATACATGGGAGTTGAAGTTGTCATCACAGCCAAGAAGGAATCATGTCTGCCTGCAGGGCCAAAGGCCTCATTCTAACATTCAGGCGCACGGGACCCACAAAGAGGAGAGTTAAAATCAGATCAAGAAAGTATTGATTTCACCCAGCAATGCCACAGGCCTCATTCACAGATTGAGACCCATGGCACGCACAAAGAGGAGAGTTACAATCATGCCAAAACAGTATTGATTTCACCCAGTAGTGCCACAGGCCTCATTCACTAATTCAGGACCATGGCACCCGCAAAGAGGAGAGCGGTCCCGTAACAGCAACACCGGCCTCAGGTCTACCTGTAATGGAACAGGCCATTATCATTTATGTAGGCCCCTGACACCCAGACAGAGGAGATGTCATTTGACAGTAAAAATAGGTTAATGTCTCCCACCAATACAGCAGGCGATGAAACAAAATATAGGCCCCTGACAACCTGGCAATGGGGCAGTCATTTGACAGTAAAAAGAAGTTAATGTCTCCCATCAATACAACAGGCGATGAAACAAAATATAGGCCCCTGACAACCAGACAATGTGGCGGTCATTTGACAGTCTAAAGAGTTTAATGTCTCCCACCAATGCAGCAAGCGATGAAACAAAATATAGGCCCCTGACAATCAGACAATGGTGCGGTCATTTGACAGTAAAAAGAGGTTAATGTCTCCCACCAATACAGCAGGCAATGAAACAAAATATGGGCCCCTGACAACCAGATAATGCAGAGGTCATTTGACAGTATAAAGAGGATAATGTCACCCACCAAAGCAACAGGTGATTTTCTGAAATGTAGGCCCCTGGCACCCAGACAGAGGAGAGAGGTCCCATAGCAGAAAATCAGGCTTCATATCACCCAGCAATGGGAAAGGCCACTTTCAGTTATTTAGGCCCCAGCAGCCAGACAGAGGAGAGAGGTCCCATAGCAGAAAATCAAGTTTGATGTCACCCGTCAAAGCAGCAGGCGATTAACAGAATTTTAGGCCCCTGACACCCAGACAGAGGAGAGATTTATTCAACTTGTGGTTGCCCCCCAAATAATGGTACAATTAAAAAAAGAGGATTCAATAAAGAAGTGCCCTGGAGTACAAGAATGTATGGTTGAGGGTGAGGCAGTTATAAATGTCTATTCTGCACAAGTCCTGTGGGATCCATGCCTGGTTCATTTTAATGAATGTGAGCTTGTCCACGTTGGCTGTGGACAGGCGGCTGAGCTTGTCTGTAATGACGCCCCCTGCCGTGCTAAATACACGTTCAGACAATACACTGGCCGCACGTCAGGCCAGCACCTCCAAGGCATAAAGGGCCAGCTCTGGCCATGTGGACAATTTGGAGACCCAGAAGTTGAATGGGGCAGAACCATCAGTCAGTACGTGGAAGCGTGTGCACACGTACTGTTCCACCATGTTGTTGAGATGCTGCCTCCTGCTAAGACGTTCCCTATCAGCTGGTGGTGCAGTTTGCTGCGGCGCGGTGACAAAACATTTCCACATCTCAGCCATAATAACCCTGCTGTCTAAAGGAGCTGGCCGTGACACAGCTGCGTTGGCGACCTCTTCCTCCTCCTCCTCCACCTCTGCATTCGCCTTGTGCTTCCACTTGTCCCCCCGTGTCAGTTGGGAATGCCCTCAGGAGCGCGTCTACCAGCGTGCGCTTGTAGTTGCTCATCTTTCTATCACGCTCCAGTGTGGGAATTAAGGTGGGTACATTGTCCTTGTACCGAAGATCCAGCAGGGTGGCAACCCAGTAGTCAGCACAAGTTAAAATGTGGGCAACTCCGCTGTCGTTGTGCTGGCACTGCAGCATGTAGTTGCTCATGTGTGCCAGGCTGCCCGGAGGTAACGATAAGCTGTCCTCTGTAGGTGGTGTATTGTTTTTGTCCTCCGTACCCTCCAGCCACACTCCTGTGATGGCCCTGAGCTGCGTAGGGTGCCACCCTGCAGTGAAACCAGTTCCTCCTCCTCTACCTCCTCCTCCTCCTCATCCTCTAGAAGTGTGCCCTGGCTGTCCACTTGTGTACCTGGCCTCTGCTGGTGCAGGAACCCACCCTCTGAGTCACTTCTGTATTACCGGCCTGAAACCCTGTGAAATGCCCCCTCTTCCTCCTCCTCCTGTGCCGCATCCTCTTCCATCATCGCCGTAATATTTTTTTCAAGGGGACATAGAAGGGGTATTGCAATGCTAACAATGAAGTCATCAGCACTGGCCATGTTGGTTGAGTACTCCAAAGACTGCAACAAGGTACACAGGTCTCGCATGCAGGCCCAGTGACTGGTGGTGAAGTGGTGCTGATTCGCAGAGCGACTGACCCGTTCATACTGCATCTGAAACTCCACTATCGCCCGCTGCTGCTCGCACAGTCTCTCCAGCATATGTAAGGTGGAGTTCCACCTGGTGGGCATGTCGCATATGAGGTGGTGAGCAGGAAGGCCGAAGTTACGCTGCAGTGCAGACAGGCGAGCAGCAGCAGGGTGACAACGCCGAAAGCTCGCACATATGGACTACACTTTCAGCAGCAGCTCTGACATGTCTGGGTAGTTTTTAAGAAACTTTTGCACCACCAGATTCAGCACATGTGCCAGGCAAGGGATGTGCTTCAAACCGGCTAGTCCCAGAGCTGCAACGATATTTCGCCCATTATCGCACACCACCAGGTCGGGTATGAGGCTCACCAGCAGCAACCACTCATCAGTCTGCTGTTCTATGCACCTCCAAAGCTCCTGTGCGGTATGGGGTTTGTCACCCAAACATGTGAGTTTTTAAATCGCCTGCTGACTTTTACCAGGGGCTGTGCTGAAGTTGGAGGTGAGGTTCTTTCAATGATCGGATGTGGGGGTGGTAGAAGAGGAGGAGGAGGAGGAGGATGCGGAGTAGGAGGAGGAAGCAACAGGAGGCAACGAATAATGCCCTGCGATCCTCGGTGGTGGACGGACATGAGCCAAACTGCTATCCGCCTCGGTCCCAGCCGCCACTACTTTTACCCAGTGTGCAGTTAAGGAAATATAGCGACCCTGGCCGTGCTTACTGGTCCATGTGTCTGTGGTTATGTGGACCTTGCCACAGATGGCGTTTCGCAGAGCACACTTGATTTTATCCTCCACTTGGTTGTGCAGGGAAGGGACAGCTCACCTGGAAAAGTAGTGGCGGCTGGGAACAACGTACTGGGGCACAGCCACCGCCATCACTGTTTGAAACAGTCCGTCTCCACCAGACGGAATGACAGCATTTTAAAGGCCAGTAATTTTGAAATGCTGGCATTCAGGGCCAGGGCTCGAGCATGGGTGAGGTGGAAGACTGATGGGCATGGTGCCAACTCTGAGCATTCTGCAGAGGACTGGGTGTTAGATACTGTGAAGGAACAGGAGGCACTGTCAGCCACCCAATCTACTATCGCCTGTACATGTTCTGGCTTCACCATCCGTAGAGCGGCATTTGGGCCTATCGAATAACGCTGCAGACTCTGTCGCCTACTCGCACCAGAGGAAGGCGTTTGACTTGGAGCGGTAGTTGGCGCTGAACGGCCACGTCCTCTTCCGGTGTATTTAAAGATGCTCTGTGGATCAGGATTACCACTCTTTTTTCCAAAAAATACACTTATGCTGTATTTCACAGCAGCAATGTAAAATCGGTGGTTGTAATGGGTATTTAAGACTGTTTGGTGGACCTTGAATAATGTTTTTTTTCTATAATAAAAACAAAGAAGCACTATTTCCATGCAGGAATATAAAATATGTCGTTGCACGGTGTATGCAGAACTATTTTGTGGACAAGTAATACGGTTTTTCCCCCAAAATTACACATATTCTCTATTTCACCGCAGAAATGACAAATATATATTAAAATTGGCTTGGTGGGTCAGGATGACCACTTATTTTTAACTAAAATACACTGATGCACTAGCTGAAATGGAATATACAGTTTAGTGCATTGTATGCACAAGTGCTTTGCGGCACCACAGATCCCAGGCTAGACAAATGGACTATGTCACCCCTTAAACATACAAAAGGCAATATAAGGGACTTGAGCAGCCAGAAATAATTTTTTTTTTTCCTTCACTGAGCTACAAAATAGGATTAGGCTGATGTCCCTGGCAGGCTGGCAGACATGCAGTACACTGAGGTGCCTAAAATAGCCGCCGACCCCCACCTCAGTAACAGATGTATTACAAAAAAAAATCTCCCTGGCAGTGGTTGGGTACAGAAATGTTGGATAGCTGAGGCTCCCTCCCTCTCTATGTGCTGTATCTTGTGGATTAAAGTTGCACAGGTTCTTCAGATTTCTGCCCTATTCTGTCCCTGATCGCACGAGCAGCAACTTTGCTCTAATCTCAATTCAGCAGACTGACGTGCGGCACTACGTGACTCCAGCTTATAAAGAGGCTGGGTCACATGCTGCACTCAGCCAATCGCAGCTATGCTATTAATAGGCATGGCTGTGATGGCTTCTTAGGGCAAGAAGTAAAACGCTTGCTGATTGGCTGCCTTGCAGCTCTTCAGAAAGCGGGAAGAAATCGCCGAACAACGGAGCCGAACCCAAACTTTTTTGAAAATGTTCGGGTCCGTGTCCCGAACACCCCAAAATTCGGTACGAACTCGAACTATACAGTTCAGGTTCGCTCAACCCTAGTGAACAGCAATCTTTAAGTCTGACCACAGATTTGCTATTGGAATGAGATCTGGGCTTTGACTAGGCCATTCCAACACATTTATATGTTTCCCCTTAAACCACTCAAGTGTTGCCTCAGCACTGTGTTTGGGGTCATTGTCCTGCTGGAAGCTGAACCTCCGTCCTAGCCTCAAATCACGCACAGAGTGGGACAGGTTTTGCTCAAGAATATCCCTGTCCATCTTTCCGTCAACTCTGATCAGTTTGCCAGTCCCAGTTGGTGAAAAACATCCCCACAGCATGATGCTGCCACCATGTTTCATTGTGGGGATGATGTTCTTTGGGTGATGTGATGTGTTGTTGGCTTTGTGCCACACAAGTGACGGACTGAACCATCACTGTGTATGCAGTAGAAGCCTGAGGCCTAGCCTCCTTCCTACAGGCTTTGGACACAGGACTATGCAGACCCCCACTCCGACCTATTTGGTTGAGAGGGAACTATAAACTATGAATTTTTGGTTGAGTTTATAGGCCACGTTTTTCGTATTCCCCATTAAGTAGCAAGGTGTGAATCCATAAACGCAATAAGGGTTAACTCTGCTCAGAGACGGCTGACAGTATGACATCGTAGAAGCATGACGGGAGACGTGGAAATGCTGCGGGCTCCTCCCCCCCGTCCCTTGAGTCTCTCTGAAACCTCCGGATGTGTACCTTCCTGCATGCGTTCCTCTTCTCGTGCCGGGCTGTGATGGGCCTGGTCGGCGTGGTGTGGCGGTGGCGCAGAGTGTGGTGCTGATACACAGCGTGGTCCAGTGCAGTTTTTGACTGCGGTGTGATGTCCCTACTGGCCTGAGGTGAGACCGCTGCTGTGGGAACCGGCTGGCTGGGAGAACTGTGAGAGGTGCTGTGCGGCGCATGGAGACATAAGAAGCACCCTGGGCCAGCGCTGCATATGGAAGAGGGGAGATCCCCCTGAAGATCTAACGCGGTGGTGCGGCGGTGATCCACCTCACATACTCCAACCTGTCTCCCTGTCACCATGGGTGCATGATCCTGCATAAACCTGGAAAATTTCGGCAGTAACCGCCACCTTGGGGAGATACGATACACGATACAGCTTAGTAGAGCAAGTCCCGCTTCACTACAGAAAAGGACTGAGATCCATTGACTGACTGGCCTGGGTGTTGTGTAAGAGAACTTTATTGCCTTGTGCACCATGGGGAGGGACCGGTTGAGGGTGGGTTATTCACTGTTGCTGGATCAGACGAAGAATCAGGGAGGGGGGGGGGGCATAGCCTAGGATCAAACTTTGGCGGACAAACTTAAGAGGAGGGTAGTCTGTGATATTATCCTTACACATCTACCTGTGATTGTGGCTCTACTTGAGACGCACTTTGCCATTGATAAACTACAGTATATGAGAAAGTTATGGACGCAGTACGAGTACCACTCCCATTTTTCGGCTCAATCTCGTGGTGTAAGTGTCTATATCCATAGAAAAGTTAAGTATGATCCATATGATCAATGGATAGACAAAGAGGGAAGAGTTATATTCCTATATGGCCGATGGATGGGACTGGTATGCGTTCTTGCGTTTGTGTATGTCCCGCCACCTTTTTCTTCGGATCTTATGAGGAAGCTGGCTAAATATGTATGTAAGAGGGATGGGTGCCCTGTGTTAGTGATGGGAGATTTTAACGCCGTAATGGACGATGGGGACAGAGTTTCTACTTCCAGTACTAGGGGGGACCTCAGGGGTTGGGCTACGACACTTGGCAGGATCTGTCAGGAGATGAAATTAATGAATGTCTGGCGTTATCTATATGGTGAAAAAACAGTCTTCTCCTGTTTCAGCAGATCCTGCAGTGTTAGGTCCAGAATAGACCTTGCTTTAGCAAACCCTGAGTTTCTAGA
The DNA here is from genome assembly GCA_033119425.1 of Bufotes viridis. NCBI lineage: Eukaryota > Metazoa > Chordata > Amphibia > Anura > Bufonidae > Bufotes > Bufotes viridis. Next base: position 344,125,103 of record CM065590.1, read on the forward strand.
AAAGATTAAAAAAAATGAAGTATGAGCCACATGGTATTTCTGACCATACCCCAGTGCTATTTACCATTGGGATTCCCTCAAAGCCATAATACGAGGGATGTACTGTAAGAGAATAAATAGAAACAGGGCGGAATTCGCTAGTACTGAGAAGGGACTGGCAGAAAGGGTTAGGGACTTGGAGGAGGATCTGTGTAGACAGAATAGGGAAAACACTCAACAGTTATTGATGGAGGCCAAGAAGAAATATCAGGTATTCCTATATGAAATCCTTATACACACAAATCCTTCTTTGCAGGGCAGCAAGACTTCTTTGAGAAAGGTAAATCAGGCAGAATGCTTGCATCTGTAATTGCCAGCCAAAAGATTCAAACCCCTATAAAACGACATCCAGCCTCCTAACTGATAATCATATAAATGTCAAGCTAGCCTTTATAAAATACTTTACCAAGCTATATCAGTAGGAACTAGGGGAAGGTGATGAAGCCTTAGCTGCCTATTTAGACAATATTGTGCTCCCTACCCTCTCCGAGCAAGACAGCTCATTGTTAAACTCCCCAATTACTCTTGGTGAGCTGGAGATTATGGTCAACAGCATAAGGGGTAAGTCTAAAATATACTGGAGGGTGAATCTGGATCGCACATTCTCAACACTATGCTTTTGATATAGCGACTGTCTCAGCATAATTACGTGGCATATCCGCCCAATTTGTAATACATTGTATACTGTGCAAAAGAGGCATTAGTATACAGTTTGATCAAAGAGCATAGGCCCACTTACCGCGACAAGGAAGCCTCTACAAGTGGGAAACTACTCTAACCTATAACGGCGTAGCCGTGCGCGGCGACCACTGGCGCCCCAGCACCGCACTGGCAGCAGACGGCGGGACCCAGAAGTCACACAGCAACCCTACTGTGCAGCAAAGCATCCTTGGCTCTGGGTCCCACCGCCCCACCAGCACAGAAATGAGGCAGCAATGGCAGACACGCAGTACTGCACCATGTGAACGAGGGCAAAGAGCTCACTCAGTCACAACCCTCAGGAAGTGCATCTGAGAGATAGTAGGAGTTTATAAACCCCTTGCAAACTAAGGCCAATTAAAAACACCTAGTCCAAATGGGGAGGAGTGCTGACCCAGAGGGGGGAAAAAGAAAATAGATAATTACAATATATACTGGAGAGTGAATCTGGATCGCACATCCTCAACACTATGCTTTTGATATAAGGACTGTCTCAGCATAATTACATGGCATATCCGCCCAATTTGTAATACATTGTATACTGTGCAAAAGAGGCATTAGTATACAGTTTGATCAAAGAGCATAGGCCCACTTACCGCGACAAGGTAGCCTCTACAAGTGGGAAACTACTCTAACCTATAATGGAGCTGCCGTGCGCGGCGACCACTGGCGCCCCAGCACCGCAATAGCAGCAGACGGCGGGGGGTAAGTCTACTCCTGGTAGAGACGGATTTCCTTTTGAACTCTACAGAGTACATGGAAAAACTATATTGTCTCTCCTCCTCCAAACGCTCAATGGCTCTTGGGAGGATGGTTCACTTCCTCCCTCTCTGAGGGAGGCTTCCATCTCTCTAATTCTGAAAAAGGATAAAGATAAGGATGAAATTGGGTCGTACCGCTTAATTTCATTACTTAATACCAATTACAAGATACTCGCCAAACTTCTAGCAAATAGGCTGAGACGGGTTATTTATAAACTTATCCATCAGGATCAGACAGTGTTCATCACAAAACTAAATATACAATCTAATATTCGTAGAGCCCTCCTTAATATATATATTGGGGATGGGGAGGACCGCTCCATCCTGTCCTTGGATGCCGAGAAGGCCTTTGACAGGGTATAGTGGTCCTTCCTTTGGGGAACCATGGAGAGAATGAATTTGGGTGAACATTTCATCAAATGGACTCAATTACTTTATTTGGATCCCATTACTAGAGTTAAAATAAATGGGCTCGACTGTGAACAGTTTCCCCTACAACGGGGTACAAGGCAGGGTTGGCCCCTTTCACCCCTAATCTTTGTCCTGGTTTTAGAACCCCTCGCATGTAGAATTTGGCAGTCTAATAAGATCATCGGTTTCGGAGGGAGGGGAGAGATGTGGATGATATTCTGGTCTTTTTGAAACAGGGATGGAAGGCATTGCTATCAGTGATGGACATTTTGGAAGAATATGGTTCGCTATCAGGGTATAGAGTAAACTGGGATAAATCTGAACTCCTTCCCTTGGTTTGGTCCAACCCTGGTGGCCCTTTTTATGTTAGATCACTTGATCTTACTGACACAATACGATATCTGGGTATTAGAATTAGGGCGGATTTGGCTAAATACAATCATTTAAATTTTACCCCCATGATCAATAAGGTAAAGAATAAGATCCGCACTTGGCAGAAATTGCCTCTGTTGCAAGCTGAAAGGATTGCATTGGTCAGAATGGTGATCCTCCCTATCGCTTTATACCTTTTGAACGCTTGTCCAATATGGATTGATGACTCCTTCTTTACCTTCCTGGAAAGACTCTTGAATGAGTTGATCTGGGGGAGGGGGAGAGTGAGAATCAAACAGAAATATCTATGGCTCTCTGAGCGAGATGGTGGGCTCTCCCCTTCCTCCAGGGATACTATATAGCGGCTCAGACAAGTTGGTGTATGGATCGCTACCTCGCCCATTTTTTTAGGGACTTTCAGGGACTGCATGGGGACATTTTCTCCATTCTGGAGACTGGACATCTGGGGGAAAAAAAGAGACACTGCTTAATAAGCGACATGTTAAACAAAGTTTAGAAAAAAAATTAAAATATATTAGGTATAACGCACTCTACTCATTTCACCCCTCTTTGGCACAACATTGGTTGCCCCCCCAGTACTGGTCCTTGCCCTATATGCTTTTTATACGGGGGTCCCTCGTAAAAGACTGGAGCATGAAGGCCCTTATTTGCACTAAACTGGAAGCATTGTAGTCACCTGGCTCCTGCTCATCATCCAGGATATTGTCGTCCTCGTTCTCCTCCCCCCATCCACGGACAACATGAGGGATCCCAGAAAGGTTTAAAGCATGCTTTTCTTGATTCTCCTCCTCCCCGACACCATCCTCCTGTGACTCCTCTTCAGACTCCTGTTGTTGACTTGTCTCAGATGGAGTAGCCCCCCCTGGGAATTCATCCAGCATTGCTACTTCCTCATCTTCCTGCTCCTGCTCCTCAACAGCTTGATCAATGACACGACGCAATGCACGCTCCAGAAGAAGGAGTAAGGTACGATGTCACTGATTGCGCCCTGGCTGCGACTAACCAGTTTGGAGATCTCTTCAAATGGCCGCAGAAGTCTGCATGCGTCGCGCATGAGCAGCCACTGGCGAGGTGAAAAAAAACCAAGCTCCCCAGAACCTGTCTGGCCGCAGAGTTCTTACAGGTAGACGTTAACTGCATGTTTCTGCTGGAGAAGCCTATCGGGCATATACAAGGTTGAGTTCCATCGCGTCGGGCAGTCACAAATAAGACGTTTAATGGGTAGGTTGTGTCGCCGCTGGATTTCAGCAAGGCGAGCCATGGCCGTGTAAGATCTTCTGAAATGGCCCGCGATTTTCCTGGCCTGCCGCAAGATGTCCTGGACCCCGGGGAATTTGACAACGAATCGCTGCACGTGTGTAATTTTGCCCTGTTTCAGCGCGCTCAGCAGATTGGCACCGTTGTCGCACACCACATTACCAACTGTCAAATTGAGCTGTGTTAGCCACTGATCTGCCTGTGAACGCAAAGCTAAAAGGAGTGCAGGACCGGTGTGGCTCTTGGCTTCTAGGCACAACAAACGCAGCACAGCATGGACAACTTCTAACCTGGCATGTCGAATAGGTTCTGGGGATCTTGGTTGGCGCAGAGGAAGAGACGGTAGCCACGGAAAAGGAGAAGTTAGCCGAGGAGGAGAGGGAGGATGGAGTAGGAGGAGGAGAAGAAGAGGCAGGCCTGCATGCAATCCATAGAGATAAAACCAAATCTACACGGGTGCCACAGGTTACATGCTTGATGGCCGTCAGAAGGTTCACCTAGTGGGCAGTAAAAGTTACCTTCCCTGCCCGTGTTTGCTAGACCATGTGTCTGTGGTAAGATGTATCTTGGCACCGACACTGTGTGCCAGAGATACATTCACTTGCCACTGAACGTGTCCATATAGCTCTGGGATGCCCTTCTGCAAGAAATGTTTCCTTCCTGGGACCTTCCATTGTGGTGTTCCAATTTTCAAAAGGCCTCCGAGTCCACAAGTTTATATGGCAGTAGTTGGTGGGCTATCAGTTCCAACAAGCCAGCGGTCAACCGTTTTTGCAAGAGGGTTATCCAGCATCATCAGTTTTTTACGCTCGAACATTTGGGCCATGGAAGCCTGCCTTTATCCTGACAAATGTGAGGACAGCATGATGGAAGGTGGGGTGGAAGACAATTCGGAGGAGAGGAGAAGGAGAAGGAGAAGAGGCTGGACGTGTGAGCCTGGAGTGTGGCTTTGTGAGTTCTGACGGAGTTGCTCCCACTGGGCTTGGTGATGTGAGGCCAGATGCCTTCTTAAGGCGGTCGTCCCTAGGTGAGTGTTGGGCTTACCGCGACTTATGCGTTGACTGCAAAGGCTGCAGACGGCAACACTATTGTCAGCAACTGACACATTAAAAAAAAAGCCCACACTGCGGAGCCATGTGTCGGCATCCTGGGAGCGCCCAATGTGACTGTACATGGTTGATGGCTCGCTCTTGATACATTAGCGTCTGGTTTGTCCCTCCTGTGCAATGTAAGTTCGGCCTGCTTTTCCTCCCTATCTGCTGGTCCAACTCTCCCTCTGAACTCCCCTCCTCTTCCTCTCTTGTGGGCACCCACGTTACGTCCATAGACACATCATCATCGACATCACCTTCCCCAGCACTAACATTAGAGATCTCTGAGTAGGCAGCAACAGCGGGGACCAACCTCCTTGGGCTGATTTGGGTACTGTCGTCAGACTGCTGAGTGGCAGCTGTTGCTACTTCCTCTTCCTGATTCGATGCCAAGAATGGCTGCGCATCGGAAATGTCTTGTGATGGATCGGAAAATAATTCCTGTGACTCAAGTGGAGGGTATATGGTGGTGGTGGTGTTGGTGGTAGTGTCTTTGGGGGTGCATAGAGCAGATAGTGAAGAGGGTGCAGACAGAGATGATGGAGGAGTACAGAAGTGGAAGGCTGAGTGAGCCACTCAACCAAGTCTGGTGCGTCCCTTGACGAAATTGAACGCACCTTCTGCAACTCCCCACTTTGGCTCCGGCCTGGTGCTCCTGCCCTACCTCTACCACCCCTGCAAATGGGCCTGCCTCTTCCTCTGCCTGTCATTTTTTTAAATGACCAGGTGACAAAAGTCTATAGAGAAGCGCAGTGTATGTGGAAGAAGGTATATAACACCCTGCTTCAATATGTGGTTTTGTTGTCAACTGGTCTATAATCACACCAGTTTAAAAAAAAATATATATATATTTTAAATTTTCTCACTGTGTGTAGCAGAGATAATGCAGTGCAAGTGGCTAAATTTGTGCAGCACACAAATACACTATTTGAGTAGTATATTCTTAGATAACACCCCAATTCTATATGTTGTTTTGGGGACTACTGGTCTTTCACACCAGTTTATGTTTTCCTTTAAATTTTCTCACTGTGTGTAGAAGAGGTAACATAGTAACATAGTAACATAGTATATAAGACTGAAAAATAAAATTTTTCCATCCAGTTCGGTCTGTTTCCTACAAGTTGATCCAGAGGAAGGTAAAAAAAAAACGTGAGGCAGAAGCCAATTTTCCCCACTTAAGGGGAAAAAAATCCTTCCTGACTCCAATCAGGCAATCAGACCCATCTCTAGTAGCTATAGCCTGTAATATTATTACACTCCAGAAATACATCCAGGCCCCTCTTTAATTCCTTTATTGTACTAACCATCACCACCTCCTCATGCAGAGAGTTCCATAGTCTCACTGCTCTTACCGTAAATAATCCTTTTCTATGTTTGTGTACGAACCTTCTTTCCTCCAGATGCAGAGGATGTCCCCTCGTCACAGTCACAGTCACAGTCCTGGGGATAAATAGATCATGGGAGAGATCTCTATACTGACCTCTGATATATTTATACATAGTTATTAGATAGCCCCTCAGTCATCTTTTTTCTAAAGTGAATAACCATAATTTTGATAATCTTTCAGGATACTGTAGTTGCCCGATTCCAGTAATTACTTTAGTTGCCCTCCTCTGAACCCTCTACCAGCTCTGCTATGTCTGCCTTGTTCACAGTAGCCCAGAACTGTACACGGTACTCCATGTGTGGTCTGACTAGAGATTTGTAAAGTGGTAGGACTATGTTCTCATCACGGGCCTCTATCCCCCTTTTGATGCAAACCAAAATCTTATTGGCCTTGGCAGTAGCTGCCTGACACTGGTTTTTACAGCTTAGTTTGCTGTTTATTAAAATTCCTAGCTCCTTTTCCATGTCAGTGTTACCAAGTGTTTTACCATTTAGTATGTACGGGTGACTTGCATTATTCCTTCCCATGTGCATAACTTTACATTTGTCAGTGTTAAACCTCATCTGCCATTTCTCTGCCCAATTTATCCAGATCCCTCTGTAGGAGAAAACTGTCCTCTTCAGTGTTAATTACTTTACACAGTTTAGTGTCATCTGCAAAAATTGATGTTTTTCTGTGCAAGTCTTCTACAAAATCATTAAAAAATATTTTGAAGGGAATAGGGCCCAATACTGACCCCTGAGGTACCCCACTATTAAAAGTGACCCAATCTGAGTGTGTACCATTAATAACCACCCTCTGTTTCCTGTCACTTAGCCAGTTACTTACCCACTTACAGACATTTTCTCCCAGTCCGAGCGTCCTCATTTTATATACCAACCTTTTATGAGGTACAGTGTCTAATGCTTTGGAGAAGTCCAGATATACGACATCCATTTATTCGCCGCTGTAAAGTCTAGAACTTACCTCCTCATAGAAACTGATTAAATTCGTTTGGGATGACCGATCCCTCATGAAGCCATGCTGATATGGCATTATTTGCTTATTTTCATTGAGATACTCCAAGATAGAATCTCTTAGAATCCCTTCAAACAGTTTACCAACAACAGATGTTAAACTTACCGGCCTATAATTTCCAGGCTCTGTTTTTGGACCCTTTTTCAATATTGGCACCACATTTGATATGCTCCAATCCTGTGGAACATTCCCTGTCAGTATAGAGTCCGTAAATATCAGAAATAAAGGTCTGGCTATGACATCACTTAATTCCCTCAGGATACGTGGGTGTATGCCATCCGGTCCTGGCGATTTGTCTATTTTAATCTTTTTAAGTCGCTGTTGTACTTCTTCCTGGGTCAGACAGGGCACTTTTAATGGGGAATTTACTTTTACATTCTGCATTTCATCTGACAGTTTATTTTCCTCAGTGAATATAGTGAAGAAAAAAATATTTAATAGTTTTGCTTTATCCTCGTCGCTCTCTGCAACACCCCCCTCATTGCTGTGTAGAGGGCCGACTCCTTCAGATTTATATTTTTTACCATTTATATAATTGAAGAACATTTTAGGGTTAGTTTTACTCTCTTTGGCAATTAATCTCTCGGTCTCTGGTTTGGCAATTTTTGTTTGTTTTTTACATATTCTATTTTTTTCCTTTAGTTTATGAGTGCTTCCTGGCTTTCTTTTTGTCATTTATTGCTTTCTTTACGGTTCTATTTATCCACATTGGTTTCTTATTGTTTCTTAGCCTTTTATTCCTATAAGGTATGTACCTCTCACAATTAGATGTTACAATGCTTTTAAAAATCTCCCATTTTGTGATTGTATTTTTATTTTTGAGGACTTTGGTCTTGCTTAGTTGGATAAATTTTGCTTTTTTGAAGTTTGGTATCTTTGTACCTCCCTTTAGAAACTCTAGTTTGAAAAATAATTGTAAGGTTATTACTTTTTGGTCACTATTTCCTAGGTGTCCCCCAACCTACACATCTGTTGTTCTATCAGGTCTATTGGTTAATACTAAGTTCAGTATGGCCGTCCCTCTAGTGGGGTCCTGAACCAGTTGGGAAATGTAATTGTCTTTGGCTTTTGCCAAGAACCTGTTTCCTTTATGGGATGTACAGCTTTCAATTTCCCAGTCTATATCTGGGTAGTTTAAGTCCCAAGAAAAAAATGTCAATACAATTGTGACGTTTGATCACCAGGGTTCATACAACATAACAAGGGGGTGATGCAAGGATTAAATGAGTTAAAATATAACTTTTAATAGATAACTATAAGAAAATAGACCCTTAACTTGATAATAATAATAAATTGGGACACAACTAGACTGGAACCATGCGTTTTTAGGTTCCAGGAGGACCCAATAGCAAATGTGCACGGCGGCACCCGCGAATAATAAAATTAAACCGGTGGTCTTACCGCACCATGTGGATCCGTCCTTTGGTAATGCACTGGTCTCCTAACTGATGTGTATGGAGAGCTCAGAGATAGTAGACCAGGTGTACCGGTGTGAGACAGGTAGGGGAAATAGATAACTTACCCTGTAAGACCCTGCCTAAGGACTACAATAGCCCTTATACCCCTGCCACGGATCCCCGCGGCCGGGTATGCACCGGAACCTAACCCTGGAATTAATCCGCCCTAATTGACCCTTTGCTGCCAGGTCCCTACATGCATGTTTCGCAAGGAGTGTTGCTCATCAGGGGAAACATGGGGAGCCTAGGGGCTGTTCGCTGGCTGGTCCTGATCCCTAGATATACAAGGGAAAAGGAAAAAATCCAAAAGAACTTGGAGTGAAGACAACTGATACCGGTCACACTCAGGCGTCCAGGCTGGATGTAGCCTATATGGCGCTGATTCGCGCCAGTATTTAAGACCTGTGTCCAAAACGAGGCTTGGGTGACGTACCTCCCAGACATGGAGCGCTGCGTGTCAGCCGACGCATGCGCAGCAGCATCCAGACGATGTGAGAAAACGTCAGGCCCGCGCTAATGAATAGGATAACTTCATAGCGCTCGGTCTCGCCTGATATCGCGAGACTCCAGGTGCGGTTGCTAGGAGACAGGGACGCTTCTCCCAGCAGTCGCTCCTACCGCATCTTCTATTGTGGAGACGCGCTCAATAGAGAATGGCATTTAATGCAAAATAGGTAAAAACCTGAAACTAAAGCTAGGTTATCCTCAAATGCTGAACCAGGCCACTAGTGTCAAGGAATTGGATAAGTGTAAAATCTATCAGAGAGAAGATGGTAGGGTTTAGTTTGTAATTTTAAACAAAACAGCTAAAGCTAGTCTGCTCATTTAGACCTGTAGGGAGGCTGTTTTTAAGATGAATATCCAGCGTGTTTCTTTTTGGAGTAGGAGACGATCCCAGTCGCCTCCGCGGGCTGGGGGCAATTCTCTCAATGCCCATTGCTGTCATACCTTTGGGATTTCCCTGGTGACACTCATGGATATGCCTAGACACCGGGGTGTCCCTTTGTTTGCAATGTCGTTGAGGTGCTCGCCCAGTCTGCGGCGCAGCTCTCTCCTAGTTTTTCCAATATATTCCTGTTTGCACATGCAGGTTATCTTATAGATAACCCCCAGGGTTTTACAATTGATAAAATCCTTGATAGGGAAGGATCGCTGCAGGTTTGTGCTGTAGAACGTTTTACCACTCGCCATAATACTGCATGCCACACATCCTCCACATCTATAGCACCCTACTGTTTTCTGATCCAACCATGTACCCCTGTCAGAGGGTGGGGTGTAGTGGCTGTGTACGAGGGAATCTCTGAGGCTGGTGCCCCTTCTGAATGTGATTTGGGGATAGTCGTGAATGACCTCCCTCAGATCTGGGTCAACCATCAGTACCTGCCAATGTTTTTTGAGAATCCCTCTCATGCGATCCGTGCTCCCATCAAAAGTTGTTATCAGACGGATCTTTTTTCCTCTACAGTCTTATTTTTAGGTATAAGTAGGTCTACACGATCTGTCATGACTGCCTTGTGGTATGCTTTCCTCAGAATTTCATCTGGATATCCTCTACTCAGGAACCTTTCTCTTAAGTCATTCGCCTGTCTCCTAAACTCCGTCTTTTCAGAGCAGTTACGCCGCAGGCGCAGATACTGCCCAAATGGAATACCCCTTTTCAGAGGGATGAAATGGCTACTGCTCCAGTGTAGGACGGAGTTTGTGGAGGTAGGTTTACGAAATATAGTTGTTGATAGCTCATCCGGTCCCTTACGTGAGATAGAGATATCCAGGAAAGAGAGGTTCTCTGTACTTGCCTCATAAGTGAACCTGAGGCCAATATCATTGCAGTTCAATTTTGCCACATACTCTCCAAAGGATGGTAGGGTGTCATTCCATATTACAAAAATGTCATCGATGTACCGGACCCATAGGCCTATGGGCCCGGTACTCGACGGTACTGTGTCCGTGAAGACCCTGGTTGCTTCCCACCAGCCCAGGAGCAGATTAGCATAGGCCGGCGCACAGGAACAACCCATGGCCGTGCCCCTGAGCTGGTGGTACAGCTTGGTGCCAAACAGGAAAAAGTTATGGGTTAATAGATATTCCAATAACTTTAGAATGAATTTATTATGTGCTGTATACTGGCACCCCTCATGCTGAGATAGTATTCCACCGCTCTCAGTCCTGCAGCATGGGGGATGGAAGAATACAGCGCCTCAACATCAATACTGCCTAGAACGGCCTGTTGTTCCACACTTATACCTTCCAGTCTCTTTAAGAGGTCCATAGTGTCCCTCACATATGACGGAAGGGACACTACGAAAGGCATTAGGATTCTTTCAATGTAGATGCCGATATTTTGGCAGATACTCCCAATGCCTGAGACTATAGGTCTCCCTCTTAGGGGGCTGGTCCCTTTATGTACCTTGGGAAGGCTGTAGAATGTTGCAACAACTGGGTTCTTGGGATACAGGAAATCAAATTCGTCTTCAGATATAAGTTTTTCGATTTTGGCCTCTGAGAGAATACTTCTGAGTTCTGATAAGTATACCTCAGTAGGATTAGATAGTAATCTCTCATAGTTGTTTTTGTCCTGTAGGATATGTTCACACATCAGTCTGTCTCACACCGGTACACCTGGTCTACTATCTCTGAGCTCTCCATACACATCAGTTAGGAGACCAGTGCATTACCAAAGGACGGATCCACATGGTGCGGTAAGACCACCGGTTTAATTTTATTATTCGCGGGTGCCGCCGTGCACAATTGCTATTGGGTCCTCCTGGAACCTAAAAACGCATGGTTCCAGTCTAGTTGTGTCCCAATTTATTATTATTATCAAGTTAAGGGTCTATTTTCTTATAGTTATCTATTAAAAGTTATATTTTAACTCATTTAATCCTTGCATCACCCCCTTGTTATGTTGTAGTTTAAGTCCCCCATAATAACGACTTCATTATAATTTGCCGCCTCATCTATCTCGTTTAGCAGTAGATTTTCTGTGGACTCTGGTATATTAGGTGGTTTATAATAAACTCCTATTAGTAATTTATTATTGTTTTTTGCTCCATGTATTTCTACCCAGAGTGACTCCACATGTTCATGTCCCTCACAGATGTATTCTCGGATTGTGAGCTTTAGACACGACATCACATAGAGGCAGACCCCTCCCCCTCTCCGGTTTTGACGATCCTTTCTAAACAGATTGTTAAACAGGTAACGCAGTGAAAGCTGCTAAATTTGTGCAGCACACAAATACACTATTTGAGTAGTATATTATTAGATAACACCCCGCATCTATATGTTGTGTTAGGGGCCACTGGTCTTTCACACCAGTTATAAAAATGTTTTCCTTTAAATTCTATCACTGTGTGTAGCAGAGGTAACGCAGTGAAAGCGAATACATTTCTGCAGCACACAAATACACTATTTCAGTAGTACAGTATATTCTTAGATTACACTTCAATTCTATATGTTGTTTTGGGGGACACTGGTCTATCACACCAGTTTATGTTTTCCTTTATATTTTCTCACTGTGTGTAGCAGAGGTAACGCATAGAAAGCGACTAAATTTATGCAGCACACAAATACACTATTTGAGTAGTATATTCTTAGATAACACCCTGATTCTATATGTTGTTTTGAGGCCCACTGGTCTTTCACACCAGTTTATGTTTTCCTTTAAATTTTCTCACTGTGTGTAGCAGAGGTAATGCAGTGAAAGCGCCTAAATTTGTGCAGCACACAAATACACTATTTGAGTAGTATATTCTTAGATAACACCCCGATTCTATATGTTGTTTTGGGGCCCAGTGGTCTTTTACACCAGTTTATGTTTTCCTTTAAATTCTATCACTTTGTGTAGCAGAGGTAACACAGTTAGAGATGAGCGAACTTTAAAAAAAAGTCCAGTTTTCGGCGTTCGGGTTGTGGTAAGTCGCGCATCCCGTTATGGATTCCACTATAGCGGCATATGGAATCCATAAGGGGCGGCTGCCACCAACCCGAACTGTTGAACAGCCGAAGGACCTGGGGTGACGTCACTGTCATGTGATCAGTGCAGGGGGTGTGGCTCAGCACTGGATTTGATCCCGCGCTGAGCCACGCCCCCTGCACTGATCACATGACGGTGACGTCACCCCAGGTCCTTCGGCTGTTCAACAGTTCGGGATGGTGGTAGCCGCCCCTTATGGATTCCATATGCCGCTATAGTGGAATCCATAACGGGATGCGCGACTTACCACAACCAGAACGCCGAACACCGGACTTTTTTTTAAAGTTCGCTCATCTCTAAACACAGTGAAAACAGAAAAATTTGTGCAGCACACAAATACACTATTTGAGTAGTATATTCTTAGATAACACCCCACTTCAATATGTTCTTTTGGGAGACACTGGTCTATCACACCAGTTAAAATACTTTTTAATAATTGCGTTTGTCACTCTTTGTAGTTGTAGCATCGCTGCAGATCCGATCACAAGTCACACTGCTGCATTATACAAATCCACTATAATATGCTTTCTATATCAGAAAGTATATTATAAGTGTATTACACCCCTCTGTACTGCACACCAATCAATAGCACACCTTTACCAGTCCTTAAAAGGACTTTTGTGGACCTATTAGCTAGCTATTTGTGTCACTATTAACACTCTAACCTCCTGTCCCTGCTCCAAACAGTAACCTCTCCCTACACTGACAAAAGACAGAATGTAAATGGCAGTCAGATCAGGTCTATTTATAAGGTGGGGGTATGTCCATGTGCTGAAACGTCTTAATTGGCTGTCCTGTACCATATGATGGATGTGTCATGGGTCAAAGTTCTCACACTGTAAAAAAAAATTGCGCCGGCGAATATCGCCATATGTTCACATGTTCGGAGAACCGCGAATTAGGAAAGTCCGCCGCAAAAAGACCGCCGGGCGAACCGCAAGGCCATCTCTAGCACTAAGTACACTGGAAAATGGCTGAATCCAAGATGGCTGAGGCTATTTATAGGGCTGTGACATCACAGGGCTGGCTGGCTGCTGATTGGCTGCATGCATGGCATTGTGGGTGATCCCTCATTCCCAGAGTTTCTTGCTCCATGTAGTAACATGTGCAGCAGCCATTTTAGGAAAAAAATGTGATTCGCTACCACGAAGGATGAGGAAATTTGGTGCCAATAATTCCTGAAATTCGGATCGAATTCCACTTTGTCAGCTTTGATTCACTCTTATATACTCCTCATCTTCCCCTGGCACAACGGGAGGAGGAAGACGAGGAGGAGGAAATAAACGCGCAGGAATTCTATACAGTACTAGGTTGTTTATCTGCCCAAGTGACAGGAGAGGAGTAGTGTTCAGCGAGAATATTGGAATTGTGAATTTCGGCACTTTGAGAATCCGCAAATATTTTGAATATAGTGATATATATTCGTAAAAACAAATATTCATCTTTTTTTTTTCCATCTGAACCCATTACCTAGTATACCTACCTGCTTCTTGCTTGTGGGCCAATGTGAGAAGGCTGCAATATTGTAGTCTGTAGTGAATTAGAATATTCTTCAATTTATTTTCTTTTATGCGAAAAATCGGCAATGTAATATCCGCGTAATGAGAATATTCTAAAGCACGAATATATAGCACTATAAAATATAGTGCTATATATTCGTTTTTTAGAATATTCGTAATTTTTTTCCATCTGAAGTCATTATTCCTCCCTGCTAAAGTTGCTTTTGGGCCAATGACTGTTCACATTAAATTGGAAAAAATTAAGAATATTCTAAAAAACTAATATATAGCACTATAGAATATAGTGCTATATATCCGTGTTTTAGAATATTCGCATTACGCGAATATTAGATTCCCGATTTTTTGAAATCAATAGAATAATCTCGAATACAAATATTCACGAATATATGATGAATGTTCTACTACATATTCACAAAATATCGCCCCTGCCGCTCTTCACTAGAGAGGAGCAGGAAGAGCTATTGGGCAACGATGAAGGCGACATAGATGACCTCTAAAGACTGTGGCACTATGCAATGGAGATGCAGGAAAGGAATCTCTCCGAGTCCCTTGTGCAATTGGCCAGATGCAAGTCTTTGGCAGATTCCACAGAGCAATGACTACTGGCTCTCGAACCCTCACTATCGGTCCAAAATGGCATTTTTTATACCTTCTGAGAGGAATGAAAAAACGGAACTACTAGCGAGTAGTTCATCCTGCTTTTGCACACCATCGCCCATTCTCATAAAGGTCTACCCAGGAAGGCCCTCTCAGCTCACACTCCACTTGCATGACTGCTGGGGTGGATGGGGGGGGGGGGGGGTAGAAGTAGCTCCAGCTCCATCAGCAGTAACTTAAGTCTTGAGCCTCTGATGAGCACTTTTCTTCACCGACTACTGTGGCCCCAACTGGTCGAGTTTGCCATTGGCAAGCTTTCCTGCTCTGCCAGTAGCGTGGCGTCACAGCGGGTGTTTAGTGTGGCAGGTGGCATAGTCATCCCAAAGGGAACTCGCCTTCCAAAACAAAATGTTGAGATACTAAACTTTATAAAGATGAATCAGGAGTGGTTCAACCAGGATTTACAGACTCCAGTGCCTGATACAACAGACTAGATTATTCTGTCAGTAATGATGTGACTGTAGTGTGCTGCCACAGCAGAACATTGTGACTAGGGATGAAACATCCGAAGTCGATTTGCATAAAACTTTGTTAGAATATTGTATAAAGCAGCGCTCCGTACAGTAAAAGAATGTATTGGCTCCGATGATACCGTGGGACCTTGGAAACGAACCCGAGTTTGTAGAAATTATTTTCTGAAGTTATTACCCGAAGTCTCGTGAGACTTTGAGAATTAATAACTTCAGCTAATCGGAGTTCAGGAGTTCAAATTCAGGCTGATACGTTAGAGCTGACTATAACATTAACTTGTAAGGTTGAGTTCACACTTCTTTTATTTGGTCACTTATTTTCATAACTTATTGTGAGGCAAATTCAGGAGCCAAGTCTACTCTCATAGTAACATAGTACATAAGGCCGAAAAAATACATTTGTCTATCCAGTTCGGCTTGTATTCCTGCAAGTTGATCAAGAGGAAGGCAAAAAAAAAACCCTGTGAGGTAGAAGCCAATTTTCACCACTTGAGGGGAATAAAAAATTCCTTCCTGACTCCAACCAGACAATCAGAATAACTCCCTGGATCAACGACCCATCTCAAGTAGCTATAACCTCTAATATTATTATACTCCAGAATTACATCCAGGCCCCTCTTGAATTCCTTTATTATACTCACCATCACCACCTCCTCAGGCAGAGAGTTCCATAGTCTCACTGCTCTTACCGTAAAGAATCCTCTTCTATGTTTGTGTACAAACCTTCTTTCCTCCAGACGCAGAGGATGTCCCCTCATCATAGTCACAGTCCTAGGGATAAATAGATGATGGGATAGATCTCTGTACTGACCCCAGATATATTCGTACATACTGTAGTAATTAGACCCCCCCCCCTCAGTCATCTTTTTTCTAAAGTGAATAACCATAATTTTGATAATCTTTCAGGGTACTGTAGTTGCCCCATTCCAGTTATTACTTTAGTTGCCCTCCTCTAAACCCTCTCAAGCTCTGCTATGTCTGCCTTGTTCACAGGAGCCCAGAACTGTACACAGTACTCCATGTGTGGTCTGACTAGCGATTTGTAAAATGCTAGGACTATGTTCTCATCACGGGCGTTTATGCCCTTTTTGATGCAACCCATTATCTTATTGGTCTTGGCAACAGTTGCCTGACACTGGTTTTTGCAGCTTAGTTTGCTGTTTATTAAATTTCCTAGATCCTTTTCCATGTCATGAATAGATTTACACCTGTTATGTGGGTTTGACCAGCACCTGCTTTGGGCTGGCAATAACTGAACAAATAAGTGAAGTGTGAACTTAGCCTAAAAATAACGCATTGT
Source organism: Bufotes viridis (assembly GCA_033119425.1). Classification (NCBI taxonomy): domain Eukaryota; kingdom Metazoa; phylum Chordata; class Amphibia; order Anura; family Bufonidae; genus Bufotes; species Bufotes viridis. The sequence goes on from CM065590.1 coordinate 344,141,538, forward strand.
ACATCTAACAGAAGTGATTTAAACACGTGTTTGAACTGCTATAATGTTTATCTGGGGGTTAGCCAGGAATTTTGGTGGCCTGCACAATGATGTGCACAGCCATATATGTGACCTACCTCTTATTCAGAAAAAAAGCATCTGTTTCAATACCAGAATGGACTAGCTATGCATGTTGCTGCAATGCACAGTGATGTACACCAGGATACATTGTACCTAAAGTTTAACTGCAGGCCAGGATAAAGCTGATTTAACGTGCTTTGTGACAAATTAATTTGTCTTGAAGCAAATTTTGGGGAAAAATTTGGCGAAGCGATCAAATCAAATTTCTGAGAAATTCGCTAATTTTTGGAGATGTTCTGTAAAATAGTTTGGTCTAGTATCTGCGGTATTTTTTACTACCCTCTGTATTGTAAAACACACATTGCACACTTGTATTTTTATTTTTTGCAACATAAAAAAACATTGAATTGCCTGGAGATACTGTCTCTGATTTTGGAACTAATATTACACTTGTTTTTACTGAAAGTCAAAACGCTACCCTTTGGATTGTAAAAAACTGCGTTGTACATGTATATTGCTATCACCCCCAAATCATTTGGAGATTTAAAATGCTACCTTCTGGATTGTAAAACATGTGTAGTACCCTTGTATTGTGCTTATCCCCCCCCCCCCCCACACTAACACTAAAAAAATAAAAGAATTTATGTTAAGATGGAAAAAAATAAATGTTCTTGCAGGTAGCAGCTTTTGAGGCTCTGCAACAGCTGCAGCTAAGTTATAAGGAAATAACTGTAGCTAGAAGGCACTGCCTAGCACACCCAGCTTCAGCGCCTTACTAGTGTTGAGCGAGCATGCTCGGCCAAGTACCGGTTCGGCTCGAGCATCGCTATGCTCAGCAGATCCGAGCACTCGGCTGAGTACCACATGTGCTCGAGCGCCATGCTCGAGCCTCCTCCCCACACGTTTGGTGCTTGCTAAGCAGCCAATAAACGTGCAGGTAAGTATTGCCATCACTGTAATGCCATTATACATGGCATTACATTTTCTACTGGCATTACAGTGATTGGCTGGCTGGAACGCATCGTCGGGTGCTATATAGCACCCGGTCACGTGGGTTCCGCTCATTGAGAGTCAGGGAGAGCTGCTGTTAGGAAGGGACAGTCAGTGTGGGGCGAATTTCATCTAAAAATTATCATTGAGAAGACGTTTTAAAGAACTAACAGTCCTTTTAAGGACTATTGTTAGAGGTCGCAGGCAGCCAAAATTGTTTTGGGGGAATTATTTTTTATTTTTTTTTGTCAGGGCGTTCGTTAGTGACATTTGTTTTTGTGGGTCACCAGCAGGCCATCAATCATACTTTACCTCTCCTCCTGTATAACGTTTCCTCATCCTAAATACCCATGACATTCCCTGGAATTTTTTTGTACTCGTTCCAATGACAGGCTCTCTTAAGAGTCCTGTATTGTTATTTATTGTCACTACCTCACTGAGGCGGTACTGGGAAATTGGAGCGCCCCACCTGCCTTTCTTGGAAGTGGTAGCTGTGGCCATCCCTCAGGCTCCCTCTCCAGAAGCTAACCCTGATTCCCTATTACTTGTGGTCACCATGGTAGGCGCATAAAAAAACATCGAAAGTTGAAAGAGCAGACATCGATAGATCGTCAACATCACGGGGACGTGCGATCAGCTTAGAAGTTATCTAGAGTTAACAAAGCGGCAGCAGACCCTCAACTACAATTTTATATACACAGTCACTGGTCAGCTCAACGTCCATTCAACACAATCACAATCGAAGCCACCGGCCGTCACTCTTAGTCATGGCCCCAGTTCCTAAAATCATGAAAATTTTTGTCTGAACTTTCTATTTATATAAAAGTTAATATACAGGAAAGAATGTTTCCTAACAATTTTACATTCGGTTTTGTGAGCTTTATGGTCAGTCTGTAAAAGTGACGTACAACTCGGGCAACATCGTTCCCAGCAGCTACATTATAGTCCAAGATGCATCCAGACATCCTCCCCATGCTGTCCCCGACCCATTTCGGTAGTGTTTCCATCAATTTCTGACCTTTTCCTATGAACCAGGCACCCTCCCTTCTTCAGAGCAGGGGGTGCCTGGTTTAATGCTCGGTTTCTCCCATTGACTTCTATAGGGCTCGGGTGCTCGGTAGAGCACCCAATCATCCAGATGTGCTCGGGCAGAGCACCCGAGCATCGGGGTGCTCGATCTTCCCTACTCCTTACTTTTAATAATTCCCTATTCTACACAATTATTCTTCTTTTTAGACATTCTCTTCACTGTCCCTTACACTAAAATAGAAGCTTAATTGTGACTGTACATTGTCCCTAACATAATTTTCTGTCAGACACTGCATAGACCCATGCTCATTTATAACTCAACATAGAATGAAATTCTGCTTATTCCACATGGGCTCCTCCCTGCCGGCTTGCAGCACTGATTAGTTCATCAAGGCTGTCTGTCATCCTGTGAACCAATAAGGGAAAGCCCTCCCTTCCACTTTTTCTCAGGGATGTAAGCATTCTTTTTCCTCTTGAGTGCTTTTCCCGCCATGTACAATTAAAGGGTACTGCATGCGGTTCATCTGAAGTGAACTTAAAAAGCTTTAGGTTATTATCGGACAAATTTTTTGGACGTTTGTACAAACGCTAATTGTTCACCTCCAAAGTAATGTAATTATATGATTAAAATTATGTTCAATTCATTTCAGTTTTCAAGAACTCTACCTGCAATCATTGAGTAGCAGCCTTTGTTGTTTACGGTCAGAGGATAAAACTGGACCCTGAGGATGTCATGTGCACATAGATTTCTAGCTTGCTACAAGGATGAAACTTCATGTATCTTTACTTTTTAAGCCACTCTATTTCATTTATGAATCCTCACCTGTTGGCACTTGGAAATCCCGCAGTACGTACAGCCCAAAAAGTACATTTTTTAATAACATATAACTTAATATGATCACTTTTTTCCAGTTTTAAATAATCGAAGATGTCACTCTGGGGTGGGGGAAAGGGGTACAATATCTCTTCAGTAGTGCGCTAAATTGTATGGGCTCTGCTGAGGCCTTGAAAATCTTGCTGCAAATAATGCGGGACATTCTTCTTGCATCTTTGATGTTACACTTCGGTTGTGCGCACAAATTACTTTAAACATCTGAATCTGTACTCTGCTTCATTAATAAGATTTTGAAATGGTAATTTATATAATTTATATGCGCATAACCAAAGTATAATGTCAGACGTGAGACAAAGCAAGCCTCGTATTATTTGCAGCAAAATTTTCAAAGCCTCAGCGGAGCCTATACAATTTAGCGCGCAACCAAGCAGATATTGTAAAAGAAGTCAAACAAATCGATTTCGGATAGCGTAATCTGAACCCAATTTGCTCAAGCCTACTCGCTACACATACTGTTTCAGGATCCTCCAGCTTCCTGACCTTTGATTCTAACCTTTGCCTATAACAGCTATCAAAAACTACTTCATCCTAGGTGGCCATTTCAACATTTACAACATAAAACTTCCCTACAGGGAAATTAAAAGAATACCACAGTTCAATGCCTTTATTTTGCCCAGCACTAGAGATAAGCAAATTGATTCACCTGTGGGAGCTGTGCCCTCAGGTCAAGAAGCACCCACTTGCCACTAGATTGACAGGGCCAGAGATTTAACCTTCCTCTATATTGATTGGGCCAGACATTTATCCTGGCCCTGACAATTTCCTGTCTATGCTGCTGCTGTGATTAGCTCAGCAATGACAGGACTATGCTTTGACTTTGGAGCTGCAACTGCAGACGAAAAAGAGCCTCTGTCCTTGCTCTACTAATCGGAGTAGAAGCACAGGCATAGAAATTCTCAGGGCCAAGCTAATTGTCTGGCCCAATCAATGTAGAGGAAAGTTTATGACTCTTCACCTGCATGGATTACCCCCCACAGGTGAAGAAGTCCCGCTGAAAAGACTAATCGATTTGTTAAATCCATATGCTCATATCTAACCAGCACTAATCTTATGTTGTATTTGGAAGTCCATTTGAACCTTGTCAACAAAGTAACACGTTCATCATTTTAATTTTGTCTTGTATTTGTTGCTATAGGCAACTACTGAGCAATTGCTGCTTAAAAAATAAAGGCAAATAATAGTACCTTCTTAGCTTTATTAATATACTATACTAATTCAACTCCATTACCTTCTCTTGTCATGGTTCATATTTGTACTGGTTGTTTCCAGTATCTGTCCTGCATGCAGTATATGGCTATGACTAGTGGAGGGCTCTAGATATAAGACTTCCAAGTCCTTGTCAGTAGAATTTGTAGAAATATCCAAAAATACAAAGGTATGTAAATTTGTCTTTCGATACATTTCTGTCTGAGCAAAGAATAATAGTGAGCAGTCTAAAATTATTATGATCGCTACTATCATTGTTGGTGATGCTGCCATTTTTTCATTTCACTGTATGGGTTAAATAAAAGATTTCATTATCAGAAAAATATATAGATAGAATTTATTTTATTTTCCTGTCAGAAAAGCTATCCGGTTTGTTATAGCACTGTCATTCTTTGTATTCTTTCTTTTGTTACTGTATTGTTTATTGTATTTCCCAGTTGCTGTGCAATACATGCCAACAAGTAGAAGCAAGCTCAATTACAAATTCTCTCTGGGACTTGCCAGTGCATAGTATAAGGATTAACTGAATTCATAAACTGAGTTTTTTTTTTTCTTTTCATTGTATACTCTACAGGTTAGAAAAGAAGAAAAAAAAGAAAGAAAAATAACATTTAATGGTTGAGCCTAAAAGACCTTTCATGCAAAGCCTTTAACATGCTCCTTAAAAGTGTCTGTCAGACTTCCTAGAAAACAATGTACTGAAAATGTGATAGACGTAATATGCATATTAGATCTACTGCTGTCGAATATGTAACCCACACTATAACAGAACTTAGAACATTTTAAATAACCTATTGTTAATTTTAATATTATGCTAGAAACAGAAAATGAGGCAATCAATCTAATGGCTTACAATTATGGTCAAGCAAATGATTCATTCAAGATGTCCTATGGAAATCAGTATAGATAAACATTTCCTCAGCAACATAATGGACAGCTGCATCTTTCATGTTGTGTTATTGTAATTTTAATACTTGTGCTGCAATGTCAAATTGTTTATAAATATGTATAGAGACTTAGGGGGGGGGGGGTATTGGCATAACTGGTTCCCACCATTTTAGTTCACAACATTCAGAGTGGACATTTCAGTATAACTACTGGATAGTTTGCTTTTCTTTGTGAGAAATATTAGAAAATGAAATAGGGGTTATCTTTATTTGCCAGCAGGATGTAGTGGCCTATATACAGTAAGACATACATGTCTGGCATTGACTTGAGGCAAAAGAACTTAACTAAACAAAGTTATACAGAGTTGGTACATAATTCTTTACTTACTGTATGTGACCATGCAATGTGCAATGCAGTGGGAAGAAGGAAATGGGGTGGAATTATAAAAAAAAATAAAAAATATCACATTTCCGCTGCAGTTTTATGTGTTTTTTTTTTTTTTTTTTAACTGACCCGTTACTTTCATTCTCCAGGTCGGTACAATTATAACGACACCACATATGTATTTTTCTCATGTTTTAATACTGAAAAATAAATAAAAACTTAATCCAGTATCCATAACAGACTAGAACCTACATGACACACGATCTCTTCATCTTTGATATGTCAGTGACTGATCATGGCATGTCTTGGGTGTAACGGCAAAAGGCTACTATGTCAGGAGCATGCAAGGTTCCCATTTGGTTCCATCTAAACAGTTTACACTGGGCCAAAAAAAGCCCATTAGAGGAGCAACTTTTGGCAGTCTATAGAGCTTTACAACATACATAGAATATACTCCTTTGGTCTAGTTATCTGATAAAAAAAAAGACTACAATGCTGGTTCCCAGATGGATCAGCCAGTGTACATAAAATGTATATTCCTGGACAGCTGTAGATATTCAACCCTCCACTGAAACTATTTTGAATGAGAGAGGTAATTCTGGATCAGTTCAACTGGCAAAGCTTTAAAAAGGGTCCTTGAGGAAACCAAAGGGGAAGTGCACATCTACACTGATAGTTTTGTTGTATTTCAAGGTCTCACCATTTGGATAGACACATGGCATCAACTTGACTTGCAATAAAAGACAAGGCACTCTGGGGAGGCCCAGGTGTATGGAACAAGCTTTGGGATCAATGAAACAAAAGGACAATGTATGTAGGTTTTTGTCAATAGTCACACCGATGTGCCTGGGAATGTTGTTGGAGGCTTAAAGGTTGAAAAGTGAGAAACGAAGAGCTAACAATCCTAGGTAGGTGGGTGTATAAACAAAATGACCACAGTGGAGCTCAAGCCACTTACAACTGGGCACAACACAAAAGAATGCCTTTGACTTTGAAAGACAAAGAAAAAAGCACAGTAAAATATCCAGTGTGCTAGGAAATTAAGCAAAGATAATCGAAACAATCTCTAGGACAGGTAAATAGGCTGATGGTCAAGTTTGGCAGAATTGACTTTAATGTACCACTTCCAGAGTGTACAGGCCATGCCTATTACTCTGCAAAAGCAGGGGATACCTACTCTGGAGTGTTGCTCACTTATCCTTCTAACTAGGTAAATCAAGAGACTATTCTGAAGTTGGTGAAGCAATTGGAGATGTGCTATCCAAAAGATTGCCACAGAGATTCAGCCTGAAAATGGCAATCATTTCAGAAGTCACAAAATTATACTAAAGAAAATGATGTGCACTGAATTTACCACGTTCCCTATCACACTCAGGCAGTAGAGCTCATTGAGAGGATGAATGGCTTGCTGAAACAACAAATACACAAACTTACACCCACAAATACACACACTGAGAGGGGTACTTGGGGAAACAATCTTTTTTTTAAATAACTGGGTAATAAATGCTTTGCTGTGTCAGACTCATTACATAGCTCATATATATTGTATAAACAAAGAAGGTAAATTAGCTCTCACGCACCATCCACCTGCCTTGAGCACGGATGGCAACCTCCGGACTTGATTGCTGTCAATATCCAAAGCAAAAAAAAACACCTCCACATTTAGGAAAGATCTAGCTGGCAATACCATTCTGCATGAATCATCATGCCACCTGCCTCATGTGATATCTAATATCCCAAAAGGCGAATTGATCTGTACTAGATGCAATTGCTCGGACATTTCATCTTTTGAACAAGAGAGCACTAAGATTGCTAATAGGTTAGCTCTTAGAGCCTATTCACGGAATCGCATGCTAAATAGCAAAAAAACGGTTTTGAGCTTTGACAGTAATTCTTTGGTTTTTCCAGATAAAAATTCTACGGCTGCCATGGGTCGCAGTGGAGCGAATGGATATATTCCCATCACTTTTGTAACCCAATACAGTGGTGAATATCAGAAAATATGCAAAATTATTAAAAAACTCCTTCTAGTCCTCAGTGTTGATGACAAGTGGTCGGAAATAAATGCAGGAGGCATTAGATATAACAAAAAAAGCTCCTACATTAGGCAGTCTTATCAGTCCCAGCTTATATTAAGAAAAAACTAATGTAATACCGACTTGGTTTTAACAAAGGGGAGTTATAAGTGTGGGCATTGTAGGTGCATTTGTTGCGATCATTTTCAAGTGAGCCAATTCTTTCATTCTATGGCTAATGGCAAAAACTTCAGAATTAATTGTTATCTGAATTGCAACACAAAAAATGTGATCTACTTAGTCACCTGCCCAGTCAGCTACAATATGTAGGTTGCCCCACACACCAAATAAAATCGCAAATTCGCAATCACATATAAGATATTCCCCATTACAAAAACCGCAATGTGTCCGTAGTTAGTGAACACTTTGCAGTAGTGCATAGGGATGAAGTGACTCATTTAAGAGCACAAGGTATAGAAAGGGTTTATATCCCAGCGAGAGGCGGTGATCTGAGGAGAAAGCTGCTTAACAGAGAAGCATATTGGATGTTTTTACTTGCCAAGCGATATCCAGAAGGTCTGAACAAGAGACATGATCTCATACTACAGTATTAATTATATTCTTGCCTGCCATTTTTCCCTTTTTCTTTTATGCTTTGCTCATGTTTTCTGTATATTTCATGCATATCCTTTTTAATGGATGACACATGATCTGAATCTGAGCAATCATGTCATGTGACTCGATGATTGGGGTTTCAGGTGTGGGCTAGCCTTTTTAAATTGAAGTTTGAACACAGTGTTTTGTCATGATGAAGGACCCTGATTTACTTGTGGTCTGAAACGCATTATTGTAATGTCTTGTATTGGATTTTAATCGCACAATAAAGATTCCACCTTTTGCATCTTGAAAGCTGGATTTTTTTTAGCTCATATATATTATATAATACAGATAGTTAGTTTAGTTAGTGGGAGATAGTCAGTGTAGCTTAGTTAGTTAATAGTGTAGCTGATAGGTTCAAGTACAGGGTGTTAGGGACATTATATAGTTAGTTAGTTCGTTAGTTAGTTAGTTAGCTCAAATATATAATACAGATAGTTAGGGGGAGATACTCAGTGTAGCTTAGTTAGTAAATAGTGTAGCTCATAAAAAGTATTTTCTATGCTGTTTTAGTGTCATTGTCTTAGTGTTTCGTGTGCTAGAGTAGGGTGGGATTATTGTCATTGTCATTCGTTTGTGGAAAAAAAAAAAAAAAAAGTATTTTGCTTGCTGTTTAGTGTCATTATCTTAGGGTTATGTGTGCTAGGGAGGGATTGTTGTCATCGTCATTTGTCTGCGAAAACCCCCCCAAAAAAAACAAAAAGTATTTTGTTTGCTGTTTTAGTGTCATTGTCTTAGGGTTTCGTGAGCTAGGAAGGGATTATTGTAATCGTCAATCGTCTGTTAAAAAAATATAAATATATTTTGCTTGCTGTTTTAGTCTCATTGTCTTAGGTCTTTTTCACACGGGCGTCACGGATTCTGTCTGGATGCGTCGCGGATGCATTGCGGAAAATCAGCGCGAGCAAGCACACAATTTCAGTCAGTTTTGACTACGATTGCATTGCGTTGTTCAGTTTTTCCGTGAGAGTGCAATGTGTTTTGCACGTGCATGATAAAGAATTGAATGTGGTACCCAGACCCGAACCTGGACTTCTTCACTGAAGTTCGGGTTTGGGTTCGGTGTTCTGTAGATTTTGTTATCTTCCCTTATAACATGGTTATAAGGGAAAATAATAGCATTCTTAATACAGAATGCTAACTGAAATGTCCGATGAGGGGTTAAAAAAATAAAAATAAACTCACCTCATCCACTTGATCGCACAGCCGATATTGTCTTCTTACTTCTTCTTGCAGGAACTGCAAAAGGACCTTTGATGACATAATTGCGCTCACCACATGGTGAGCGTGGTGACGTCAGCGCAGGTCTTGCTGAATGAAGATATAAGTATTATTTATACAGTGAATTGACTTTAATGGGGTCCGGGGTTGTTCATCCCTATCATCTCCTAGCAACTATGCGTGAAAATCGCACCGCATCCGCACTTGCTTGCGGATGCTATGCGATTTTCATGCAGCCCCATTCATTTCTATGGGGCCTGCGTTGCGTGAAAAACGCAGAATATAGAACCTGCTGCAATTTTCAAGCAATGCACAAGTGCTCATGTACACAGCCCCCTTGAAATGAATGGGTCAGGATTCAGTGTGGGTGCAATGCGTTCACGTCACACATTGCACCCGTGCGGAATACTTGGGCCGTGCAGAATAAAAGGGGCCTTAAGGTTTCGTGTGCTAGGAAGGGATTATTGTCATTGTCGTTTGTCTGTGAAAAAAAACAAAAAAAAAGTCTTTTGCTTGCTATTTTAGTCTCACTGTTTTAGGGTTTCGTGTGCTAGGGAGGGATTATTGTCATCGTCGTTCGTCTGTGAAAAAAACAAAAAAAAAGTCTTTTGTTTGCTGTTTTAGTCTCATTGTTTTAAGGTTCCGTGTGCTAGGAAGGGATTATTGTCATTGTCGTTCATCTGTGAAAAAAAAACTTAAGAAAAATAAATCTTTTGCTGTCTGGTTTTCTGTCATTGTCTTAGGGATTTGTGTCTATTTTATTTCAATTTTGCCCCATTTTACCAAACCCAATAAAGTTAGCCCAAATTCGCTCTTCATTTTCTTTATATATTTTTTGGGTGTTTAAAAACATTGTGTGCCGATCATGAGTGGAAGTGGATGTGCTGCCAACCGTGGTCGCGGTAGGGGAGTAGCTTCCAGTGCTGGACCGCAGTGATGTCCGCCTCATCAGTGATTTTTTGAGGCATGGCAGCCGCCCCATTTCATCTCAGGATGCCGAGGCAGTTGTGTCATTCGTGACACAAGCCAGTGGCACGGATTCCTCTGCCCCAGCTCTAAGCAGCAGCAGCAGCTCTCCGCCTCCTTCAGGACCAGCCCCCAGCCCCCAAGACTCATCCCTGACGCTGTTTGAAAGCAACAGTAAGAGGGACATCTTGGGGGAGGTAATGCAGGAGAGGGACCTGCAGCTTGGTCCGGATGCTCAGCACCTTTTGGAAGGGATGGAGGAGGAGGAGGAGGCACCCATCAATACCCCAGTGACATTCCTTCCAACTGGTGCGAGTAGTTTCAGCCACAGAACCCTTACACCTAGTCAGACCCAGGCGTCAGTGGGGGGACAGCAGAGCCAGGTCTACTGTTCCCCTCAGTTCACCACTGGTCGACCTTAGGTCTGACAATCCAGGCGACAAAGAGGAGGGTGACCAAGAATAGGTGCCACCTCCCTTGTCAGGTGACAGCAGCACTGATGAGGAAGGTAGGCACCCAAGGCAAATGGTGCACCAGGACACCAGGGAGCCCAGTGGCTCAACTGGTAATGGCAGCAGGAGGAGGCAGCAGCAGCAGGTGCCTCCTCCCCCTGTGCGCACCGAACCCGAACAGGCGCAAGCCACCACCACCCTATTTGACAATAGGTCGGTTTGTAAGTTGCCTGTTTGGGCTTACTTCAACCTGGCAGAAGATGATCAGACAATTGCCATCTGTGACCTGTGCCATGCCAGGGTGAGGAGAGGGAGGTCTGTTGCTCGGCTGGGTACCACTGCACTTACCCAGCACCTGAGAGTCAACTACTGGTGGGAGAGGGACCAGATGCAGGGTGGTCGCAGCAGCACCAGCAGCAGTGTGCAGAGGATAGCAGCTCCTGCCACTGTCCTGCAGCCACCTCACCCCCTTCCAACAATGCATTCCCACACTCTCTCTCCTAGAGGTACTGGTACCGGCAGCCAGACCTCTGCCTCCTCTGCACCCTCCTCTGTCGCCTGCACTGCCGTCCGGTGCCAGCCGTCGGTGATAGAGTCATTTGAAAGCACCACAGCCTACGCAGCCGGGGACCAACGGATGTGTTCACTCAATGGGCTTCAGGCCCAACCCAGATGGCATGTCCTCAACCACCATTTCTTTGCGAGGACCGGAGTCCCTACCCTACACCAGCACATTGTGCAGAATGTATCCCTGTCACTGGACCATGCTGTCAATGACAGGGTGCATCTGACAATGGATGCCTGGATCAGAAGACATGGGCAGGATGATGCATCAGCTTTACAGCCCATTGGGTGTCCCTCCGAGGTGCTGGGGAGGGATCATCAGATGTGGCGGCATCTCAGTTTGTGGTGCTGCCCCAGGGTGTCCAGGGGAGAACAGCTACTCTCCCTCAAGCCACTTTCTCCACCACTGCTGAGCCCCCCAGCAAGTGTCCCCGTGGCTTCACACGTGTGGGGTACTTCCGCTGCCAGGCTGTGCTCCAGCATGTGAGCTTGGGGGAATGGGAACACACTGGACCTGATGTTCTGGCCGCCCTCCAGGCTCAGGTCCACATGGCACATGTCCTCAGCCTTGTGGTACAGAAGTCCCTATGCACATACCCAAGGTTGAGCGACATCGCGCAAAAGGTATTGTGGATTGCGAGCCACTTCCGATGCTCCCCAACTGCCACTGCGTCCCTGTCCAAACTTCAGCAGGACAACAGCCTGCCACCACACAGGCTGAATGTGGAAAGTGTGATGCGGGGAACTCCACCCTCCACATGCTGAAGAGGTTGTGGGAGCAGCGACGGGCGGTGAAAAAGTACCTGCTGGACCTAGGTACTATGACCTAGGGCCATCACACCCAATCTTCTACATCACCAATGTGGAGTGGGGGCAAATACACCAGGTCTGCCACCTGTTGGCCCCATTCGAACAGGCAACTAAGATGGCCGCCCACATGCTGTGCTGCCTCCAGAGGGACCCCCGGGTCAGGAAATTTAAGGAGAGGGATGATTTTTGATTGGCTACCCTTTTAGACCCTCGCTGAAAGGAAAAACTGGAGCAGTTCATCTCAGCCAGCCAGCGGGATGCCCGTATGCAAAACCTGCGGGCCAGCCTGCTCCTCCGGCTAGAGCAGGCCATCCCTCTGCCTCACGATCCAGTTCTCCCCGTTCATCTCACCAAGCAGGTGGCTGGCCCAAGCAGCTCCAGCTGAGCAGGTGATCTTATGGGTGAGATGAGGTTGTTCTACCAGTCACATGGTGGCAGACTACATGGGGTCCCGTTGGTGCATCTGACAGCATGAGCACCGACGACCCCATGGAGTCCTGGGTTGCCAGGCTGGACACCTGCCGTGAGCTTGCTCAGTATGCGCTGGAAGTACTGTCTTGCCCCCCTTCAAGCGTACTATCTGAGCGGACATTCAGCTCGGCAGGTGGGGTGGTCACCGACAAGCGAATCCGTCTGTCCACAGACTCCGTGAATAGAGTGACATTTATCAAAATGAATGAGTCCTGGATCAGTGGCGACTTCTTGGCCCCCTGCCGTCGGTTCAGGGAGCTGAGGGGTCCCTTGTCAATCCCTCTCCTTGGCTCTCCCCCAAAATATTGTTGTTTTTTAACTTCTGTATATATTTCTGGATGAATTTATTTATTTGCTTATTTAGGGATGATTTTTTTTTATTATTTATTTATTGATGACTTTATTTACATATTTCTCTATTATCTTATCTATGAATTTTTTATGTATTTATTTGGCAAAGAATTTATTTATATGTTTCTCTATCGATTAATTTATTGATCTATATCTCTATCTATTAATTTATTTACGTATTAATTTATTAATGAATTTATTTTTCTTTTTATTAATCGACGAGTTAATTTATGTATTTTTTCATAAATCTTTGAACCTCTTATTTATTTATTCATTTAATTAACTTATTATTGAAATATATACATATTTGTATTTTTTTTTCTCTCTTTTCCTGCGTAATCCCCATTTAGTATGACTTCCATTATTGACAGCGCCGTCCAGTGCACATCTTGTCTGATGTATGTAGTCCTGGTACAGCCATTTGAGGGTGTATATGTTTGTTCAAAATGTGAGAAAATTACCCGTTTGGAATCGCACATCGAGTCTCTAAACAGGCAAGTTGCAACACTGAAAGCCACTGTAAATTTGGAAAAGAGATTGCTGCTCACTGAGCAAGCACTCTATGGGGTAGATGTGGGGGAGGGTGGTAGCGAGGAGGCTGAGGAGAGTGAGGTAGTTAGCTGGGTAACAGTAAGAAAGCAGGGTAGAGGGAAGAGTGCCAGGGAGGCTAGCCCTGATCTGACACACCCAAACAAGTTTGCATGGTTGGCAGATGAGGGGGATGACAGTTCAGGGACGGCACCGCTGCAGCCGGACACTTCCTCTGCCAGTCAGGGGAATGTCAGCTCCACTAAGCAGGGGACCAGGAGAGCAGGGCGGGCCAGAAAGGTGCTGGTAATGGGAGACTCCATTATTAGGGGAACAGATAGGGCGATCTGTCACAAAGATCATGATTGCCGAACAGTGTGCTGTCTTCCCGGCGCTTGAGTTCAACACATCGCGGATCGGGTTGACATATTACTGGGAGGGGCTGGAGAAGACCCAGCGGTCATGGTCCATATCGGAACCAATGACAAAGTTAGAGGAAGGTGGAGAGTCCTTAAAAATGATTTCAGGGATTTAGGTCAAAAGCTGAGGGCAAGGACCTCAAAAGTAGTATTTTCTGAAATACTGCCTGTACCACGAGCCACACAAGAAAGGCAGCAGGAGATTAGGGAGTTTAACAAGTGGCTCAAGAACTGGTGTAAGAAGGAGGGGTTCAGGTTCCTGGAGAACTGGGCTGACTTCTCTGTCGGCTACAGGCTCTATCGTAGAGACGGGCTGCACCTCAATGGGGAAGGGGCAGCTGTGTTGGGGAGAAAGATGGCTAGAAGGTTGGAGGAGTGTTTAAACTAGGGACTGGGGGGGAGGGTAATTACATTATAGGAGGGCAAGTTAGTGCAGATAGAGACCAGGGGCGAGGTAGTGTGGCTGGGGGAGGAATGGAAGGGGGGACTAGAACAGCTCAGAATGAAAGATGTATGGTAAAAAATACACATAAACCTCTCAAATGTATGTATACTAATGCCAAAAGCCTGACTAACAAGACTGGTGAACTGGAATTAGGGATGTGTGAGGAGGACTATGACATGGTGGGAATAACTGAGACATGGCTGGATGATAGCTATGACTGGACAGTTAATATAAAAGGTTACAATCTGTTTAGAAAGGATGGAGGGGTCTGCCTCTATGTGAAGTCCTGTCTAAAACCCATAATTCGAGAATACATCTCTGAGGGACATGAACATGTGAAGTCACTGTGGGTAGAAATACATGGAGCAAAAAACAATAAAAAATTACTAATAGGAGTGTATTATAAACCACCTAATATACCAGAGTCCACAGAAAATCTATTACTAAACGAGATAGACGAGGCGGCAAATCATAATGAAGTTGTTATTATGGGGGACTTCAACGACCCAGATATAGACTGGGAAACTGAAAGCTGTACATCCCAAAAAGGAAACAGGTTCTTGGCAATAGCCAAAGACAATTACTTTTCCCAACTGTTTCAGAACCCGACTAGAGGGACGGCCATACTGGACTTAGTATTAACCAATAGACCTGATAGAACAACAGATGTGCAGGTTGGGGGACAACTAGGAAATAGTGACCATAAAGTAATAACCTTCCAATTATCCTTCAAACGAGAGTTTGTAAAGGGAGAAACAAAAATACTAAACTTCAAAAAAGCTAAATTTTGCCAACTAAGCGAGGCCTTAGGCCTAACTGACTGGGACAAGTCCTCAAAAATATAAATACAACCACAAAATGGGAGATTTTTAAAAGCATTGTAACATCTAATTGTGAGAGGTACATACCTTATAGTAATAAAAGGCTAAGAAACAATAAGAAACCAATGTGAATAAATAGAACCGTAAAGATAGCAATAAATGACAAAAAGAAAGTATATAAATCACTAAAACAGGACAGGAGCCATGAAGCACTGATAAACTATAAGGAAAAAAATAGAATATATAAAAAACTAATAAAAATTGTCAAACTAGAGACCGAGAGATTAATTACCAAAGAGAGTAAAACTAACCCTAAAATGTTCTTCAATTATATAAATAGTAAAAAATATAAATCTGAAGGAGTCGGCCCTCTACATAGCAATGAGGGGGGTTTTGCAGAGAGCGACGAGGATAAAGCAAAACTATTAAATATTTTTTTCTCCACTATATTCACTGAGGAAAATAAACTGTCAGATGAGATGCAGAATGTAAAAGTAAATTCCCCATTAAAAGTGCCCTGTGTGACCCAGGAAGAAGTACAACAGCGACTTAAAAAGATTAAAATAGACAAATCGCCAGGACCGGATGGCATACACCCCCGTATCCTAAGAGAATTAGGTGATGTCATAACCAGACCTTTATTTCTGATATTTACTGACTCTATACTGACAGGGAATGTTCCACAGGATTGGAGCATAGCAAATGTGGTGCCAATATTCAAAAAGGGTCCAAAAACAGAGCCTGGAAATTATAGGCCGGTAAGTTTAACATCTGTTGTTGGTAAACTGTTTGAAGGGTTTCTAAGAGATGCTATTTTGGAGTATCTCAATGAAAATAAGCAAATAATGCCATATCAGCATGGCTTCATGAGGGATCGGTCATGCCAAACAAGTTTAATCAGTGTCTCTGAGGAGGTAAGTTCTAGACTTGACAGCAGCGAATCAATGGATGTCGTATATCTGGACTTCTTCAAAGCATTTGACACTGTACCTCATAAAAGGTTAGTATATAAAATGAGGACGCTCGGACTGGGAGAAAATGTCTGTATGTGGGTAAGTAACTGGCTGAGTGACTGAAAACAGAGGGTGGTTATTAACAGTAGATACTTAGATTGGGTCTGAAGGGTTAAATATAATAAGCCATATGGTATGTATGGATGACAGGATGGTGGGTGAGATCATGCTAGAGGGGGGATATATTTAAAGTAGCCTTATTTCCATATATAGGAAGGTCTCTGCCTGTTACAATGGAATGTGAAACACTGCTATCTCTTGTTATGTTTGTATGTACTATATAAGGTGGACACTGTATAAGAATAAACCGGAGTTGTGTTTGAAGGTCACTGGCTTGGTGCTTCTCTCTGACACAGCTCTCCAGACGTCTGCCTCACGGGATGAAGGAAGAACCAGGCTGCAGAAATACACTAACTCTTTCAGCTGGGGGCATCGTCCGGGATAGAATACAGACACACTTCGGTGAGTCCGGGAGCTTCCTGCCTGTCTTTTTTTCTTTTTAAGGATTGTGGGCTTCCAATGCTTTCCGAAGAGTCTCTGTTATTTCTATTTTTTAACCCAATTTAGACACACTGAAAGGAATAGTATCTATCTTTTGGCGAGATAGAGGTCGGCTTTAGGCAAGCTGGACTGTAAATAGGGAACCTATCTTTTGGCAAGGTAGGCGGCCTGCTTTTGGCAAGCAGGACTGTAAATAGTGACTCTATCTTTAGGTAAGATGGACAGTCGGTCTTCAGGCAAGATAAACTGTAAATAGTCTCTAGCCCTAAGAGATAAATTCTTTAGGGAAGAATTTAAAAGAGGAATTCTTTTGGCAAGAATTCAAATATTGTCTGCACCCTGGTTTCTCTTATCCCTATCCCTATCGCTTCCTATCTGTCGCATTCTTACTCTCTCTTGTATGTTATTATGTTATGATGCATTAAGTAATTTTATTTTATGCTGAAGGTAAGCAGCAAATGATACTGTGAAAATTGTTTTATTTCTGCTGAAGGTAAGCAGCAAATGATACTGTGACAACTGTACTAACTTTATTGTGTGTCTCCTGGAAAACCGTAAGACTCCCCACCACTCTGGCTAGGGGAAACCCGCTGACCCAGAAACTGGTGAACGCCAGTGACGGTTTGAAAGGATAATACTAACAGGCAGTTGAGAAGGAAGTTGAGCATAGACATACGTCCTTTCCATCCAGTTGACAAGTATTGCCAGAACTTTCACAGTTCAGTACAGCCAGTCCTGAGGAGAGTTCTGCTCCGCCTCCGTCTCAATTAAATTATAAGAAATGGGTGCAAAGCAAGGTAAGGTCTCTCCACCCGCTCCGTATGTAGGAGAAACATGTAAGGATTATGTTGCACGAGTCTTTGGGACTAATCATTATTTAGTTACTCCCTGGGTGGATAATATGGCAGGATGGTCAGAGGGATGAAGAGTATACATTTGTTTCCTCGGGAAGGGACTAATGACACCTTCCATATGGACATATAAAGAATATGTCCGTGATCAACTCTGAGCCCGGACAATCTCTGTAAACTGCTTGTCACCTTATCTCAAGTGCTAGCCGAGCTATGTGTTTATGCAGCGCGGGGTGGGAAGAGAGGGGGGGCACACAGCTGCGTGTGTCAGGAATGACATATGGACTGTAGGAGCATGCTTGAGCAAATTTAGTAAGATAATATTAATATTAAGATTGTTAAACACTGCCGCAGCCCCAGAATAATACCCCTCGTTTTCCCGTAGCCTGGGGGCAGCAGACATCACAATGAGGATGCCCGGGGGACAGTATCCCAGCATTCACTCTCATTACAAACCACTATAAGGAATCACCACTGATTGTCCTCTCCCTTTTCTTGTGGATTCTGGTGTTACTTGTGGTACTATATGTGAGGATTATTATAGTGGTCCAAGAGAGAATGCTGAGCCCTCTGTGGGAATTAATGGGATAATGACCAGATCTTACAAAACTCCTCTCTCGATCCAACATCCATACAAGCACCAGTCAATGTTCACACACAGTTTTAGGATCATTCTAAATTGTCCTGTGAATTTATTAGGGAGGGATTTGTTTGTTCTGTTACAGTTGCAGTTAGGGGTTAGCAAGACGGGACACTTAAATGTCACATCCTCAGTTTTGCCCATTCATGTACCGGAGGGTAATTGTTTTTTTATATTTGGAGTGCCAACCTCAGGATCCGCTACTTGATTCGGTTCCTCCTGAGGTTTGGGCAACTACTGACCAAGCTGTTGGCCTTATCTCTTGTACACCATATAAGGCAATGCTTAAGCCCGGCGCTGCACCTGTTTATATTAAACAATACCCCCTTTCCCCAGAAAAAGAAAAGGGGATAGAGTCTATGTTTAGGGAATTCCTAGAGGCAGGGGTTATTGAGGAAATTGTTTGCCCCTATAATACACCTATAAACCTATTAAGAAGGGCTGATAATACCTTTAGGTTTGTCCAGGCACTTAGAGCGGTAAATGCACAGATTATACCCATAGCCCCTTTGGTTTCAGACGTACCATCTCTGCTATCAGCTATTCCTGCCCATGGACAGTTTTTCTCTGTTGTTGATTTAAAGAATGCATTTAGGCAAATTCCGCCCTGTTGCCTTTTTCTCAAAGGTGGTTCCCGTACAGGTTCAGGGCATGCCTGCGTGTCTCAGAAGTTTGGCAGCCTGTGCTATGGTCGCTGAGATGGCTACGCCTATCACCCTAGGTCATCCCACCACTCTGCATACCTCACACAATGTTCAGGCCCTGTTGAAGAACATACATACACAACATATGTCAGCACAAAGACTGAGTGGATATGAAGTTTTGTTGCTATCTAATCCTCAACTTCATATCAAATACTCAGCACCCACATTCGGTCCCATGGCTATACTGAATGCCCTACTAGGATACAAGGGAGAGCAGGATGATTTGCCTCCTCCCCAAGTATGTATTGAGCTTATACATGAACATACCTCACCTGGGCCTGACTTACAGTCCACACCCATTGAAGGAGCACCTGATATTTTTGTGGATGGATCCTGTTCCCGCCCTAATGACAACTCTTATCATGCAGGATATGCTGTGGTTCAACTCCCTGATATTATTCTAGAATCGAATCCTATATCTTTTCAGTCAGCCCAAGTAGCTGAACTGATTG
The DNA here is from genome assembly GCA_033119425.1 of Bufotes viridis. Taxonomy (NCBI): domain Eukaryota; kingdom Metazoa; phylum Chordata; class Amphibia; order Anura; family Bufonidae; genus Bufotes; species Bufotes viridis. Next base: position 344,160,871 of record CM065590.1, read on the forward strand.
CCCTCACTAGGGCTTGTTGTCTTTTTTAGGGAAGAGATGTAAATATCTACACCGATTCCAAATATGCCTTTGGGGTTGTCCATGATCATGGGGTAATTTGGCTGAGAAGAGGCTTCATAGCTGCAGATGGGAAGAAAATCTCGCATTCCACCCTAGTACATGATCTCCTGGCCACCATCCAATTACCCAGCACGGTTGCTATTTTCCATTGTAAGGCACATACTGGTCTCCAAACGCACATAGCAAAAGGGAATGCCCTTGCTGATCAGGCAGCAAAAGAAACTGCTATTAGAACGGCAGCAACGGTTCAAATGCCCTCCCTAGTTCCAGACATTACCCTTACTGACAATCTATTGCTAAGCCTCCGGGAGTCGGCTACCAGTAGTGACAAGATAGAATGGCAAACGGTAGGTGCAGTACAAGACCCTGATACGGGTCTTATCTGCAAAGAGGGGAAACCATGTATTCCAGTTACAAGCGCCCCGATTTTAATTGCACAATATCATGGTCTTGGCCATAGGGGAGCACAGGCAACCACTGACCTCATTTGGAGAGATTTTTTTATACCAGGTCTTAGATCAAAGGTGCAATCTTATGTTTCAAGGTATATTATATGTCTCAGAAACAACCCAAATAATTTAAAGAAGGCCCAACACCAGCATCTGAGTTACTCGACTTCACTATTGACTCACTTACAAATTGACTTCACACATATCGCAAAGACAGGAAGTAAGCAGGAGTATGCCCTTGTAATTGTGGATATGTTCTCTAGATGGCCAGGGGGTTTTCCTACTACCAATGAAACCACACAAATTTTGGTCAAAATCTTGTTACAAGAAATCATTCCCAGATGGGGGTGTCCTGTCTAAATTAACTCAGATAATGGCCCAGCTTTTGCGTCCAGGGTATGTAAGGAGCTTTCCAAAACCCTTAGGATTGACTGGAAGTTCCATCTCCCATACCACCCAGAGAGTTACGGCGTAGTAGAAAGGATGAACAGAACAATTAAAGACAAAATAAGGAAAATTACTGGAGGCACATTCACTAATTGGAAAAAGTTCTTGCCTATTGCCCTAGCAGAGATTAGGATGCAGCCTAATAAGAATACGGGGTACTCACCATTTGAGGTCCTAATGGGAAGACCCTTCCCCACCCCTTGGGGTCCAAAGGCCCCTGTGATAGATAAAGGGGATCTAGAAGTAGTACAGGCAGAATATGTGAGGAAACTTGTAGAAACTTTAGATCAAATTGAACGAGATGTTGCTCGTGCCTCTCCTTTCTCTCCACAGGAACCTACGCATCCTTTCCAACCAGGAGATGTGGTGATAGTCCAGCGCCTGGCAAAAGGACGGAAGCAGACTGAGTTCCCGTTTGGACCACCCACCCGAGTGGTAGCAGTTACCAGAACAGCGATCCTCACAGAAGAGGCTTCAATCTGGAATCACGCTAGCAGAGTGAAAAGGGTCCCTGAGGTTTTTTATCCGGTGACAGACAAAGAGGGTGAAGCAGGTGTGAAATCCCTGAATAATAAGGGGAGCTCAGAAGAAGTTTCCCTGAAAAGTGCCTTGCCACAGGCTGAAGATGATGACCCCACAATATTCTGGGAGATTTGTTTGTCTGCTAATAATTATTAATCTTTGTGTTTCCTTGCCAGTCTGGCTTATTACTACATGTACAGTATTTATCACCCAGAGGAGATGAGTTTCTTCTGTGGGGCACCAAATAATCAGGTGATACATAAAGGATCTTAGGAGCAAGATCCCTTTGCTCCCGGCCCCTTTTATTCTGAACAGAATAGTATAGTAAGGATGGCAAATGCCCTAAATGTAAGTTCATTGTGCCTTAAAGACTTACGGAGCCCACGGGATCTTATTCAAACATGTGTTATTGCTGTGCCTACACCCGATGAATCCCTCATTGGAGTCTGGTTGAGGGCTATCAATTCACAATCTTTCATTCCCTTGTATGACTTCTGTGGAGAGTGTCAGAAATTAGGAAATAGCAGGGATAATATTAGAATACTGACTATTAATGTGACTGTAGCAGAGACTTGTTTTACCTTTTCCCAGGATATGACTTTATATTGTAATAATGGAGCCATAAAAAGTGAATTACCTAAGAATAGTGTATATGATTATTTTGACGACACCTGTAAAAAGAATAGTAAGCTTGCTAGCTCCCTAGACAATTCCATGAGTTGTAATAAGACCATAGTGACTCCCAGTTTTATATATATAATATAATGCTCCCTAAGAGATGGTTTTTGTCTTGTGGTAACAGCACCTACAATTACATTCCTGCTAATGTTATTGGCGGTCCCTGTGCATTTTCCAGGCTGACTCTGGCCCTTCCCAGTCAACCCCCTAGCAGGAGAGCTCGCAGATCGGTTAGCAAGATTTTATCAGACAACTGTGACTCTACTTTACCCCTCCTCAGCTGTACAGAATATATCAGTTTGGGCGCCTCTATATTAGGAGTGCCTGCACTGGCTATATATAATGCTCGTACTATAAATTCTATTGCATGTGCCTTGGATAAATCTCTGAATAATATATCAGACATACTTTTAGATCTACAAGGCATAAGTGGAGCGGTGCTAGAAACTAGATTTGCTGTGGATTATCTGTTACTTAAACACAATATAGGATGTCAAGATTTTAAAGGAATGTGTTGCTTTAATTTATCTGACCATTCCAGATCAATCCAGTCCCATATTCAAGGGTTACATGAAATCGCCAAAAATATCAAAAAGGATGTTGATTCATCCTTTTGGTGGGACTGGTTATTGAGCTGGCTGCCGGATTTGAGTTGGTTAAGAACATTATTTATCAGTATTATAATTATAATTACTTTTTTGATTACCATATGTTGTTGCATTCAATGTATTCCGTCACTAATACAGACCTTTGGCATCATATGTCTAAGACTCACAGATCCTGGACAACCTTATGCTACTTACCTCTCTATGAGAGAAAGAAGATAAGTCATATTCATGACTTAATAGGGGATTGAAGGGTTAAATAGAATAAGCCATATGGTATGTATGGATGACAGGATGGTGGGTGAGATCATGCTAGAGGGGGGATATATTTAAAGTAGCCTTATTTCCATATATAGGAAGGTCTCTGCCTGTTACAATGGAATGTGAAACACAGCTATCTCTTGTTATGTTTGTATGTACTATATAAGGTGGACACTGTATAAGAATAAACCGGAGTTGTGTTTGAAGGTCACTGGCTTGGTGCTTCTCTCTGACACAGCTCTCCAGACGTCTGCCTCACGGGATGAAGGAAGAACCAGGCTGCAGAAATACACTAACTCTTTCAGGGTCACTGTCACTAGTAGGGTACCTCAGGGGTCAGTATTGGGCCCTATTGTCTTCAATATATTTATTAATGATCTTGTAGAAGGTTTGCACAGTAAAATATCTATTTTTGCAGATGACACTAAACTGTGTAAAGTAATTAACACTGAAGAGGACAGTTTTCTGCTACAATCGGATCTGGATAGATTGGAGGCTTGGGCAGAGAAATGGGAGATGAGGTTTAACACTGACAAATGTAAAGTTATGCACATGGGAAGGAATAGTGCAAGTCACCCGTACATATTAAATGGTAAAATACTCGGTAACACTGACATGGAAAAGGATTTAGGAATTTTAATAAACAGCAAACTAAGCTGCAAAAGGGGGCATAGATGCCCGTGATGAGAACATAGTCCTACCACTTTACAAATCACTAGTAAGACCACACATGGAGTACTGTGTACAGTTCTGGGCTCCTGTGAACAAGGCAGACATAGCAGAGCTGGAGAGGGTTCAGAGGAGGGCAACTAAAATAATAACTGGAATGGGGCAACTACAGTACCCTGAAAGTTTATTACAATTAGGATTATTCACTTTAGAAAAAAGACGACTGAGGGGAGATCTAATAAATATGTATAAATATATCAGTGGTCAGTACAGTGATCTCTCCCATCATCTCTTTATCCCCAGGGCTGTGACTGTGACGAGGGGACATCCTCTGCGTCTGGAGGAAAGAAGGTTTGTACACAAACATAGAAGAGGATTCTTCACTGTAAGAGCAGTGAGACTATGGAACTCTCTGCCTGAGGAGGTGGTGATGGTGAGTACAATAAAGGAATTCAAGAAGGGACTGGATCTATTTATGGAGTGTAATCATATTACAGGCTATAGCTACTAGAGAGGGGTCTCTGATCCAGGGAGTTATTCTGATTGCCTGATTGGAGTCGGGAAGGATTTTTTTTTCCCCTTAAGTGGGGAAAATTTGCTTCTGCTTCTCAGGTTTTTTTGGCTTCCTCTGGATCAACTTGTAGGAAACAGGCCGAACTGGATGGACAAATGTATTTTTTCGGTCTTATATACTATGTTACTATGTTACTATATATATATATATATATATATATATATATATATATTAGAACAAAAGATGATTTCCAGCTTCCTTAAAATCCACAATATTCTTTATTGACTTCCAAAATACGTTTAAGATCCAGTTCACATGTCACACGAAAAACATACTGCGATTGTGACGCGTTTCAGGCTATAACATGAAGCCCTTCATCAAGACAATACATCCAGATTAAAACAAACTTTATATAGCGCAATGTAGGTGGTAGCACCCTCTCTGATTGGATTCCCTTATGGGAATTCAGGTGACCCAAATACAAAATAGATTAGTGGGTGTGAATACCAGCCAGAGGGGTGGAGGCACCTATTTAGCATGAAGCCCACATTCACATATACTGCAATGTTAAATCATGTTTTTTATTCAAACCTTTTGGAAAACATGAACATCCAATATGTTTCCCTGCTCAGAAGTTTTTGTCTACGGTTTCCACCTCTAATAGGGGCAGACACTACCTCAATTCCTTGTGCAGAAAAACCTGATGTATTGCCTTTGTGAACAGTGGCGAAGTGCAAGCTCGCCACTGAAACATTGCGAGAAGCCGCATGCGGAATATCGCTTAAATGTTTCCTGATACGCACTTTTAGTTCATTCGTTGTACATCCTACATACTGCAGATTGCAGTCCCTACATGTAATAACATACACTACAAATGTGGTATTGCAATTGATGATGTATTGTCGCAACAAGAATTTCTTGTCATTTGCTGTTGAAGTAGTTTCTTTAGTAATGTTCATATATTTGCAGCAGATACATTTCTTACTACCACATTTGTAGTTTCCATTGGTTTTAGGCCAAGAACAAATTTTAGGTATATTGTCTAGAAATAGACTAGGGCTAATTTTTTGGCCGATGGTGGGGGCTCTCCTTGCTATATATCTAACACCTGTTGTTGCGATTTCACTCCATTCTGTGTCAAAACTTAATACTTGCAGATGTTTTTTTATTATTTTACAAATATTAAAGTAATCTTTGCTGTACCTAGTAATAAAAGTAACGGGTTCTTTGCTATTTTCTATTGTATTTTTGTTTTTATTCTTTGATTTTTTATTTTTGTTTGGGAAAACTAGTGTTTCCCTGTTTTTTTGGCTAGCATGATCAATTCCATTTTTTATACTTCTAGCTGGAAAACCCCGTACTTTTAATCTCTCTGAGATGGCTCTGGATTCTATTTCAAAAAGGTCGTCAGACGAACAATTCCTTTTTGCTCGTACCATTTCACCTTTCGGGATGTTTTTTATGACATGTGGGGGATGGCAGGAGGAGGCCTGAAGAACAGTATTACCTGATTTAACATTGCAATATATGTGAATGTGGGCTTCATGCTAAATAGGTGCCTCCACCCCTCTGGCTGGTATTCACACCCACTAATCTATTTTGTATTTGGGTCACCTGAATTCCCATAAGGGAATCCAATCAGAGAGGGTGCTACCACCTACATTGCGCTATATAAAGTTTGTTTTAATCTGGATGTATTGTCTTGATGAAGGGCTTCATGTTATAGCCCGAAACGCGTCACAATCGCAGTATGTTTTTCGTGTGACATGTGAACTGGATCTTAAACGTATTTTGAAAGTCAATAAAGAATATTGTGGATTTTAAGGAAGCTGGAAATCATCTTTTGTTCTAAGACGTACTACAGCCGAAGTTGGGCGTTCCTTTCCGTGCTACCTGGTTGCATTGAGGTGAGAGCTGCATCTAAAGCTTTGTATATATATATATATATATATATATATATATATATATATATATAGAAAAATAGGGCAGCAGTCCAATATTTTAAAAAGAAAAAACAAGTTTATTCACATGGGTGAATAAACTAGTTTTTTTCTTTTTAAACTATTGGAGTGCTGCCCTATTTTTCTATATACTGTTGTGGGTTATACTTATACCCATTGCAAGGTTATTTTGGTGCTGCCTAAATATTTGATAAACATTAGTTGGAACTGTCTATATTAAATGGCAAGGGAACTTGACCACATTGGCTTTTTGTGTCTAATTAGTTTATTCAATTGATTAATCTTTTCAGCCCTAGTATAGTGTACCCCATAGTCCTCTGTGTGATCTCTGGACACTGCCTTCCATACATAAACCATACTGGAAAATAGAGCTCTCAAATACCAAATGGCACACATCGCTCCACACGCTTCCCGTACCGGTCTGCTCTCAGTTTCCATTTCAGGCACATCGAGTCTGGAGAAGAAAATTGCGGTAATGCAGCCTGCTGCGCCATGTGTGGATTCCTCCAAGCCAGAGGGCAGCAGGACTGGCAGAGTTTTGCAGCGACTCTCTCATCCTCCATTTGTCTGTGAGGAGGCATGGGTACTGCGGTTCCACCGACCCATATATGATCAACACCGCACACATCCATCCACACACAGAAGCTAGTGAGGAGCCAGCTTGCCTCAGCCCGGGTCTGGAAATGTCCCTGGTTCTGCCGCCGGGATCATTTCCCCTCCCCTTGGCAATGTCACGGTCCCAGGATGCTGGCGGGGTCCTCGGCGGCTGCCTCCAGTGCACAGCCCGGATCATCGATCGCAGGTCAGGCTGCTAAATAAGCCTTTATCTGTGATGCTTAGCTACACACGGGGGGTAGTGTCACACAGCACAGGCCAGAGACCTCAAGGAAGGGGTTGACAGGCACCGGGAGCACCTACACTGTCATCCAGCAGAGCAGAGTTTGTAGTGTGTTTTGAAGGCATCATGTGTACTCGAGTTACATAGAACTGCCGGTAAACTTACTCCACAAAACCAATGCAGCTCTGCTTCATCTTTGTGGACTTGACATAGAAAATCAGAAACATAGAAACGTATAGTAATCTGGTACAATGCAGATGTCTGGAGTGGGAGACGATTTCAGGGTTTCCAGGGAGAGATGGGGTAGATAAATAGATTATAGCAGGATAAAACACATGTATATATCTATCTACTAGTGAAAAGCGAGCATGCTCGGACGAGTATTGGTTCAGCTCAAGCATCGCTATGCTTGGCTTAACTCGGCTGAGCACCACGTGTATTCGTCGTATTGTTCGAGTCTCCTCCCTGCACGTTTGGCGCCTTCTAAGCAGCCAATCAAGGTCCAGATAAGTAATTCCCTTCAGTGTAAGGCCATAGCACTGTTAGCTCTAAGCCTTACACTGATTGGCTGTCCGGATCATGTGATACCATTTCATATAGGAGCTGAGGTCCGGTGCTCAGCTCATTCAGCGTCAGGGAGAGCAAACAGTAGGCAGGGACTGATAGCGTTTTGCTCTAAACTTACTGATTTCACTCCAAAAACCTTATTGAAAGACCTAACAGTCCTTTTAAGGACTAGAGTGTGTGTTTGACAGCAGGGCAGCACCTTTTTTTTTTTTTTTAAGAAGGGGGTTAATTCCGCACTTTTAGGGACAGGCGTCACCAGGAAGGGACAGATAAGTGCAGGGCTTGAAAATCGCTTTGATAACTTTGATAAGACAGAATGATTTCCAATTAGTGACATCTACAAAACGCCATCATTAAGCAGTGTGTTGGGCAGATATTATCAAAAGGGGCTTATTCACTACAGTGTTCCTTGGTACTGAGATATACACTGCACCATCATAAAGCAGTGTGTTGAGCAGACATTATTAAAAGGGGCTTATTCACTACAGTGTTCCTTGGTACTGAGATATAGAGATGTCCCGAACTATTCGGCGGTGAGCAGTACCCGGCGAACATAGCTTGTTCGCGTTCGACACGGTGGGCGAACATACGCGATGTTTGGTCCGCCCCCTATACATCATCATTGAGCAAACTTTGACCCTGTACCTCACAGTCAGCAGACACATTCCAGCCAATCAGCACACTCCCTCACACATCTTCCCACCTCCTATAAAAACAGCAGCCATTTTAGATTTAGTCTGAAGCTGCATGTCAGTGAGAGCAGAGAGACTGCTGCTGCTGCTGCTGCTGTGCTGATGATTCTGAATTCATAGGGAAACCATTAGCTAGGTCAGTGTTCTGTGTCAACAGACTCATCTGCTGTAAGGACAGCGTCACAGCACCCCAAAAAGCCCTTTTTAGGGCTGCTACATTAGTCTGCATTTATTTATTTTTCTCCATATATATATATTGCAGGTGCCTGGCCTGCCCGTGTGTGGGAGGCTGCAGGCCCACAGACTGTAGTGTGTCCAATGCCAGTGCCCACCACTCATACCGTATGGCACAGGACTTTGCATTAGAAAAAGGCATTTAATTTTTACACTTTAGTCTAATTTCAGTTGCTTGCCTGCTGCCAGTGTGTGTCAGGCCCACTTCCACTGACCATAGTGTGCCCACTGCCAGTGCCCACCACTCATACTGTGTGGCACAGGACTTTGCATAAAAAAGGCATTTAATTTTTACACTTTAATCTAATTTCAGTTGCCTGCATGTTGCCAGTGTGTGTCAGGCGCACTTCCACTGACTGTAGTGTGCCCACTGCCAGTGCCCACCACTCATACCGGGTGGCACAGTAGCTTGCCGATAAATAAGGCATTTAATTTTTACACTTTAATCTAATTTCAGTTGCCTGCCTGCTGCCAATGTGTGTCAGGCCAACTTTCACTGACTGTAGTGTGCCCACTGCCAGTGCCCACCACTCATACTGTGTGGCACAGGACTTTGCATAAAAAAGGCATTTAATTTTTACACTTTAATCTAATTTCAGTTGCCTGTGTAAGATATGTCAAAAATATGCACCCCATAAAAATAAACTAATATCTATATAATTTTGAGCTTCAACAATCCACAAGGGGAACTGAATAACTCAGATCTTGGTTTATGGAAGGACAGGATTTACTGCTACTTTTCCTTTATCCCCATACTGAAGGCAATGTGTTTGTTCATGCCAGGTAAGTGAACACAAATCCAGAGCCATAAATAAAATAAAATGATGTAAAACACATTCCTATAATCAGCTAAGGCTGCTGGTGATACAGTGTGAGTATATAAAACAATGCAAAAGTGTTAGTGAAGCACAATGAGGTGTCACATGGTACTAATATGTCGTGACTATGATTACTATAGAAGCTGATGTCACTATGATATTATACTGCACTATTGGTTTACTGTGATGCACATTAAATAATCAGAGAGCAGCTCTCATGTTAATGGTTTAATATCTCTTATAGGAAAGTTATACCTGTTATTTAGAATGTATTATTGAATATTGAGATGTGCATTAATATGTAAGGACAGGATTTACTGCTACATTTCCTGTATCCCCATACTGAAGGTCATGTGTTTGTTCCTTCCAGAAAATGTTCAATAAAATCACTTCTGTCTTCACCCAGCCTGCTCCCTTCGCACATTGGAATTATTGACCATACTTTCAGCATATGTGCAACAAAATTGGTGGCCCGTACGGGGAGCGGGTGAAGAAGACGTGGTCCCGGAAGTAAAAAAAAAAACGATTACACGAAGCATAAAGGAGAAATAAACCATTGCAGCATCGCCAGCGAACACAAATGGATCTAGAGAGCCTGCAGGATGAAATCAGTGGTCACCTAATCCACTTGCCAGTGGGTGATCTCATCGAGATTTGCCAATTCATCAAAGCCCCTGAAGCCAGCATGGTGAAAGGAAAACCCCGGCACCATTTTATGCGGATCGTTAATGAGGTAATAGATGAACTGGTCAAAGCTGAAAGTGAGGAGGCAGTGACACAATTTCTGCAAGCCACAAAGGGATTCATTAGTGAACTAGAGAAGAAGAAGGACAATGCGGAAGTCCCAAGCTTCAGTGAGAAAGACCTTCAATCAGAGTAACAATTGGCCGACTTAAAGTGACAGTATCACACTATGCAGGAGAGGTTCCAGGAAACGTCCAGAATCATAGAGGAACAGATTAGAGAGCCGAGTACCAAAAGTAAAGACTCAAGTAACAGTCAGCCAAAACCAGTGCCAGTCCCGATTACTCAGAGACTACACCATGGTAGCTTGCCAGAGGTGACAATCAGAAAAGACTTCAAGATTACAGGCCATATTGGAGAAAAAGAGCAGAAGGATAAACTGTCCTACACCAATTTAATGCACCAAATTGACCTGGGACTACAGAAAGGATATCCTGAGACTGAGATTATTGAAGCAGTGGTTAAAGCTATTAGCCCCGGCTTAAGCCTCAGAGGTAAGCTGGAGATGAAAAATAGACTGACTCTAGTGCAACTTAGACAAATCTTGTACCAGCAAATCCTTAATATTTCCTGAAAAGCGACGAGACTCCAAAGAATTTCCTGTTCAGAGCTATTGAATTGAAAGATTGGCTGCTATTCGTCTCCCAAGGTGAAGGCTCGGAAGAACATTTTGGGACTGAGCTGATCCAGAAGAAATTTATAAGAACAGTGGGTACTGGACTAAGAAATGACCACATCAACTTCCAATTAAAGCAGTATTTAGATGACCCTTCAATTCCAGATGAGGTGATCATAGAGAAAACAAATGAAGCCGCTAATATGGAGATTGAAAGGGAGAGCAGAAGCAAAAGAAAGCTCAGCATAGCAGTTCAACCAAAGGCAAAGAATGTCGGTCTAACACCTTACAGTGTCCTCAGGAAATAGGTGTCCTGACTAGAGATGAGCGAACACCTGGATGTTCGGGTTCGAGAAGTTCGGCCGAACTTCCCGAAAATGTTCAGGTTCGGGATTCCAACTCGACCCGAACTTTATCCCGAACCCCATTGAAGTCAATGGGGACCCGAACTTTTAGGCACTAACAAGGCTGTAAAATAGTCCAGGAAAGGGCTAGAGGGCTGCCAAAGGAAGCAAAATGTAGGTAAATCCCCTGCAAACAAATGTGGATAGGGAAATTAATTAAAATAAAATAAAATAAATAAAAATTAACCAATATCAATTGGAGAGAGGTCCCACAGAAAGGAATCATGCGTCATATCACCCACCACTGGAGAAGGCCACTCTCATTTATTTCGGACCAGCACCCAGACAGAGGATACAGGTCCCACAGCAAGGAGTCATGCGTCATATCAACCACCACCGGAGAAGGCCACTCTCATTTATTTCGGCCCAGCACCCAGACAGAATAGAGAGGTCCCACAGCAAGGAATCATGCCTCATATCAACCACCAATGGAGAAGGCCACTCTCATTTATTTCGGCCCAGCACCCAGACAGAGGAGAGAGGTCCCACAGCAAGGAATCATGCGTCATATCAACCACCAACGGAGAAGGCCACTCTCATTTATTTCGGCCCAGCGGCCAGACAGAGGAGAGAGGTCCCACAGCAAGGAATCATGCGTCATATCAACCACCAACGGAGAAGGCCACTCTCATTTATTTCGGCCCAGCGCCCAGACAGAGGAGAGAGGTCCCACAGCAAGGAATCATGCCTCATATCAACCACCAACGGAGAAGGCCACTCTCATTTATTTCGGCCCATCACCCAGACAGAGGAGAGAGGTCCCACAGCAAGGAATCATGCGTCATATCAACCACCAACGGAGAAGGCCACTCTCATTTATTTTGGACCAGCACCCAGACAAAGGATACAGGTCCCACAGCAAGGAATCATGCGTCATATCAACCACCACCGGAAAAGGCCACTTTCAGTTATTTCGGCCCCACCACCCAGACAGAGGAGAGGTTCATTCAACTTTGGGTTGCACCGCAAGATCATGGTAAAGTTAAAAAAATGAGGATTCAATAAAGAAGTGCCCCGGAGTTCAAGAATACATGGTTGATGGGGAGGCAGTTATAAATGTGTATTTTGCACAAGGGAGGCACAGGTCCTGTGGGATCCATGCCTGGTTCATTTTTATGAACGTCAGCTTGTCCACATTGGCTGTGGACAGGCGGCTGCGTTTGTCAGTAATGACGCCCCCTGCCGTGCTTAATACACGTGCAGACAAAACGCTGGCCGCCGGGCAGGCCAGCACCTCCAAGGCATAAAATGCTAACTCTGGCCACGTGGACAATTTGGAGACCCAGAAGTTGAATGGGGCCAAACCATCAGTCAGTACGTGGAGGGGTGTGCAGACGTCCTGTTTAACCATGTTAGTGAAATGCTGCCTCCTGCTAACACGTTCCGTATCAGGTGGTTGTGCAGTTAGCTGTGGCGTGGAGACAAAACTTTTCCACATTTCTGCCATGCTAACCCTGCCCTCAGAAGAGCTGGCCGTGACACTGCTGCGTTGGCGACCTCTTGCTCCTCCTCTGCCTTTGCCCTGGGCTTCCACCTGTTCCCCTGTGACATTTGGGAATGCTCTCAGGAGCGCCTCTACCAGCGTGCGCTTGTACTCGCGCATCTTCCTATCACGCACCAGTGCAGGAAGTAAGGTGGGCACATTGTCTTTGTACCGGGGATCCAGCAGGGTGGCAACCCAGTAGTCCGCACACGTTAAAATGTGCGCAACTCTGCTGTCGTTGCGCAGGCACTGCAGCATGTAGTCGCTCATGTGTGCCAGGCTCCCCAGAGGTAAGGACAAGCTGTCCTCTGTGGGAGGCGTATCGTCATCGTCCTCCGTATCCCCCCAGCCACGCACCAGTGATGGGCCTGAGCTGTGTCGGGTGCCACCCCGCTGTGAACCTGCTTCATCCTCATCCTCCTCCACCTCCTCCTCATCCTCCTCGTCCTCCAGTAGTGTGCCCTAGCTGGCCACATTTGTACCTGGCCTCTGCTGTTGCAAAAAACCTCCCTCTGAGCCACTTCTAACAGACTGGCCTGAAAGTGCTAAAAATGACCCTGATAACGGTGTCATCACCACTGGCCATTTTGGTGGAGTACTCGAAACAGCACAACAGGGCACACAGGTCTCGCATGGAGGCCCAATCATTGGTGGTGAAGAGGTGCTGTTCCGCAGTGCGACTGACACGTGCGTGCTGCAGCTGAAACTCCACTATGGCATGCTGCTGCTCGCACAGTCTCTCCAGCATTTGCAAGGTGGAGTTCCACCTGGTGGGCACGTCGCATATGAGGCGGTGAACGGGAAGGCCGAAGTTACGCTGTAGCGCAGACAGGCGAGCAGCGGCAGGATGTGAACGCCGGAAGCGCGCACAGACGGCCCTCACTTTATGCAGCAGCTCTGACATGTTGGGGTAGTTGTGAATGAACTTCTGCACCACCAAATTCAGCACATGCGCCAGGCAAGGGATGTGCGTCAAACCGGCTAGTCCCAGAGCTGCGACGAGATTTCGCCCATTATCGCACACCACCAGGCCGGGCTTGAGGCCCACCGGCAGCAACCACTGGTCGGTCTGTTGTTCAATACCCCGCCACAACTCCTGCGCAGTGTGGGGCCTGTCCCCCAAACATATGAGTTTCAGAATGGCCTGCTGACGTTTACCCCGGGCTGTGCTGAAGTTGGTGGTGAAGGTGTGTGGCTGACTGGATGAGCTGGTGGAAGCAGAGGAGGAGGAAGCCGAGTAGGAGGAGTAGGCTACAGGAGGCTAAGAATGATGCCCTGTGATCCTTGGCGGGGGAAGGACGTGCGCCAAGGAACTCTCCGCCTGGGGCTCAGCCGCCACTACATTTACCCAGTGTGCAGTTAGGGAGATATAGTGTCCCTGGCCGTGCTTACTGGTCCACATATCTGTGGTTAGGTGGACCTTGCCACAGATGGCGTTGCGCAGTGCACACTTGATTTTATCGGATACTTGGTTGTGCAGGGAAGGCACGGCTGTCTTGGAGAAGTAGTGGCGGCTGGGGACAACATACTATGGGACAGCCATGGACATCAGCTGTTTGAAGCTGTCTGTGTCCACCAGCCTGAATGACAGCATTTCAAAGGCCAGTAGTTTAGAAATGCTGGCATTCAGGCCCAGGGCTCGAGGGTGGCTAGGTGGGAATTTACACTTTTTCTCCAAGGTAGGTTTGTGAGATGGAGAGCTGAACGCTGCCGAGTGACATGATGGAGATGCTTGGTGACGGAGGTGGTAATGTTAGTGGTACATCCTCTGTTTGGTGGGCGGCAGGTGCCAACGTTCCTCCCGAGGCGGAGGAAGAGGCCGAGGCAGCAGCAGAAGAGGGAGCAGGGGGAGCCTGAGTGAGTTCCTTGCTTTTAAGGTGTTTACTCCACTGCAGTTCATGCTTTGCATGTAGATGCCTGGTCATGCAGGTTGTGCTAAGGTTCAGAACGTTAATGCCTCGCTTCAGGATCTGATGGCACAGCGTGCAAACCACTCGGGTCTTGTCGTCAGCACATTGTTTAAAGAAGTGCCATGCCAGGGAACTCCTTGAAGCTTCCTTTGGGGTGCTCGGTCCCTGGTGGCGGTGGCCAGTATCAGGCGAACTCTCTTGGCGGCGGCTGTTCTGCTTTTGCCCCCTGCTCCCTCTTTTGTTATGCTGTTGGCTCGGTCTCACCACTGCCTCTTCCTCTGAACTATGAAAGTCAGTGGCACGACCTTCATTCCATGTGGGGTCTAGGACCTCATCATCCCCTGCATCGTCTTCCACACAGTCTTCCTCCCTGACCTCCTGTTCGGTCTGCACACTGCAGAAAGACGCAGCAGTTGGCACCTGTGTTTCGTCATCATCAGAGACGTGTGGACTCCGATGAGGTGGTATTCCCATGTCCTCATCATCAGGAAACATCAGTGGTTGTGCATCAGTGCATTCTATGTCTTCCACCACTGGGGAAGGGCTAGGTGGATTTCCTTGGGAAACCCTGCCAGCAGAGTCTTCAAACAGCATAAGAGACTGCTGCATAACTTGAGGCTCAGACAGTTTCCCTGATATGCATGGGGGTGATGTGACAGACTGATGGGCTTGGTTTTCAGGTGCCACCTGTGCGCTTTCTACAGAAGACTGGGTGGGAGATAATGTTGTGAACATGCTGGATCCACTGTCGGCAACCCAATTGACTAGCGCCTGTACCTGCTCAGATCTTACCATACTTAGAATGGCATTGGGCCCCACCAAATATCGCTGTAAATTCTGGCGGGTACTGGAACCTGAGGTAGTTGGTTCACTAGGACGTGTGGCTGTGGCAGAATGGCCACGTCCTCTCCCAGCACCAGAGGGTACACTAACACCACCACGGCCACGTCCCTCACTAGATGTTTTCCTCATTGTTACCGTTCACCAAGCACCACAATAAGGAAAAAAATATTTGGCCCAATGTATTGATTTCAAATTTAGGCCTTTTTTTACAGGCACCTTACACTATCTGCCTATTTGTTTATGTAGCGTATTACACTAATCCAGGCACAGCAGTAACCACTGATTTTGGGGAATATCTCTTTTTAGGGCTATTATTTAGGCCCTGGATGAATGGTATCCTTTTATGGACAGATTTACAATTGGCCTGCAACTGCTGGGACAACAGATTCAGGGTATTGCTATTTTGCAAAATTAATTTCACCCCAGAACAAAATATGTGTTTTGGCAGACACTATGAAATCTGGCCTGCAACTGCTTGGACACCAGATTCAGGGTTTTGCTATATTGGCAGGTTAATTTAACCCCAGAACAAAATATATGTGTAAGCGGATACTATGAAATCTGGCCTGCAACTGCTTGGACACCAGATTCAGGGTATTGCTATATTGGCAGGTTAATTTCACCCCAGAACAAAATATATGTGTAAGCGGACACTATGAAATCTGGCCTGCAACTGCTTGGACACCAGATTCAGGGTATTGCTATATTGGCAGGTTAATTTCACCCCAGAACAAAATATATATGTAAGCGGACACTATGAAATCTGGCCTGCAACTGCTTGGACACCAGATTCAGGGTATTGCTATATTGGCAGGTTAATTTCACCCCAGAACAAAATATATGTGTAGCGGAAACTATGAAATCTGGCCTGCAACTGCTTGGACACCAGATTCAGGGTATTGCTATATTGGCAGGTTAATTTTACCCCAGAAAATAATCTATCCTTTGCCAGACAGCAGACAGTATTATACTTGTCTAGCCAAAGCTGGAACACCAGATTTAGGGGATTGGTATTTGGGCAATTGTATTTAACCCCTTAATAAAATATAGAAATTGCTATCCTGAGTTTCTAGGGGTGACAATTAGCACAGCCAAGCCCCTGATGTAGGATATAGCAAAAAAAAACTAGTATTGATGGATTGATGGACTTGGTGGCAGCTTCTTCTGGTGCACCACAAGTCACAAAATGGCCGCCGATCAACCCAGAAAATAAGTGACTGAAAAACGCTCTGTGCAGCCTAAAAACCAGTGAGCAAGTAACTAGCAGAAGTTCAATGATTCTCAGCTGTTGATCAATCACTTCATTAAGTGTTTTGGCTAAGTTAATCCCTTCCTAATCTCGCCCTAACAAAGCAGTTGCATCCTCTCCCTACACTAGTCAGAGCAGTGTGACGTGCGGCGCTACGTGACTCCAGCTTAAATTGAGGCTGGGTCACATGCTGCACTTGGCTAATCACAGCCATGCCATTAGTAGGCATGGCTGTGATGGGCTCTTAAGGCAAGAAGTAAAACGCTAGCTGATTGGCTGCTGTGCAGCCCTTCAGAAAGCGGGAAGTAATCGACGAACACCGAACTCGAACCCGAACTTTTTTGAAAATGTCCGGGTTTGGGTCCGGCTCCCGGACATCCCAAAATTCGGTACGAACCTGAACGATGCTCGAACTGTTCGCTCAACACTATTCCTGACAACAACTGCCAAAACCACACCTTGGTCTCCACCACAGTCAAGTAACCCAACGATTCAACAGCTATCAAAGAGCAAATCTGACCTGGAAAAGCTGATTCTGCAGATGCAAAAAGAGATGATAGAGATGAAGACACTTCTCCAAGATTCAAGAACCCAACGAGACCGTGAATTCCGAGGGCCTCAGGCAACAGTGGGTACAAGTAATGGATGTTGTTAATCCTGTAAAAGGACTGGTCAGACAAGTGCCTGCGATTATAGCTTCAACTGTGGATTATCTGGACATAGAGCAAGATATTGCCAAACATCCAGACTAAACCATTTAAATGGGAGAGGGTTGCTGTCAAGGGACCGACAGTAACCTGCACTAGAACCAACCCTGTGTCCCAAAGTGCATCCCCTGTAGGTAGAAAGCAAGCAAGCTTCAAAACCATGGCTGGTAGAGGGAATCCAGACTCCATTCAAAGAGTGCTCACTTCCTGTAACTAAAAGTCTCTCCAGATGGCTGAGCAAGTACCAACTCACTTGAAAAGTGTTACCATGAGACCGAACAGAAAGTTACTAAGTCTTGTTGATAAAAGGTGCCTGGTGATCTGTGAAATAGACAATACTCCTCTCTAGTGATAAGTGGGAGGTGCCATATTCGATTTTGTGATATTTTGCGAATATCCGATCTAATATTCATCATATATTCATCGAAATCGAATATTCGTCATTATTCTATATATTGCGAATGCTACGTAAATTTATATTCGCATCGCGAATTAAACTTAGAGCTGAGTTCCTAATGGTTGTAACTTGAATTGCTAGAATAGATGAAGATAACAAATATCACGAATATAGCACTATATTCTCAATCTTCGTTATATTCTATCAATACAACTATTAGGAACTCAGCTCTAAGTTGATTTCGCAATGCGAACATATACTGAATTCAACTTAAAGCTGGGTTCCTAATGGTTGTATTGCTAGAATATAACGAATGTCGCAATGCGAGTAATTCAGGTTATATTAATCGCATTGCGATTACAACTTAGTCAAATTTATGAGATCGTGATTCTCACATCCGACAGTACATTTTAGCATGGAGGCGTTCCCATTGGGATGCACACAGGAAGTCGGCAGAAGCGGCAGCGGGCATTAACTGGAGCGGCAGGGAGCCAGGAATCCTCCGGACAGGTAAGAACAGCTTTTGGGAAGTGGGATGACAACCAGAGAGCAACAAGGATTAACAGCTAAAAAAAAACAAAAAACGAATATTCGAAATAGCGAATATATAGCGCTATATTCGCAATATTCGCGATAAAAATTCGCTATTCGAATATTCGCGCACAACACTACTCCTCTCCAAGCCCTATGGGACACTGGCTCCCAGGTGAACATCATCAATGAGAACTGGAGACAGCGGGTTCTGCCACATACAGTGCTCCGATCTTTGGAAGAATTGCTGGGGCCAGAAGACCTTTTTGGGAAGGCCGCCAATGAGACTGAAATTCCTTTCTCCAGGTGGATTGAAGTAGTTTTTCAACTAACAGTGGGATGCAATAACACCAAGCAGCTAGTAGTGCTACTTGTGGTATCATCAGAGGAGAAAGTCACAGAGATGCCAATCATTGGATATAATGTCATAGAATAACTCTTCAAGGAGACAGCTGCCAAAGGAAGGAGAACCATTACAGGGTTCGTGGACCTACTAGGAGCCGCCTTGGAGTTGCCGACCCCCAAAGCAGAAGTCCTGATGAGTCAACTACAGGCCAGCCTGAGAGAAACTGGTGGTACCGTACTAAAGACTGGTACAAAGAACCAAAGGATTCCGGCAAACACTGTGACATGTCTCAGATGTAGGGCTCACGCCAAACCAGCCTTGCAAGAGCAGACGGTCTTGTTTATACCTGATGAGATTCAGGATGTGCCAGAAGTACTGTATATCGGGGAAACATTAGTGTAACCTAATAAGGGACAGTTTTCCAAGCTATCCATCCCGGTTTGGAACACCACCCAGCGAGACATTATCCTGCCAAGTCAGACCAGGATTGGGTGCTCAAACCCATCAAGACAACATACCCAGCTCAGTTGGAATCAAAAGAATCATTGCGTGTTGCCACTCACCTGGTGACTCATAGTCCACAGTCATCCAGATCAGGGCCAGAAGGTCGAATGGACAACTTAAACACAAGTCAGTCACTGGTAAGTTATGCTCATCAAGAAGACTGGGATTCACCAGTACCTATAGGACACCTTTCCGAGGAAGATCAACAGATAGTCAAGGCAATGCTAAGGGAAGAATGCCACGCCATTGCTAAAGATCAATCTGACATTGGATGCATCCCTTCCCTACAATTACAACTGCGCCTCAAAGACAATACACCAGTTAGAAAAACTTACATGTCAGTACCAAGGCCACTACACCAGGAGGTGAAAGAATTTCTGCGGGATCTTTAGAACCGTGGATGGATTGTAGAGTCAAAATCATCATATTCTTCACCCATTGTGTGCGTGAGAAAGAAGGATGGTAGTTTAAGACTGTGTTGCGATTACAGGGAATTGAACCAGAAGTCCATCCCTGACCGCCATCCAATCCCTAGGATACAAGAAATGCTGGACAGCCTAGGAGAAAGTTCATGGTTTTCTGGGCTAGATCAAGGAAAAGCAAAGGATTTGTGGAAGAATCCAGTCGACCACTGACTGCCTTCTTCACACCTTGCGGTCTGTATGAGTGGATCAGAATACCCTTTGGCCTTAGTTCTGTGCCAGCTGAATTCCAATGCGGCATGGAAACTTGTCTAATGGGACTGAGAGGTGAGGTCTGTCTTCCATACCTAGATGACAACCTGGTTCACAGCAGATCATTCTAAGAACATGTGGAACATGTCCAGTTGGTACTGCAACGGTATCAGAAACATGGAGTAAAGTTAAGAGCGAGGAAATGTGAACTTTTCAGAAACAAAGTCATTCTTAGGCAAAATCGTGTCCAAAGATGGCCATTCCATGGATCCGGCAGACATTGCACCTGTGCTGGCCTTGAGGAACAACCAGCAAAAGACAGTTGGAGAACTCAGGAATAGAGTTGAGCCAACACCTGGATGTTCGGGTTTGAGAAGTTTGGCCGAACTTCACGAAAATGTTCGGGTTCGGGATCCGAACTCGACCCGAACTTCACCCCGAACCCCATTGAAGTATATGGGGAACCGAACTTTCGGGCACTTAAATGGCTGTAAAATAGCCGTGGAAAGGGCTAGAGGGCTGCAAATGGCAGCAAAATGTAGGCAAATGCCCTGCAAACATATGTGAATAGGGAAATGACTTAAAATAACATAAAATACAGAAAAATAATAAATAAATATTCTAAACTTGAGCCCAAGTGAGTGACAGTGGCACCTGTCGCCCAGCAAACAGAGGATGTGGCAGCAATGCCACCACATCTGTCATTGTCACCAAGCATCTCCACCAAATCCCATGGAAGTGTTCAGCTATCAGCTGTCCATCCCTCAAACACTGGAGAGAAAAAGAAATAGAAAGAGGAAGTACAGAATGCCTTTTTTCAAACTTCCTGGTCCCTTGAAATACCGTCATTCTGTCTGCTGGACAGTTTTAAAAACCTTATAATGTTGGCCATCCCACAGTACGTGTATTCCAGCCGCCGCTATATTTGCAGGCAAGCCATCCCTTCCCTGCACAACGAAGTGGCGGACAAAATCAAGTGTGCACTGCGCAACGCTATCTGTGGCTACGTCCACATAACCAACAACACAGTGAGTAAATGTAGCGGCTGGCTCAAAGGCGGATAGCATTTTTGCGAATGTCCTTCCGCCCCCAAGGATTGCTGGGCATTTCTCTTTGTATCTTGTTACCTCCTCCTCCTACTCGGCTTCCTCCTCCTCCACCTCCTCCTCATCCACTTAGCGTAACACCTTCACCACATATATCAACACAGACAGGGGGAAACGACAGCAGGTTGTTTTAAAACTTGTGTGTTTGTGGGACAAACTCCGCACGGCGCAGGAGCTATGGACAGGCATGGAACAACATAGGACCATTGGTTGGTGCCACTGATCCTCCAGCCCGGCCTGGTGTTGTGTGCTAATGAGTGAATTATACTAGCAGGTCTGGGCCTAGCCGGTTTGGCACACATCCCCTGCCTGCCACATGTGCTGAATTTGGGGTGCAGAAATTCCTAAACACCAGACAGTGAAAATCAATTCAGTTAATCGAACACACACAATACCCCCACCCCCCCCCCCCCTTTCACTCAAACCATTAACAAACTATTTACAAATTTTCTTAAAAACATATTAAATAACTATAATGCAGCTAAACTAACCATATAAAGAAACCAAACTATATACAGGCCTTATCCTTAACTTAAGGCTAGTGACAACCAAGTGGCTCGAAGGGTGGGTTCCTGCACCAACATAGTCCCTGGCCTGGAACACAATTGTCCAGCCAGGGCACAGTTCGGGAGGATGAGGAGGATAAGTAGGATGAGGAGGAACCATGTTCTCATCAGGGTGGCACCCAAGCCAGCTCACGGGCAGCTGGGTCACCATCAGCACCTCAGAAGGCTGGGTTAGCATTGGCGAAATGTGGGAAAGCTTGGTCAGCACGCCACAACAACCTGCACCACCAGCAGATCTGGAACGTCTTAGCAGGAAGCAGCATTTCAGCAACATGGAGGGAGAGTACACATACTGACTGATGGGTTTTCCCAGGGGCGTAGCTACAGGGACGCGTGGGAAGCACACTGTTTTGGGTCCCTGACCTAGAGGGGGCCCATCCAGGAGGAGGAGGACTAAAAGACTTTTTCAGGGCCCCCTCAACAGTATCATACAATGAAATTTGATACAGTGGCAGTATAGGCAGTGTAAAAAGCGGATGGAATATATACCCATACAGCCTCACACCCTACACACACCCCTCCCTTTCACTCAAACTATTAACAAACTATTTAAGAATTTACTTGTGTGGCTGTGGACAGGCATGGAACAACAGACCGACCTTTGGTTGTTGCCACTGATCCTCCAGCCCGGCCTGGTGTTGTGCGCCAATGGGGGAAATATACTAGCAGGTATGGGCCTAGCCGGTTTGACACACATCCCCTGCCTGCCACATGTGCTGAATTTGGGGTGCAGAAATTCCTAAACACCAGACAGTGAAAATCAATTCAGTTAATCGAACACACACAACACCCCCCCCCCCCTTTCACTCAAACCATTAACAAACTATTTACAAATTTTCTTAAAAACATATTAAAATAACTATAAGGCAGCTAAACTAACCATATAAAGAAACCAAACGATATACACGCTATATCCTTAACTTAAGGCCAACCAAATACAAGTGGCTTGCCTCTGGGCAGCATGGCAGACATGAGCGACTACATGCTGCAGTGCCTGCGCAACGACCGCCCAGTTACTGCCACATTCTAACTTTTTCTGATTACTGGGTGGCTACCCTGCTGCATCCCCGTTACAAGGACAACGTGCCGTCCTTAATTCCCTCACTGGAGTGTAATAGGAAGATGAGCCCGCTAGTAGACACGCTGCTGATGGCATTCACACCTGGCACCTAGGACTCAGTGGAAGCACAAGGTAAAGGCAGAGGAAGAGGAGGAGGAAGAATTTGTCAATGCAGCTGGGTCACCAGCAACACCTCAGAGGGCAGGGTTAGCATGGGCAAAATGTGGAAATGCTTTGTCATCACGCCACAACAACCTGCACCACCAGCAGATCTGGTACATCTTAGCAGGAGGCAGCATTTCAACAACATGGTAGAACAGTACACGTACTGACTGATGGGTCTGCCTAGGGAAATAGCTACAGGGGAAGCAGGTCAAGCAGCTGCTTTGGGGCCGTGACCTTGAAAGGGCCCATCCAGGAGGAGGAGGAGGACTAACAGTATTATACAATGAAATTATATACAGTGACAGTATAGACAGTGTAGAAGGCGAATGGAACAGCTGCTGGGCCTGGTCTGAGAGAGGGATCTTTAGTAGCCAGAGGCATGGCGGCATGAAAGGAAGGGGTTTGCGCAAAAATTACTGGGGGAGTGGGGCCCCATTCAAAAATTTGCTGTGGTGCTCAATCATTTCTAGCTACACCATTGGGTCTGCCCCATTCAACTTCTGGGTCATCAAAGGTTGCCCTTTACGCCTTGGAGGTGCTGGCCTACCCTGCAGCCACTGTATTGTCTGAACGTGTGTTTAGCATGGCTGGTGGCATTATCACAGACAAGCACAGCCGCCTGTCCGCAGACAATGTGGGCAAGCTTTCGTTTATTAAAAAGAGCCAGGCATGGATCCCACAGGACTTGTTTGTACCTTATGCAGAATAGACATGTATACCGGTCTCACCCAACCACTGTAATACCAGTTTTAGTTTTTATATTTTCCCAATATTTTGGGGTCTACACTAATTTATTTGTAAAAATTTAAAATAAAAAAACATTTATTGGCGACTACCTTTGGAGTCACAGCCCAAAAAGGCTTTATTTCAAGCAAGAATGTAACCTCCAATTGAAAGTTTCCTGTCAATTATACAGTGCAGGGGTTTGTACCTTGCAAAAATGGTAATTTTTTACCCAACAATTTAAAATATATCCTTTGCAGTTGACAGTTGACAGTATTAAACTTGGCCAGCCACTGCTGAAACCACTGATTAACGGTATTGCTATTTTGGCACTTGAATTTAACCCCAGAAAATTATCTATCCTTTGCCGGACACTATTAAACTTGGCAAGCCACAGCTGGGACACCAGATTTAGGGGATTGCTATTTTGACAATATAATTTCACCCCAGAACAAAATCTACCCTTTGCCGGACACTATTAAACTTGGCCAGCCACAGCTGAAACCACTGATTTATGGTATTGCTATTTTGGCAACTGAATTTCACCCCAGAAAATCATATATCCTTTGACGGACACTATGAAACTTGTCCAGTCACAGCTGGAGCACCAGATTTACGGAATTTCTATTTTGGCAACTGAATTTCACCCCAGAAAATAATATATCCTTTGACGGACACTATGAAACTTGTGCCAGTCACAGCTGGAACACCACATTTGCGGTATTTCTATTTTAGCAACTGAATTTGACCCCAGAAAATAATATATCCTTTGCCGGACACTATGAAACTTGTCCAGTCACAGCTGGAACACTAGATTTACTGTATTTCTAATTTGGCAACTGAATTTCACCACAGAAAATAATAAATCCTTTGCCGGACACTATTAAACTTGGCCAGCCACTGCTGGGACACCAGATTTACGGTATTGCTATTTTGGCAATTGAATTTCACCCCAGAACAAAATATATCCTTTGTGGGACACTATTAAACTTGGCCAGCCACTTCTGGAACACCAGATTTAGGAGATTGCTATTTTGGCAATTGAATTTCACCGCAGAAAATGATCTATCCTTTGCCGGACACTATTAAACTTGACCAGCCACTGCTGAAACCACAGATTTATGGTATTGCTATTTTGACAACTGAATTTCAGCCCAGAAAACAATATATCCTTTGACGGACACTATGAAATTTGTCCAGTCACAGCTGTAACACCAGATTTACGGTATTTCTATTTATGCAACTGAATTTCACCGTAGAAAATAATATATCCTATGACGGACACTATGAAACTTGTCCAGTCACAGCTGGAACACCAGATTTACTGTATTTCTATTTTGGCAACTGAATTTCACCCCAGAAAATCATATATCCTTTGACGGACACTATGAAACTTGTCCAGTCAAAGCTGGAACACCAGATTTATGGAATTTCTATTTTGACAACTGAATTTCACCCCAGAAAATAATATATCCTTTGACGGACACTATGAAACTTGTGCCAGTCACAGCTGGAACACCACATTTGCGGTATTTCTATTTCAGCAACTGAATTTCACCACAAAAAATAATATATCCTTTGCCGGACACTGTGAAACTTGTCCAGTCACAGCTGGAACACCAGATTTACTGTATTTCTAATTTGGCAACTGAATTTCACCCCAGAAAATAATAAATCCTTTGCCGGACACTATTAAACTTGGCCAGCCACTGCTGGGATACCAGATTTACGGTATTGCTATTTTGGCAATTGAATTTCCCCCCAGAAAAAAATATATCCTTTGCCGGACACTATTAAACTTGGCCAGCCACTTCTGGGACACCAGATTTAGGAGATTGCTATTTTGGCAATTGAATTTCACCGCAGAAAATGATCTATCCTTTGCCGGACACTATTAAACTTGGCCAGCCACTGCTGTGACACCAGATTTACGGTATTGCTATTTTGGCAATATAATTTCACACCAGAACAAAATATATCCTTTGCCGGACACTATTAAACTTGGCCAGCCACTACTGGGACACCACATTTAGGGGATTTCTATTTTGGCAATTGAATTTCACCACAGAAAAAAATCTATCCTTGGCCAGACAGCAGACAGTATTACACTTGGCTAGCCACAGCTGGAGCGCCAGATTTAGGGGATTGCTATTTTGGCAATTGAATTTAACCCCTCAATAAAATATAGAAATTTCAATCCTGAGTTTCCTGGGGTCACAATAAGCACAGCCAAGCCCATGATGTAGGATATATAAAAAAAAAAAACTACTATTGATGGATTGATGGACTTGGTGGCAGCTTGTGCTTTTGCACCACAAGACACAAATTGGCCGCCGATCACCCCAGAAAAAAGTGACAGAAAAATGCTCTGTGCAGCCTAAAAAACAGTGAGCAATTAACTAGCAGAAGTTGAATGATTCTCAGCTGTAGATCGATCACTTCATTAGGTGTTTTTGCTGAGTTTTCCCTGCCTAATTTCATCCTCACAGCAGCTGCATCCTATCCCTACACTAATCAGAGCAGAGTGGCGTACGGCGCTACGTGACTCCAGCTTAAATAGAGGCTGGGTCACATGCTGCATTTGGCCAATCACAGCCATGCCATTAGTAGGCATGGCTGTGATGGCTTCTTAGGGCAAGAAGTAAAACGCTAGCTGATTGGCTGCTGTGCAGCCCTTCAGAAAACGGGAAGAAATCGCCAAACAACAGACCCGAACCCAAACTTTTTTGAAAATGTTCGGGTCCGGGTCCCAAACACCCTAAAATTTGGTACGAACCCGAACTATACAGTTCGGGTTCGCTCATCCCTACTCAGGAAGTTATTAGGATTCATTTCCTACTATCGTCCTCACATCCAAAACTTTTCCAGGAATGCAAAGCCCCTGTATGACTTACTATCAGCAGATAAAACACCGAACATAACGTCAGTGCCAGATCAACAATCTAAGAAGAGGAAACAGCCATCACCAAAACTAAAAGGTCAACTACCTTCTCATCAGTCTATAGTCTGGACTGACCACCACCAGGCAGTGCTAAACCAGCTCATTGACGTCTTAACACATCTTCCAGTTATGGGTTACCCTGACTACAGCAAACCCTTTGTTCTGCACTGTGATGCCTCTCAAGAAGGACTAGGAGCTGTGTTATACCAAGAGCAGGAGGAAAAATTGAAAGCAATTGCTTATGGGTGTAGGACTCTAACACCTGCTGAGAAAAACTATCACATGCATTCAGGAAAGCTAGAATTCCCTGCGATGAAATGGGCCATATGTGAAAGGTTCCGAGGATAACTATACTACTGTCCATCCTTTGTAGTGTATACTGACAACAACCCACTAACCTATGTCCTAATTACTGCCAAAGTTAAAGCAACAGGCCATCGATGGGTTGCAGAACTCACTGACTTTATTTTCACTATCAAGTATAGTCCAGAAAAGAGAAATGTAGTTGCAGATGTACTCTCTGGTATGTCACTAAGTCCTGAACAATACATGCAGCAGTGTTCACAAGAAGTCGACCCCAAAGTCATCAATTGAATAGCCCAAGCACTTCAAGTGCAACAGAAAGAAATAACTTGGCTGTGTCCAATAACTATCGCGAGTGCAACGTCAACAATAGATGGTACCCAGAAGAAGGTAGCTCAAATACCTAAAGAGACCATAAGGACAGCACAAAAGGAAGACCCAGTGATCGATTCCGTGTGGAAGTACAAAACCCAAAACAGGATCCCATCAAAACAAGAACGACAAGGTGAGCAGCTTGATCTCTTTATACTAATGAAACAGTGGACGAAATTGTACCTCGACGGGGATGGAATCTTGAGACGGAAAACACCCTGAGGCTCTCAACTAGTGTTACCCAAGCTGTATTATTCACTGGTGTTGAGAGAATTACATGAAGATGTGGGTCACTTAGGAGTGGAAAGAACTGTAAACTTGATCAGAGAAGGGTTCTTTTGGCCGCATATGCAGAGAGACGCTAAGCAATACATTAGCCATCAGTGCACCTGCCTGAAAGATAGACGCCCTAATAAGCCTACTAGAGCTCCATTGAACAATATTGTCACCACTTATCCCTTTGAGATGGTCTCCATCGATTTTCTCCATCTGTAAACATGCAAAGGAGGTTATGAGTACATACTAGTAGTAATAGACCACTTCACCAGGTTTGCTCAGGCCTATGCAACCAAAAACAAGTCAGCAAAGACTTTTGCAGATAAGATATTCAATGATTTTGTCTTGAAATTTGGATTTCCTACCAGAATTCACCATGACATGGGAAAAGAATTTGAAAATCTGTTATTATTGGCATTAGGAAAGCATTGCCACATTCAGAACTCTCATACAACTCCGTATCATCCGGAAGGAAACGGCCAATGTGAAAGATTCAACCGAACTCTGTTGTCTATGCTTCGGACCCTGTCACCAGATTCCAAGAAAGAATGTAAGAACTCACTTGCCCAGGTAATACATGCATACAACTGCACCAAAAGTGAAGCGTCGGGGTACTCTCCATTTTTCCTACTGTTCGGGAGATCTCCAAGACTACCAATAGACAGTATGTTTGACACCCCAGTAACAGAAAAATCTAAGAATCATTCTGCATATGTAAAAACATGGACAGAGAGGATGACTGAAGCCTATCAGATTGCTTCAAAAGTTGCTACCCAAGCTGCACAAAGAGGGAAAGAGCACTATGACAGAAAAATCATGGAGTAGAACTTTCATCTGGCAGTAGAGTCCTTGTAAGAAACCTTTTTGAAAGAGGAGGACCAGGAAAACTGAGATCGTTCTGCGAAGACACTGTACATGTCGTCCTGAGGTAAAAGTGTGACGATAGCCCAGTGTATAAAGTCAAGCCAGAAACTGGAAAAGGCCGAACAAGAATCCTGCACCGTAATTGGTTATAGCCTTGTGATTACTTACCCGTTGACTAAGGTCAGCAGATACCTAACAGACCAAGCACTAGAAGACGAGATCAAGTTTCAAAGACTTATCAACCAACTACACAGACATCTGAAGAAATTTCAGAAGAGGAATCAGATCTTGAACAAGAGCAATGGAGATCATTCATTCCTGTAACTCAGAGAAATAACACAAGGGAAGATATAGAACTGAATCCTGAAGCAGCAGAGTTCCATCCTTGCCAGTTGGAAACAAATGATGGAAGTACAGAGGAAGCTCCAATGGAAACTGCAGAGAACGAGCCTGTGATTCAGCCTGAACACATTACATGTCCAGTAGGAAACACAGAAGAAGAAAACGCTTCACCATAAATCCCAGCAGAGACAGTTGACAGCGATGAAGGGGAGTTTGAGGATGCTTCAGATGCCTTACCGCTACGCCGGATACAACCTAGCAGAACCAGGAGACAGCCAAACGTCCTGACTTATGACACTTTGGGTCAACCCAGTAGTGTTGCCAGGAATGCAGCAGTAAAGGTTATAGACTGTGTTTATACCCCACAAGTTTACACTAACTGGTATCTAAGCCCAGACCTTTTTGCTGGTAACCGTATCCATGTCTTCAATGCTATGGTTTATTATCTTCTTATGTTGAAAATGTTAAATGTTATGTTCTGTGGTTAACAAAAGGAAATTTCTTACACTCTTACTTCAGACACTCCAAGTTGAATAACTTTCAAACAATGAAAACTAGTTAAAAAAAAATAAAAAAAGGACAAAATGAATAAGGTGTCCCCTAGTTTTATATAAATTCTTATCTTCACAATAACATGCACAAATCAGTGTTAAAGGGGTTTTGCACTAGTTAGCTAAAGGCAACAATATTCCCCCAGGCTTCATAGCGCTGTGGGCCAGGTGGGAAATTGTGACATAACCGGGAGTAGTTCCTCAAGTAAATCTGTTACTATTTAACCTTGGCTCCCCATGATTGTGGAAGATGAGCAAGAGAATTATGATTCTCATACTAAAATCTGCGTATGTCGAGGACGACATAAAATTTTGTGGGGAAGTGTAAGAGATGTCAAAAATAGGCACCACATAAAAATAAACTAATATCTATATAATTTTGAACTTCAACAGTCACAAGTATGACTGTATTATATTAAATTCATGACATTTCTATTAAGCACCAGAAGATGGCAGCAGAGAGAAAGCTTGAATAGCAGAGCTACAAACAGCAGAGGGGAACTGAATAACTCAGGTCTTGGTTTATGGGAGGACAGGATTTACTGCTACATTTCCTGTATCCCCATACTGATGGTCATGTGTTTGTTCATTCCAGGTAAGGGAACACAAATCCAGAACCATAAATAGGCTAAAATGATGTAAAACACATTCCTATAATTAGCTAAGGCTGCTGGTGATGCAGTGTGAGTATATAAAACCATGCACAAGTGTTAGGGTACTTTCACACTAGCGTTAGTGTGATCCGGCAGGCAGTTCCATCGTCGGAGCTGCCAGCCGAATCCGCCGTTCAGTGTGACAACTGACAGCATTTGTAGATGGATCCGGGTGTGGATCCGTCTACAAATACATTGCAAGAATGGATCCGTCTCTACGCTTGTCATGCGGATGGACGGATCCAACTTTCAGTCTTTTTCACAGTTTTCCCGGTCTGCGCATTCGCAGACTGGAAGGACGGATCCGTCCTTCAGTTGTTTCACAATGCCGTATCCGGCACAAATGCAAGTCAATGTAAATTAATGCCAGATCCAGCATTCCGGCGACTGATCAGGCATTTTGGGCGGACATGATACCGCAGCATGCTGCTGTATTATGTCCGGCCAAAACGCCTGACAGTGACTGAACGGAAGGCATACTGATGCAAACTGAACGGATTTCTATCCATTCAGATTGCATTGGGATATGCCTTATCAGTTCTTTTCCGGCATAGAGCCCTTTTGACGGAACTATGCCAGAAAAGAATAACGCAAGTGTGAAAGAACCATTAGTGAAGCACAATGAGGTGTCACGTGGTACTAATATGTAGTGACTATGATTACTATAGAAGCTGATGTCACTATGATATTATACTGCACTATTGGTTTACTGTGATGCACATTAAATAATCAGAGAGCAGCTCTTATGTTAATGGTTTAATATCTCTTATAGGAAAGTTATACCTGTTATTGAGAATGTATTATTGAATATAGAGATGTGTATTAATATGTAAGGACAGGATTTACGGCTACATTTCCTGTATCCCCATACTGAAGGTCATGTGTTTGTTCCTTCCAAAACATGTTCAATAAAATCTCTTCTGTCTTCACCCAGCCAGCTCCCTTCGCATATTGGAATTATTGACCATACTTTCAGCATATGTGCAACACCTGCCTGCTGCCAGTGTGTGTCAGGCCCACTTCCACTGACTGTAGTGTGCCCACTGCCAGTGCCCACCACTCATACCGGGTGGCACAGTAGCTTGCCGATAAATAAGGCATTTAATTTTTACCCTTTAAAATAAGGTTAGTTGCCTGCCAGTGTGTGTCAGGTGCACTTCCACAGACTGTAATGTGCCCACTGCCAGTGCCCACCACTCATACTGGGTGGCACAGTAGCTTGCACGCATAGTACCACTAATAAAAAAAAAATGACAGGAAGAGGCAGGCCACCCCGCAGGGGCCGTCATGGTGCTCTGATTTCCTTTGGCCCTAGAAAAATGCCCAGTGTTCAGAGGCCACATACCCTGAACTCGAAAAATTCTGAGGACATAGTTGACTGGCTTACACAGGACAGCCAATATTCCACAGCTTCCACTCCGAACATTGACACATCATCCTCCTCCAGCTCAGCTTCGGGCACCTCTCAAGTTACCACTCGCCCGCCCGCCGCCACCAATAACACTGGCAACACAGCCGATTCATTTGATCTGTCAGAGGATTTATTTACACATCAGTTGGAAGAAATGAGTGATGCGCAACCATTATTGCCAGAGGATGTAGATAACAGGGATATGTCTCAGTCAGGCAGCGTTACACACATGGACGTACGGTGTGATGATAATGATGTTGTACCCGCTGCTACTTCCTTTGCTGAGTTGTCAGATACAAGTGAAGCGGTTGATGATGACAATGTGTCCGTAGATGTCACATGGGTGCCCGCTCGAAGAGAGGAAGAACAGGGGGAAAGTTCAGATGGGGAGACAGAGAGGAGGAGGAGATGAGTTGGAAGCAGGGGCAGGTCATCACAAGGAGCTAGTGGCACAGTCAGACAGCATATATCGGCACATGTGGTCAGCCAGACAGCACGCCAATCAACGCGTGCTGTTGCCACCACCAGAATGCAGTCGTTGCAAAGCTCAGCAGTGTGGCATTTTTTTTGTGTGTCTGCCTCTGATACCCGCGATGCCATTTGCAACCTGTGCTGAGTCGTGGGAAGTCCAACACCCACCTAGGTACAACTGCTTTGAGAAGGCACATGATCTCACATCACAAACGCCTTTGGGATCAACACATGATTACAAGCAGCACAAGAACTCAAAGCCACCATCCTCCTCCTGGTCCAGAATCTTCAGCCACGTCAACCACTGCTGTCCTCCCTGCCCCCTCTCAACCACCCGCCACCCCGGCTCTCACCTTCAGCAGTTCCTGCTCATCTGCCCACAGTCAGGTGTCTGTCAAGGAAATATTTAAGTGTAAGAAGCCAATGTCACAGAGTCACCTCCTTGCCCGACGTCTGACAGCTGGCTTGACGGAACTGTTAGCCCATTAGCTTTTACCATATCAGCTGCTGGAGTCTGAGGCCTTCAAAAAAATGTAAGCTATTAGGACACCTCAGTGGAAGGTACCCGGCCAAAATTATTTTTCACAAAAGGCTATCCCCAACCTGTACTCTATTTTGGAAAAGGAAGTCATGACATGTATGGCACTTGGGGCAAGGGTCCATCTGACCACTGATATCTGGTCTGCAAAGCACAGTCAGGGCAGGTATATCATGTACACTGTGCAATGGGTAAACCTGCTGACGGCTGCCAAGCATGGAATGCGTGGCTCTGCAGCAGAGTTGGTGACACCGACACAACTTGCAGGCAGGCCTGTTGCCACCTCCTCTACTCCTCCTACTCTATCCTCTTCGCTATCCTCTTCGGCTGAGTCCTCTTCTGCTGCTGCATTTTGCTCCACATCATCAACTGCACTCCCCCAGCTCCCAAGGGGATATTCCACATCCCGGATACGACAGTGTCCCGCCGTCTTGGGGTTCACTTGCCTGAAAGCAGAGAGTCACACCGGACCAGCATTCCTGTCAGCCTTGAACGCACAGGTGGATCAATGGCTGACACCGCACCAACTGGAGATTGGCAAATTGGTGTGTGACAATGGAAGCAATCTGTTGGCGGCATTGAATTTGGGCAAGTTGACACATGTGCCATACATGCACATGTGTTGAATCTGATCGTACAATACTTTGTGTGTAGGTATCCAGGCTTACAGGACGCCCTCAAGCAGGCCAGGAAGGTGTGTGGCCATTTTAGGCGTTCCTACACGGCCATGGCGCACTTTTCCGATATTCAACGGTGAAACAACATGCCAGTGAGGCTCTTGATTTGCGACAGCCCGACACATTGGAATTCAATAGAGATGAGCGAACACCTGGATGTTCGGGTTCGAGAAGTTCGGCCGAACTTCCCGAAAATGTTCGGGTTCGGGATTCGAACTCGAGCCGAACTTTATCCCGACCCGAACCCCATTGAAGTCAATAGGGACCCGAACTTTTAGGCACTAAATAGGCTGTAAAATAATCCAGGAAAGGGCTAGAGGGCTGCCAAAGGCAGCAAAATGTAGGTAAATCCCCTGCAAACAAATGTGGATAGGGAAATGAATTAAAATAAAATAAAATAAATAAAAATTAACCAATATCAATTGGAGAGAGGTCCCACAGCAAGGAATCATGCGTCATATCACCCACCACTGGAGAAGGCCACTCTCATTTAGTTCGGACCAGCACACAGACAGAGGAGAGAGGTCCCACATCAAGGAATCATGCGTCATATCAACCACCAACGGAGAAGGCCACTCTCATTTATTTTGGACCAGCACCCAGACAGAGGAGAGAGGTCCCACAGCAAGGAATCATGCGTCATATCAAACACCAACGGAGAAGGCCACTCTCATTTATTTTGGACCAGCACCCAGACAGAGGAGAGAGGTCCCACAGCAAGGAATCATGCGTCATATCAACCACCAACGGAGAAGGCCACTCTCATTTATTTCGGACCAGCACCCAGACAGAGGATACAGGTCCCACAGCAAGGAATCATGCGTCATATCAACCACCACCGGAGAAGGCCACTCTCATTTATTTTGGAACAGCACCCAGACAGAGGAGAGAGGTCCCACAGCAAGGAATCATGCGTCATATCACCCACCACTGGAGAAGGCCACTCTCAGTTATTTCGGCCCAGCACCCAGACCGAGGATACAGGTTCCACAGCAAGGAATTATGCGTCATATCACCCACCACTGGAGAAGGCCACTTTCAGTTATTTCGGCCCAGTACCCAGACCGAGGATACAGGTTCCACAGCAAGGAATCATGCGTCATATCACCCACTACTGGAGAAGGCCACTTTCAGTTATTTCGGCCCCAGCACCCAGAGAGGAGAGAGGTCCCACAGCAAGGAATCATGCGTCATATCACACACCACCGGAGAAGGCCACTCTCAGTTATTTCGGCCATCACCCAGAAAGAGGAGAGAGGTCCTACAGCAAGGAATCATGCGTCATATCAACCACCACCGGAGAAGGCCACTCTCAGTTATTTCGGCCCAGCACCCAGACAGAGGAGAGAGGTCCCACAGCAAGGAATTATGCGTCATATCAACCACCACTGGAGAAGGCCACTTTCAGTTATTTAGGCCCAGCACCCAGACCGAGAATACAGGTTCCACAGCAAGGAATCATGCGTCATATCACCCACCACCGGAGAAGGCCACTCTCAGTTATTTCGGCCCATCACCCAGACAGAGGAGAGAGGTCCCACAGCAAGGAATCATGCGTAATATCATCCACCACTGGAGAAGGCCACTCTCAGTTATTTCGGTGCAGCACCCAGATAGAGGAGAGAGGTCCCACAGCAAGGAATCATGCGTCATATCAACCACCAACGGAGAAGGCCACTCTCATTTAGTTCGGACCAGCACCCAGACAGAGGAGAGATGTCCCACATCAAGGAATCATGCGTCATATCAACCACCAACGGAGAAGGCCACTCTCATTTATTTTGGACCAGCACCCAGACAGAGGAGAGAGGTCCCACAGCAAGGAATCATGCGTCATATCAACAACCACCGGAGAAGGCCACTCTCATTTATTTTGGACCAGCACCCAGACAGAGGATTCAGGTCCCACAGCAAGGAATCATGCGTCATATCAACCACCAACGGAGAAGGCCACTTTCAGTTATTTCGGCCCCAGCACCCAGACAGAGGAGAGAGGTCCCACATCAAGGAATCATGCGTCATATCAACCACCAACGGAGAAGGCCACTTTCAGTTATTTCGGCCCCAGCACCCAGATAGAGGAGAGAGGTCCCACAGCAAGGAATCATGCGTCATATCGCCCACCACCGGAGAAGGCCACTCTCAGTTATTTCGGCCCATCACCCAGACAGAGGAGAGAGGTCCCACAGAAAGGAATCATGCGTCATATCAACCACCACCGGAGAAGGCCACTCTCAATTATTTAGGCCCACCACCCAGACAGAGGAGAGAGGTCCCACAGCAAGGAATCATGCGTCATATCACCCACCACTGGAGAAGGCCACTCTCAGTTATTTCGGCCCAGCACCCGGACAGAGGAGAGAGGTTCCACAGCAAGGAATCATGCGTCATATCAACCAGCAACGGAGAAGGCCACTCTCATTTAGTTCGGACCAGCACCCAGAATGAGGAGAGAGGTCATACATCAAGGAATCATGCGTCATATCAACCACCAACGGAGAAGGCCACTTTCAGTTATTTCGGCCCCAGCACCCAGATAGAGGAGAGAGGTCCCACAGCAAGGAATCATGCGTCATATCCCCCACCACCGGAGAAGGCCACTCTGTTATTTCGACCCATCACCCAGACAGAGGAGAGAGGTCCCACAGCAAGGAATCATGCGTCATATCAACCACCACCGGAGAAGGCCACCTCAATTATTTCGGCCCAGCACCCAGACAGAGGAGAGAGGTCCCACATCAAGGAATCATGCGTCATATCAACCACCAACGGAGAAGGCCACTCTCATTTATTTTGGACCAGCACCCAGACAGAGGAGAGAGGTCCCACAGCAAGGAATCATGTGTCATATCACCCACCACTGGAGAAGGCCACTTTCAGTTATTTCGGCCCAGCACCCAGACCGAGGATACAGGTTCCACAGCAAGGAATCATGCGTCATATCACCCACCACCGGAGAAGGCCACTCTCAGTTATTTCGGCCCAGTACCCAGACCGAGGATACAGGTTCCACAGCAATGAATCATGCGTCATATCACCCACCACTGGAGAAGGCCACTTTCAGTTATTTCGGCCCAGTACCCAGACCGAGGATACAGGTTCCACAGCAAGGAATCATGCGTCATATCACCCACCACTGGAGAAGGCCACTTTCAGTTATTTCGGCCCCAGCAACCAAATAGAGGAGAGAGGTCCCACAGCAAGGAATCATGCGTCATATCCCCCACCACCGGAGAAGGCCACTCTCATTTATTTCGGCCCATCACCCAGACAGAGGAGAGAGGTCCCACAGCAAGGAATCATGCGTCATATCAACCACCACCGGAGAAGGCCACTCTCAATTATTTCGGCCCAGCACCCAGACAGAGTAGAGAGGTCCCACAGCAAGGAATCATGCGTCCTATCACCCACGACTGGGGAAGGCCACTCTCAGTTATTTCGGCCCAGCATCCAGACAGAGGAGAGAAGTCCCACAGCAAGGAATCATGCGTCATATCAACCACCAACGGAGAAGGCCACTCTCAGTAATTTCGGACCAGCACCCAGACAGAAGAGAGAGGTCCCACAGCAAGGAATCATGCGTCATATCAACCACCAACGGAGAAGGCCACTCTCAGTTATTTCGGCCCATCACCCAGACAGAGGAGAGAGATCCTACAGCAAGGAATCATGCGTCATATCAACCACCACCGGAGAAGGCCACTCTCAGTTATTTCGGCCCAGCACCCAGACAGAGGAGAGAGGTCCCACAGCAAGGAATCATGCGTCATATCACCCACCACTGGAGAAGGCCACTCTCAGTTATTTCGGCCCAGCACCCAGACAGAGGAGAGAGGTCCCACAGCAAGGAATCATGCGTCATATCAACCATCACCGGAGAAGGCCACTCTCAGTTATTTCGGCCCAGCACCCAGACAGAGGAGAGAGGTCCCACAGCAAGGAATTATGGGTCATATCAACCACCACTGGAGAAGGCCACTTTCAGTTATTTAGGCCCAGCACCCAGACCGAGGATACAGGTTCCACACCAAGGAATCATGCGTCATATCACCCACCACCGGAGAAGGCCACTCTCAGTTATTTCGGCCCATCACCCAGACAGAGGAGAGAGGTCCCACAGCAATGAATCATGCGTCATATCAACCACCAACGGAGAAGGCCACTCTCATTTATTTTGGACCAGCACCCAGACAGAGGATACAGGTCCCACAGCAAGGAATCATGCGTCATATCAACCACCACCGGAGAAGGCCACTCTCATTTATTTTGGACCAGCACCCAGACAGAGGATTCAGGTCCCACAGCAAGGAATCATGCGTCATATCAACCACCAACGGAGAAGGCCACTCTCATTTAGTTCGGACCAGCACCCAGACAGAGGAGAGAGGTCCCACATCAAGGAATCATGCGTCATATCAACCACCAACGGAGAAGGCCACTCTCATTTATTTTGGACCAGCACCCAGACAGAGGATACAGGTCCCACAGCAAGGAATCATGCGTCATATCACCCACCACTGGAGAAGGCCACTTTCAGTTATTTCGGCCCAGCACCTAGACCGAGGATGCAGGTTCCACAGCAAGGAATTATGCGTCATATCACCCACCACTGGAGAAGGCCACTTTCAGTTATTTCGGCCCAGTACCCAGACCGAGGATACAGGTTCCACAGCAAGGAATCATGCGTCATATCACCCACCACTGGAGAAGGCCACTTTCAGTAATTTCGGCCCCGGCAACCAAATAGAGGAGAGAGGTCCCACACCAAGGAATCATGCGTCATATCCCCCACCACCGGAGAAGGCCACTCTCATTTATTTCGGCCCATCACCCAGACAGAGGAGAGAGGTCCCACAGCAAGGAATCATGCGTCATATCAACCACCACCGGAGAAGGCCACTCTCAGTTATTTCGGCCCAGCACCCAGACAGAGGAGAGAAGTCCCACAGCAAGGAATCATGCGTCATATCAACCACCACAGGAGAAGGCCACTCTCAGTTATTTCGGACCAGCACCCAGACAGAGGAGAGAGGTCCCACAGCAAGGAATCATGCGTCATATCAACCACCAACGGAGAAGGCCACTCTCAGTTATTTCGGCCCATCACCCAGACAGAGGAGAGAGGTTCTACAGCAAGGAATCATGCGTCATATCAACCACCACCGGAGAAGGCCACTCTCAGTTATTTCGGCCCAGCACTCAGACAGAGGAGAGAGGTCCCACAGCAAGGAATCATGCGTCATATCACCCACCACTGGAGAAGGCCACTCTCAGTTATTTCTGCCGAGAACCCAGACAGAGGAGAGAGGTCCCACAGCAAGAAATCATGCGTCATATCAACCACCAACGGAGAAGGCCACTCTCAGTTATTTCGGCCCATCACCCAGACAGAGGAGAGAGGTCCTACAGCAAGGAATCATGCGACATATCAACTACCACCAGAGAAGGCCACTCTCATTTATTTTGGACCAGCACCCAGACAGAGGATTCAGGTCCCACAGCAAGGAATCATGCGTAATATAAACCACCAACGGAGAAGGCCACTCTCATTTAGTTCGGACCAGCACCCAGACTGAGGATACAGGTCCCACAGCAAGGAATCATGCGTCATATCATCCACCACTGGAGAAGGCCACTTTCAGTTATTTCGGCCCAGCACCCAGACCGAGGATACAGGTTCCACAGCAAGGAATTATGCGTCATATCACCCACCACTGGAGAAGGCCACTTTCAGTTATTTCGGCCCAGTACCCAGACCGAGGATACAGGTTCCACAGCAAGGAATCATGCGTCATATCACCCACCACTGGAGAAGGCCACTTTCAGTTATTTCGGCCCCAGCACCCAGATAGAGGAGAGAGGTCCCACAGCAAGGAATCATGCGTCATATCACCCACCACCGGAGAAGGCCACTCTCAGTTATTTCGGCCCATCACCCAGACAGAGGAGAGAGGTCCTACAGCAAGGAATCATGCGTCATATCAACCACCACCGGAGAAGGCCACTCTCAATTATTTTGGCCCAGCACCCAGACAGAGGAGAGAGGTCCCACAGCAAGGAATCATGCGTAATATCATCCACCACTGGAGAAGGCCACTCTCAGTTATTTCGGTGCAGCACCCAGACAGAGGAGAGAGGTCCCACAGCAAGGAATAATGCGTCATATCAACCACCACTGGAGAAGACCACTTTCAGTTATTTAGGCCAAGCACCCAGACAGAGGAGAGAGGTCCCACAGCAAGCAATCATGCGTCATATCACCCACCACTGGAGAAGGCCACTTTCAGTTATTTAGGCCCAGCACCCAGACCGAGGATACAGGTTCCACAGCAAGGAATTATGCGTCATATCAACCACCAACGGAGAAGGCCACTCTCATTTATTTTGGACCAGCACCCAGACAGAGGAGAGGTTCATTCAACTTTGGGTTGCACCGCAAGATCATGGTAAAATTAAAAAAATGAGGATTCAAAAAAGAAGTGCCCGGAGAACAAGAATACATGGTTGATGGGGAGGCAGTTATAAATGTTTATTCTGCACAAGGGAGGCACAGGTCCTGTGGGATCCATGCCTGGTTCATTTTTATGAACGTCAGCTTGTCCACGTTGGCTGTGGACAGGCGGCTGCGTTTGTCAGTAATGACGCCCCCTGCCGTGCTGAATACACGTTCAGACAAAGCGCTGGCCACCGGGCAGGCCAGCACCTCCAAGGCATAAAATATTAACTCTAGCCACGTGGACAATTTGGAGACCCAGAAGTTGAATGGGGCCGAACCATCAGTCAGTACATGGAGGGGTGTGCAAACGTACTGTTCAACCATGTTAGTGAAATGCTGCCTCCTGCTAACACGTTCCGTATCAGGTGGTTGTGCAGTTAGCTGTGGCATGCTAACCCTGCCCTCAGAAGAGCTGGCCGTGACACTGCTGTGTTGGCGACCTCTTGCTCCTCCTCTGCCTTCGCCTTGGGCTTCCACCTGTTCCCCTGTGACATTTGGGAATGCTCTCAGGAGCGCCTCTACCAGCGTGCGCTTGAACTCGCGCATCTTCCTATCACGCTCCAGTGCAGGAAGTAAGGTGGGCACATTGTCTTTGATCCAGCAGGGTGGCAACCCAGTAGTCCGCACACGTTAAAATGTGCGCAACTCTGCTGTCGTTGCACAGGCACTGCAGCATGTAGTCGCTCATGTGTGCCAGGCTCCCCAGAGGTAAGGACAAGCTGTCCTCTGTGGGAGGCGTATCGTCATCGTCCTCCGTATCCCCTCAGCCACGCACCAGTGATGGGCCTGAGCTGTGTCGGGTGCCACCCCGCTGTGAACCTGCTTCATCCTCATCCTCCTCCACCTCCTCCTCATCCTTCTCGTCCTCCAGTAGTGGGCCCGGGCTGGCCACATTTGTACCTGGCCTCTGCTGTTGCAAAAAACCTCCCTCTGAGCCATTTCTAACAGACTGGCCTGAAAGTGCTAAAAATGACCCCTCATCCTCCTCCTCCTCCTCCTGGGCCACCTCCTCTTCCATCATCGCCCTAAGCGTTTTCTCAAGGAGACATAGAAGTGGTATTGTAACGCTGATAACGGTGTCATCGCCACTGGCCATGTTGGTGGAGTACTCGAAACAGCGCAACAGGGCACACAGGTCTCGCATGGAGGCCCAATCATTGGTGGTGAAGTGGTGCTGTTCCGCAGTGCGACTGACGCATGCGTGCTGCAGCTGAAACTCCACTATGGCCTGCTGCTGCTCGCACAGTCTCTCCAGCATTTGCAAGGTGGAGTTCCACCTGGTGGGCACGTCGCATATGAGGCGGTGAACGGGAAGGCCGAAGTTACGCTGTAGCGCAGACAGGCGAGCAGTAGCAGGATGTGAACGCCGGAAGCGCGCACAGACGGCCCTCACTTTATGCAGCAGCTCTGACATGTTGGAGTAGTTGTGAATGAACTTCTGCACCACCAAATTCAGCACATGCGCCAGGCAAGGGATGTGCGTCAAACCGGCTAGTCCCAGAGCTGCGACGAGATTTCGCCCATTATCGCACACCACCAGGCCGGGCTTGAGGCCCACCGGCAGCAACCACTGGTCGGTCAGTTGTTCAATACCCCGCCACAACTCCTGCGCAGTGTGGGGCCTGTCCCCCAAACATATGAGTTTCAGAATGGCCTGCTGACGTTTACCCCGGGCTGTGCTGAAGTTGGTGGTGAAGGTGTGTGGCTGACTGGATGATCTGGTGGAAGCAGAGGAGGAGGAAGCCGAGTAGGAGGAGTAGGCTACAGAAGGCTAAGAATGATGCCCTGTGATCCTTGGCGGCGGAAGGACATGCGCCAAGGAACTCTCTGCCTGGGGCCCAGCCGCCACTGCATTTACCCAGTGTGCAGTTTGGGAGATATAGTGTCCCTGGCCGTGCTTACTGGTCCACGTATCTGTGGTTAGGTGGACCTTGCCACAGATGGCGTTGCGCAGTGCACACTTGATTTTATCGGATACTTGGTTGTGCAGGGAAGGCACGGCTGTCTTGGAGAAGTAGTTGCGGCTGGGGACAACATACTATGGGACAGCCATGGCCATCAGCTGTTTGAAGCTGTTTGTGTCCACCAGCCTGAATGACAGCATTTCAAAGGCCAGTAGTTTAGAAATGCTGGCATTCAGGCCCAGGGCTCGAGGGTGGCTAGGTGGGAATTTACGCTTTCTCTCCAAGGTTTGTGAGATGGAGAGCTGAACGCTGCCGAGTGACATGATGGAGATGCTTGGTGACGGAGGTGGTAATGTTAGTGGTACATCCTCTGTTTGGTGTGCGGCAGGTGCCAACGTTCCTCCCGAGGCGGAGGAAGAGGCCGAGGCAGCAGCAGAAGAGGGAGCAGGGGGAGCCTGAGTGAGTTCCTTGCTTTTAAGGTGTTTACTCCACTGCAGTTCATGCTTTGCATGTAGATGCCTGGTCATGCAGGTTGTGCTAAGGTTCAGAACGTTAATGCCTCGCTTCAGGATCTGATGGCACAGCGTGCAAACCACTCGGGTCTTGTCGTCAGCACATTGTTTAAAGAAGTGCCATGCCAGGGAACTCCTTGAAGCTGCCTTTGGGGTCCTCGGTCCCTGGTGGCGGTGGCCAGTATCAGGCGAACTCTCTTGGCGGCGGCTGTTCTGCTTTTGCCCCCTGCTCCCTCTTTTGCTACGCTGTTGGCTCGGTCTCACCACTGCCTCTTCCTCTGAACTATGAAAGTCAGCGGCACGACCTTCATTCCATGTGGGGTCTAGGACCTCATCGTCCCCTGCATCGTCTTCCACACAGTCTTCCTCCCTGACCTCCTGTTCGGTCTGCACACTGCAGAAAGACGCAGCAGTTGGCACCTGTGTTTCGTCATCATCAGAGACGTGCGGACTCCGATGAGGTGGTATTCCCATGTCCTCATCATCAGGAAACATCAGTGGTTGTGCATCAGTGCATTCTATGTCTTCCACCACTGGGGAAGGGCTAGGTGGATTTCCTTGGGAAACCATGCCAGCAGAGTCTTCAAACAGCATAAGAGACTGCTGCATAACTTGAGGCTCTAACAGTTTCCCTGATATGCATGGGGGTGATGTGACAGACTGATGGGCTTGGTTTTCAGGTGCCACCTGTGCGCTTTCTGCAGAAGACTGGGTGGGAGATAATGTTGTGAACATGCTGGATCCACTGTCGGCCACCCAATTGACTAGCGCCTGTACCTGCTCAGGCCTTACCATCCTTAGAACAGCATTGGGCCCCACCAAATATCGCTGTAAATTCTGGCGGGTACTGGAACCTGAGGTAGTTGGTTCACTAGGACGTGTGGCTGTGGCAGAATGACCACGTCCTCTCCCAGCACCAGAGGGTACACTAACACCACCACTACCGCGTCCGCGTCCCTTACTAGATGTTTTCCTCATTGTTACCGT
Source organism: Bufotes viridis (assembly GCA_033119425.1). Lineage (NCBI taxonomy): Eukaryota > Metazoa > Chordata > Amphibia > Anura > Bufonidae > Bufotes > Bufotes viridis. The sequence goes on from CM065590.1 coordinate 344,203,512, forward strand.
TCACCAAGCACCACAATAAGGAATAAAATATTTGGCCCAATGTATTGATTTCAAAATTAGGCCTTTTTTTACAGGCACCTAACACTATCTGCCTATTTGTTTATGTAGCATATTACACTAATCCAGGCACAGCAGTAACCACTGATTTAGGGGAATATCTCTTTTAGGGCTAGTATTTAGGCCCTGGATGAAAGGTATCCTTTTATGGACAGATTTACACTTGGCCTGCAACAGCTGGGACACCAGATTCAGGGTATTGCTATATTGGCAGGTTAATTTCACCCCAGAACAAAATATATGTGTAAGCGGACAATATGAAATCGGTCCTGCAACTGCTGGGACACCAGATCCAGGGTATTGCTATATTGGCAGGTTAATTTTCCCCAGAACAAAATATATGTGTAAGCGGACACTATGAAATCGGTCCTGCAACTGCTGGGACACTATATCCAGGGTATTGCTATATTGGCAGGGTAATTTCACCCCAGAACAAAATATATGTGTAAGTGGATACTATAAAATATGTCCTGCAACTGCTTGGACACCAGATCCAGGGTATTGCTATATTGGCAGGATAATTTCATCCCAGAAAAAAATATATGTGTAAGCGGACACTATGAAATCTGGCCTGCAACTGTTTGGACACCAGATCCAGGGTATTGCTATATTGGCAGGTTAATTTCACCCCAGAAAAAAATATATGTGTAAGCAGACACTATGAAATCTGGCCTGCAACTGTTTGGACACCAGATCCAGGGTATTGCTATATTGGCAGGTTAATTTCACCCCAGAAAAAAATATATGTGTAAGCGGACACTATGAAATCTGGCCTGCAACTGTTTGGACACCAGATCCAGGGTATTGCTATATTGGCAGGTTAATTTCACCCCAGAAAAAAATATATGTGTAAGCGGACACTATGAAATCTGGCCTGCAACTGTTTGGACACCAGATCCAGGGTATTGCTATATTGACAGGTTAATTTCACCCCAGAAAAATAAAATATGTGTAAGCAGACACCATGAAATCTGGCCTGCAACTGTTTGGACACCAGATCCAGGGTATTGCTATATTGGCAGGTTAATTTAACCCCAGAACAAAATATATGTGTAAGCGAACACTATGAAATCGGTCCTGCAACTGCTGGGACACCAGATCCAGGGTGTTGCTATATTGGCAGGTTAATTTCACCCCAGAAAAAATATATATGTGTAAGCGGACACTATAAAATCTGGCCTGCAACTGTTTGGACACCAGATCCAGGGTATTGCTATATTGGCAGGTTAATTTAACCCCAGAACAAAATATATGTGTAAGCGGACACTATGAAATCGGTCCTGCAACTGCTAGGACACCAGATCCAGGGTATTGCTATATTGGCAGGTTAATTTAACCCCAGAACAAAATATACGTGTAAGCGGATACTATGAAATCTGTCCTGCAACTGCTGGCACACCAGATCCAGGGTATTGCTATATTGGCAGGTTAATTTAACCCCAGAACAAAATATATGTGTAAGCGGACACTATGAAATCTGGCCTGCAACTGTTTGGACACCAGATCCAGGGTATTGCTATATTGGCAGGTTAATTTAACCCCAGAACAAAATATATGTGTAAGCGGACACTATGAAATCTGGCCTGCAACTGTTTGGACACCAGATCCAGGGTATTGCTATATTGGCAGGTTAATTTCACCCCAGAACAAAATATATGTGTAAGCGGACACTATGAAATCTGGTCCTGCAACTGCTTGGACACCAGATCCAGGGTATTGCTATATTGGCAGGTTAATTTCACCCCAGAACAAAATATATGTGTAAGCGGACACTATGAAATCTGGCCTGCAACTGTTTGGACACCAGATCCAGGGTATTGCTATATTGGCAGGTTAATTTAACCCCAGAACAAAATATATGTGTAAGCGGACACTATGAAATCTGGTCCTGCAACTGCTGGGACACCAGATCCAGGGTATTGCTATATTGGCAGGTTAATTTCACCCCAGAACAAAATATATGTGTAAGCGGACACTATGAAATCTGGCCTGCAACTGTTTGGACACCAGATCCAGGGTATTGCTATATTGGCAGGTTAATTTCACCCCAGAACAAAATATATGTGTAAGCGGACACTATGAAATCTGGCCTGCAACTGTTTGGACACCAGATCCAGGGTATTGCTATATTGGCAGGTTAATTTCACCCCAGAACAAAATATATGTGTAGCGGACACTATGAAATCTGGCCTGCAACTGCTTGGACACCAGATCCAGGGTATTGCTATATTGGCAGGTTAATTTCACCCCAGAACAAAATATATGTGTAAGCGGACACTATGAAATCTGGCCTGCAACTGTTTGGACACCAGATCCAGGATATTGCTATATTGGCAGGTTAATTTCACCCCAGAAAAAAATATATGTGTAAGCGGACACTATGAAATCTGGCCTGCAACTGTTTGGACACCAGATCCAGGGTATTGCTATATTGGCAGGTTAATTTTACCCCAGAACAAAATATATGTGTAAGCGGACACTATGAAATCTTGCCTGCAACTGTTTGGACACCAGATCCAGGGTATTGCTATATTGGCAGGTTAATTTCACCCCAGAAAAAATATATATGTGTAAGCGGACACTATAAAATCTGGCCTGCAACTGTTTGGACACCAGATCCAGGGTATTGCTATATTGGCAGGTTAATTTAACCCCAGAACAAAATATATGTGTAAGCGGACACTATGAAATCGGTCCTGCAACTGCTAGGACACCAGATCCAGGGTATTGCTATATTGGCAGGTTAATTTAACCCCAGAACAAAATATACGTGTAAGCGGATACTATGAAATCTGTCCTGCAACTGCTGGCACACCAGATTCAGGGTATTGCTATATTGGCAGGTTAATTTAACCCCAGAAAAAAATATTTGTGTAAGCGGACATTATGAAATCTGGCCTGCAACTGTTTGGACACCAGATCCAGGGTATTGCTATATTGGCAGGTTAATTTAACCCCAGAACAAAATATATGTGTAAGCGGACACTATGAAATCGGTCCTGCAACTGCTGGGACACCAGATCCAGGGTATTGCTATATTGGCAGGTTAATTTCACCCCAGAAAAAAATATATGTGTAAGCGGACACTATGAAATCTGGCCTGCAACTGTTTGGACACCAGATCCAGGGTATTGCTAAATTGGCAGGTTAATTTAACCCCAGAACAAAATATATGTGTAAGCAGACACTATGAAATCTGGCCTGCAACTGTTTGGACACCAGATCCAGGGTATTGCTATATTGGCAGGTTAATTTAACCCCAGAACAAAATATATGTGTAAGCGGACACTATGAAATCGGTCCTGCAACTGCTGGGACACCAGATCCAGGGTATTGCTATATTGGCAGGTTAATTTCACCCCAGAACAAAATATATGTGTAAGCGGACACTATAAAATCTGGCCTGCAACTGTTTGCACACCAGATCCAGGATATTGCTATATTGGCAGGTTACTTTCACCCCAGAAAAAAATATATGTGTAAGCGGACACTATGAAATCTGGCCTGCAACTGTTTGGACACCAGATCCAGGGTATTGCTATATTGGCAGGTTAATTTTACCCCAGAACAAAATATATGTGTAAGCGGACACTATGAAAACGGTCCTGCAACTGCTGGGACACCAGATCCAGGGTATTGCTATATTGGCAGGTTAATTTAACCCCAGAACAAAATATATGTGTAAGCGGATACAATGAAATCTGTCCTGCAACTGCTGGGACACCAGATCCAGGGTATTGCTATATTGGCAGGTTAATTTCACCCCAGAAAATAATCTATCCTTTGCCAGACAGCAGACAGTATTATACTTGTCTAGCCAAAGCTGGAACACCAGATTTAGGGGATTGGTATTTGGGCAATTGTATTTAACCCCTTAATAAAATATAGAAATTGCTGTCCTGAGTTTCTAGGGGTGACAATTAGCACAGCCAAGCCCCTGATGTAGGATATAGCAAAAAAAAACTAGTATTGATGGATTGATGGACTTGGTGGCAGCTTCTTCTGGTGCACCACAAGTCACAAAATGGCCGCCGATCAACCCAGAAAATAAGTGACAGAAAAACGCTCTGTGCAGCCTAAAATCCAGTGAGCAAGTAACTAGCAGAAGTTCAATGATTCTCAGCTGTTAATCGATCACTTCATTAAGTGTTTTGGCTAAGTTAATCCCTTCCTAATCTCGCCCTAACACAGCAGCTGCATCCTCTCCCTACACTAGTCAGAGCAGTGTGACGTGCGGCGCTACGTGACTCCAGCTTAAATAGAGGCTGGGTCACATGCTGCACTTGGCCAATCACAGCCATGCCATTAGTAGGAATGGCTGTGATGGGTTCTTAGGGCAAGAAGTAAAACGCTAGCTGATTGTCTGCTGTGCAGCTCTTCAGAAAGTCGGAAGTAATCGACGAACACCGAACCCGAACTTTTTTGAAAATGTCCGGGTTCGGGTCCGGTTCCCGGACACCCCACAATTCGGTACGATGCTCGAACTGTTCGCTCAACACTAAAATTCAACACTCCTAATGTTTGACCGCCTGCTCCAACAAGAGAAAGCCGTCAACGAGTATTTGTATGACCAGGGTGCTAGGACAGTCTATGCGGAGGACATTTTTTTGCCACTTTACTGGACGCTTATGCGCAATGCCTGTAGGCTCATGCGTCCTTTTGAGGAGGTGACAAACCTAGTGTAAGAGGGCGCAAGGTTCCGTCGTCGACGGAAGGTACGTGTCACCGAGGTTCCTGGCCTCGGTGAGATAAGAGCCGGATTTTTTGTGTGTCAGTAGCAGCTAGTGCTGCTTGACACATTGATATTTAGTATGGCTACAAAGCCGATCCGGGCCGGCTCTTATTGGGAATAGTCAAGTGCTGGGTGGGAGACTATTCCCCACGGTCCAGGCCGGACTTTCCGGGCCTTTAAAAAGGCAGCCACCTCAGCAGGTGGGAGGTGATTATCCTGGAAGCTGCTGGTGTTGCTGTGGAGCTCTCAGGGCTGAGAGCAAGAGTCTGCAAACAGGCGTGCAGTCTACCTGGAAGCCGCTGGTGGAAACTTTGCGTGGCCGAGCTAACTGCCAGGTGTGAACTAACACCGACCACTCAGGTGACCTTGCTGTGGGACTGATGTTTTTGCCGTGTGTTTTGCCTTGTGTGAACAAGCACTAAAGACTGTTTCTGTTTTGCCTTGTGTGAACAAGCACTAAAGACTGTTTCTGTTTTGCCGAGTGTGAATAAAACACTTCTGCTTTACCCAGAGAACTGTATACCTTGCCTCTATACTGCGTCCGCAAGCCTGTCTACCAGAGCAATTCCCCACATTTGGTGTCGGATGCGGGCATGCGCAGTGAGGCTGGCCTGAACGCCGAAACTTTTTGTTTTTGCTTTGTTGGACTGCATGTCATATATCAGGCCTGCAACTTTTGTGGTTTCTGGCAACATGGAGGCTGCTGTGAAAGCTCTCATGGAGGCTAACGTACAGCAGCAACAGGCTAATGAGCTACAGCAAAAAGACATGAGGAGGCTATGTGTGCACAGCAGCAGACGAACAATCTCCTAATGCAGCAGCTGATAGCCTTGCAGGAGTCGGTGCGAACGTCCCAGCAAGGAGTTGCAACCACGACAGCCCCGACTGTGTCTACTGCCAGGGACAAAGTCCGATCCGCCCTGAGGAAAATGGGTCCAGAAGACGATATAGAGGCATTCCTGACTGTGTTTGAAAGAACCGCCGAGCAAGAGAGGCTGCCATTGGAGCAATGGGCTGAGGTGGTGGCGCCTTTTCTGGTGGGGGACGCACAAAGGCCTATTTTGACCTCAGCTGCGAGGAGGCAAAGGACTATGAGAGGCTAAAAGGTGAGGTGTTGGCCAGGTTGGGAGTAAACACCTATGTGCGAGCGCACAGAGTGTGTCAGTGGGTGTTTTCCGAGTCCCGACCCGTCCGGTCACAAGCCTATGACTTACTTCACCTAGTAAAAAATGGCTCCAGCCTGAACTGTTGAGCCCTTCTCAGATGGTTGAAAGGGTCGTGGTCGACAGGTTTGTGCGTACCCTCCCGAGAGCCATACAGCGCTGGGTGGGACAAGGCGATCCAGGCAACCTGGAACAACTGGTTAGCCTGGTGGAGAGGTATATGGCCACTCAGGATTTGTTGAAGGACTCTGCGGTACTACCGAAGTCACGTCAGCCCCAGTTGCCGACCCGGGATCCTGGAAAGGGATCCTACCTCATAAGGAGGGGCGTGGATCTCCGGTCCGTGGGAGGAATACCCTGGGGAGGAGGGAGGCTGCGGGGGTCAGGTGTTGGGATTGTCAGGACTGGGGACATGTGGCCGCCAACTGCCCTAGGGCATCCGAACCCATGGACTGCGGGTTCGCTCGCCGGTCCTCTCTTTTTGCCCAACCAGTGTATATAGCTGACCCTCTGCTGGCCGCGGACACCCCTCCAATGTGTGACATCATGGTTAATGGACACTCCGTGCAGGCCCTGCTGGACTCTGGGAGCCTGGTAACTCTGGTCCATGAGTCGTTGGTAACGGAAAAACTCCCAGAAGGGCGAACCCTTACCATTGTCTGTATACATGGGGATCGCCGGGAGTATCCCACTACTAAGGTTACCCTGACGGTGGGTGGGAGAGAGGTGCCACATGTCGTGGGAGTGGGGAGACGGCTCCCTTATGCCGCAATATTGGGGAGGGACTTTCCCTGTTCTGGTCTTTGTGGAGGAATGGGTTGCCTACCTGTGGGGAAGAAAAATGTCCGGGTCCCGAACCCGAGGCAGAGGCACCAGCAGTAGGGGTGACCACTAATTCTGTGATAGAGGAGGAGACAACCCCACTGAGTGTAATGGTGGGAGACATGGAGGGCTTGCCACCGGGGCCTGAGTTGGCAGACCTCAGTGTCTCCGGAGAAAACTTTGGGACCGCGCAACACCGGGACCAAACCCTAGCCAGGGCCTGGGAGAACGTTGTGATAATTGATGGTAAACCCCAAAAACCTGGGGCTGAGTTAATGTTTCCCGTTTTGTTGTTCACCAGGAAATGTTGTATCGGGTGAACAAAATCCGGGAGAGCTTATTGAACAGTTGGTGGTGCCCACAGCGTATCGCAAGCTCGTTATGGAGCTTGCCCACCAACATGTTCTTGGGGGACACTTGGGATGGCAGAAAACCCAGGACCGCATACTGCAGCGGTTTTATTGGCCCAGTGTGTTCAAGGAGGTAGAAAATTATTGTAAGTCCTGTCCAACCTGTCAGGTAAATAGCCCCCAGCCACATTTCCGTAGTCCTCTGGTACCTCTACCAATCATAGAGGTACCATTTGAACGAATCGCTATGGATCTAATAGGGCCCATACCAAAGTCCGCTAGGGGCCACCAACACATTCTGGTCGTTCTCGATTACGCCACTCGGTATCCGGAGGCGGTGCCCCTGCGACATACATCAGCTAGGCTCATAGCTAAGGAATTAATGGAAATGTTTTCCCGGGTGGGCCTGCCTAAGGAGGTTCTGACAGACCAAGGGACCCCTTTATGTCCAAGGTTATGAGGGAACTGTGTAAATTGCTGCGTATTAAACAGTTGCGGACGTCCGTTTACCATCCGCAAACAGACGGTCTCGTCGAAAGGTTTAACCAAACTTTAAAAAATATGTTAAAAAGGGTGGTGTCTAGAGATGGGAGGGACTGGGACCTGCTTCTGCCCTATCTCATGTTCGCAGTGCGAGAAGTGCCCCAGGCCTCTACTGGGTTCTCGCCCTTCGAACTGCTTTATGGCCGACACCCTCGGGGCCTGTTAGACATCGCCAAGGAAGCATGGGAACAACAACCCGTCCCCCACAAAAGTGTCATTGAGTATGTCACCCAGATGCAGGAACGGATGGAAAGGGTGTTGCCGCTGGTCCGGGAGCATATGGAGGCAGCGCAACAAGCCCAGAGTAGGGTGTATAATCGTCAGGCTCGGGTACGGGATTTCAATCCGGGAGATCGGGTTTTGGTTCTGGTACCTACCCTTGACAGCAAGTTCCTAGCTAGGTGGCAGGGGCCCTATGAGGTGATCGAGAAGGTAGGGGAAGTAATTACAAAGTACACCAGCCAGGCGGCGCAAGCCGGAGCAGGTGTACCATGTGAATTTACTAAAGCCGTGGAAAGATAGGGACTCGTCCGACAACAGCCCCCGTCCAGGGCTTCTAGGTGAAAAGGGTCCAGCCCCACAGTTTGAGGCCTGTGAAGCAGTAACCACGGTAAAAATTGCAGACAGCCTGTCTTCCAAACAAGTTCAGGAAGTCAGGGAGTTCATCAGTCGGAACACGGATGTGTTCTCGGACCTCCCTGGCCGCACTTCCCTCATCCAACATGACATCGTCACTGAGACTCAGGCCAAGATCCGGTTAAAACCATACCGGGTACCCGAGGCTCGGCGGCGGGCCATCGCGGAGGAAGTGCAATTAATGTTGAAGCTCGATGTCATTGAGGAGTCGAAAAGTGAATGGGCGAGTCCCATAGTCCTAATACCCAAGCCAGATGGGACGTTGCGGTTCTGCAACGATTTTCGCAAGTTAAATGAAGTGTCCAAGTTTGATGCATATCCCATGCCCCGGGTAGACGAGCTTGTTGAGAATTTAGGGCAAGCCCGTTATTTTTCTGTGCTGGACCTCACTAAAGGGTACTGGCAGGTACCCTTAACGGAGTCGGCCAAGGAAAAACTGCTTTTGTTACCCGCAGGGCCTGTATCATTATAAGGTATTACCCTTTGGCCTGCATGGCGCCCCGCCACCTTCCAAAGGTTAATGGACATTGTGCTGCGACCTCATCGTCGGTACGCTTCGGCCTACTTAGATGATGTAGTCATCCACAGCACCGACTGGGAAAGCCATTTGCCCAAAGTGCAGGCGGTAGTGGATGCCCTTAGAAAAGCTGGACTAACCGCCAATCCAAAAAAGTGTGCAATTGGGTTAGAAGAGACCAAGTATCTGGGGTATGTCATTGGGCGGGAGTCATCAAGCCGCAGGTAAATAAGATAGAGGCAATACGTAATTGGCCCCGACCGGTCACCACCAGGCAGGTAAAATCGTTCCTGGGGATTGTAGGGTACTACATGAGGTTTGTGCCCCACTTTGCCACGATAGCAGCACCATTGACAGACCTGTTGAAAGGACGAAAGTCCGGAAAGGTTCACTGGAGTGAGAAGGCAGAAGAGGCTTTCTCCGCATTGAAGTCGGCCCTGTGTGGGTCCCCGATTTTGGTGACGCCCGACTTCAACAGGGAGTTCATAGTACAGACGGATGCCTCAGAGGTAGGCCTCGGTGCTGTACTGTCTCAGGAAGTCAACGGCGAAGAACATCCCGTTGTCTTCCTGAGCCGTAAGCTCAACCCAGCCGAGACCAGGTATAGCATAGTGGAGAGGGAGTGCCTGGCTATCAAGTGGGCACTCGAGTCTCTCCGCTATTACTTGTTAGGGAGGAGGTTCCGTCTGGTGACCGACCATTCCCCTCTCAAGTGGATGAGCCAGGCCAAGGAGAGGAATGCTCGGGTCACCAGGTGGTTCCTGTCCTTACAGAACTTCAAGTTCTCAGTAGAACACAGGGCAGGCCGCTTGCAGGGTAATGCAGATGCCCTGTCCCGCGTCCACTGTCTCATGTGTGTTCACCCCTCAAGGTTGAACAAAGGGGGGTATGTAAGAGGGCGCAAGGTTCCGTCGTCGACGGAAGGTTACGTGTCACCGAGGTTCCTGGCCTCGGTGAGATAAGAGCCGGATTTTTGTGTGTCAGTAGCAGCTAGTGCTGCTTGACACATTGATATTTAGTATGGCTACAAAGCCGATCCGGGCCGGCTCTTATTGGGAATAGTCAAGTGCTGGGTGGGAGACTATTCCCCACGGTCCAGGCCGGACTTTCCGGGCCTTTAAAAAGGCAGCCACCTCAGCAGGTGGGAGGTGATTATCCTGGAAGCTGCTGGTGTTGCTGTGGAGCTCTCAGGGCTGAGAGCAAGAGTCTGCAAACAGGCGTGCAGTCTACCTGGAAGCCGCTGGTGGAAACTTTGCGTGGCCGAGCTAACTGCCAGGTGTGAACTAACACCGACCACTCAGGTGACCTTGCTGTGGGACTGATGTTTTTGCCGTGTGTTTTGCCTTGTGTGAACAAGCACTAAAGACTGTTTCTGTTTTGCCTTGTGTGAACAAGCACTAAAGACTGTTTCTGTTTTGCCGAGTGTGAATAAAACACTTCTGCTTTACCCAGAGAACTGTATACCTTGCCTCTATACTGCGTCCGCAAGCCTGTCTACCAGAGCAATTCCCCACACTAGTCAGTTGCACCGAAGGCACCATCAGCGACCCCATCCCATTTGTATTTTTCCTGGAGCATGCCCTGCAAAGAGTGCTGGATCAGGCCGTAGATGAGTGTGAAGAGGAAGAGTTGTGGTCACCATCACCACCAGAAACAGCCTTATCATCATCACTTTCTGGACCTGCGGGAACGCTTGAAGTGGAGTCTGAGGAAGAGGAGTCAGAGGATGAATGTGGCTTTGAGGAGGAGGAAGACCAACCACAGCAGGCATCCCAGGGTGCTCATTGTTGTCACCTATAGAGATGTCGCGGACATAAAATTTTCCGTTTGCGAACGGCGAACGCGAATTTCCTCAAATGTTGGCGAACGTGCGAACCGCCATAGACTTCAATAGGCAGGCAAATTTTAAAACCCACAAGGACTCTATCTAGCCACAATAATGATGGAAAAGTTGTTTCAAGGGGACTAACACCTGGACTGTGGCATGCCGGAGGGGGATCCATGGCAAAACTCCCATGGAAAATTACATAGTTGACGCAGAGTCGGGTTTTAATCCATAAAAGGCATAAATCACCTAACAATCCAAATTTTTTTTGAACAACGTGGTTTAAAACATCCAGTGTGTGTATACGATCAGGTATGATGTTGTATTGATCAGGTAGTGTAAGGGTTATGCCCGCTTCACAGACATTGACAGACCAAACTCCCCTTTTAATGCACCTTAAACTACTGCAAACGATCCATTTGTACAACCTCAAACTCCCCATTTGCACAAGGTTGGATACCAAGCTAGCCATGTCCCTTTGATGTCATTGAAGGTTTCTTCCTCCACCCAGCCACGTACAACACCAAGGGTCCCCGAAAGGTGAATTGAATTGATTTTTCAAAGGTAGAGATCGTTAAAAAAATGTTGGCTCCCTCCCCTTTGTTTTAATCCACGCTCACTGCGTCTGCGCCGTGCAATTTACTCTCACACCCGATATGAGTGTTATTTTCTGTAGTTCTCTTCTCATCAGTTTAATCCCTGTTACGTCCCCAATCTGGGGTTCATTTATTGAATTGATTTTTCTAGATGGTTAAAAAAACGCTGGCTCCCTCCCTTTTGTTTTAATCCATGGTCACTGCATATGCGCCGTGTAATTTACTGTCACACCCGCATTGAGTTGTGTCTTAACTAGTACTATTTGTATCAGTTTAATCCCTGTTACGTCCCATATCAGGGATTGCCTTTTGTGACAGACCAAACTCTCATACACCAAACTGAATTGATTTTAGGAACCGGGACATGGAAAAAGCAGCTTGGTCGGTCCTCTTACTCCCAAATTGGGGCACTGCGTGTGCACAGAGCATTGTGCTGTGACACCCTATATCAGTGGTGTCTTAACTAGTACTATTCCTATCAGTTTAATCCCTGTTACGTCCCATATCAGGGATTGCCTTTTGTGAAAAAAAATTTAGGCCGGGTACCTTCGTCTGCCTTCATAGTGACAGACCAAACTCTTATACACCAAACTGAATTTATTTTAGGAACCGGGAGATGGAAAAAGCAGCTTGGTCAGTCCTCTTACTCCCAAATTGGGGCACTGCGCGTGCACAGAGCAATGTGCTGTGACACCCTATATGAGTGGTGTCTTAACTGGTACTATTCCTATCAGTTTAATCCCTGTTACGTCCCATATCAGGGATCGCTTTTTGTGAAAAAAATTTTAGGCCGGGTACCTTCGACTGCCTTCACAGTGACAGACCAAACTCTCATACACAAAACTGAATTGATTTTAGGAACCGGGAGATGGAAAAAGCAGCTTGGTCAGTCCTCTTACTCCCAAATTGGGGCACTGCGCGTGCACAGAGCAATGTGCTGTGACACCCTATATCAGTGGTGTCTTAACTAGTACTATTCCTATCAGTTTAATCCCTGTTACGTCCCATATCAGGGATTGCCTTTTGTGAAAAAAAATTTAGGCCGGGTACCTTCGACTGCCTTCATAGTGACAGACCAAACTCTTATACACCAAACTGAATTGATTTTAGGAACCGGGAGATGGAAAAAGCAGCTTGGTCGGTCCTCTTACTCCCAAATTGGAGCACTGCGCGTGCACAGAGCAATGTGCTGTGACACCCTATATGAGTGGTGTCTTAACTAGTACTATTCCTATCAGTTAAATCTCTGTTACGTACCCTATCCGGGGACGTGTGTCGAATTGATTAACCATTGTCGAATTAACGAACCATTACGACATCATGAAATAATTTAGTCCTGAGCTCTATACTTACTTTGTATTGGAATTGATGGGGATTTTTTTAATTGTCTGCATTATTTCTGATAAACTATTAGGAGACTTTATTATGATTTTTTATTTTATGTATTAAAAACCTATACAACTTTAAAAAAAAGGTAAATTAATGTTTTTCTATGAAATATTACCCAGCCGATCGCTTTTGTTCTGACCATAATGAAGCAACGGCCTTATCATCTGGGGTGTGGCAACATTGCCAACACACTCATAGAGGTGATGATTGCTTCATTGTGATACGCAAGCCCCTTCACCACAACAAGGTAACGATCACGAAGGGGAATTGACACTTGTATGTGCCTTTTTTTGTTTTGTTTTGTTTTTGCAGCCACAGTGCTGCAGCATAGGACAGAAAAATTAGGCATGTACACATGCCTGAAAAATAATGGCATTGTTGCAGCCGCTGTTGTAGCAGCGGCCGGAAAAATTGATGTCTTCTAGGCAGAAAAGTCACTAAAACATTGCGGCTTGAACCCTAGTTGGTGGCAGAGAATTCAAGAAAGTCATCCGGCATGTAGACATTAAATACAGCAGCGTGGGGACCATTTTGAGGCCAAGGCATGTCATCAGGACTTTTGTTAGTCAAACGTATCCCCCACTGTCAGTCCTTTTGGGATCCATGCCTCATTCATCTTTATGAAAGTGAGGTAATCAACAATTTTTTGACCGAGGTGACTTCTCTTGTCAGTGACAATGCCTCCTGCTGCACTGAAGGTCCTTTCTGACAGGACACTTGAAGCAGGGCAGGCCAGAAGTTCTATCGCAAACTGGGATAGCTCAGGGCACAGGTCAAGCCTGCACACCCAGTAGTGAAGGGGTTCATCGCTCCTCAGAGTGTCGATATCTGCTGTTAAGGCGAGGTAGTCAGCTACCTGTCGTTCGAGTCGTTCTCTAAGGCTGGATCCCGAAGGGCTGTGGCGATGTGTAGGACTGAAAAAGCTCTGCATGTCCTCCACCAACAACACATCTGTAAATCGTCCAGTCCTTGCCGCCGTGGTAGGAGGAGGATTACATTCACCTCTTCTCCAGTTAGATTCCCGTTGTGCTTTGACATCCCCCTTATAAGCTGTTTAAAGCATATTTTTTAGTTTGGTTTGAACTGCTGCATCCTTTCCGACTTTCGTTAATTTGGTAACATTTCTGCCACTTTCTGCTTATACCGGGGGTCTAGTAGCGTGGCCACCCAGTACAGGTCGTTCTCCTTCATCCTTTTAATACAAGGGTCCCTCAACAGACATGACAGCATGAAAGACCCCATTTGCACAAGCTTGGATGCAGAGCTACTCATTTCCTGTTCCTCGTTCTCACTGATGTCATTGACGGTCTGTTCTTCCCCCCAGCCATGTTCAAAACCACGGGTCCCAGATAGGTGACAACAACAAGCACCCTGGGGTGCCTGCTGTGGTTGATCTTCCTCCTCCTCAAAGCCACATTCCTCCTCTGACTCCTCTTCCTCATACTCCTCTTCCACAGTTGCTGCAGGTCCGGCAAACGATGATGACAAGGCTGTTTCTGGTGGTGATGGTGACAACAACTCTTCATCTTCACGCTCATCTAAAGCCTGATCCAGCACTTTTCGCAGGGCACGCTCCAGGAAGAAAACAAATGTGATGAGGTCGCTGATGGTGCCTTCGGTGCGACTGACTAGGTTTGTCACCTCCTCAAAAGGACGCATGAGCCTACAGGCATTGCACATGAGCGTACAGTAACGTGGCAAAAAAATACCCAGCTTCGCAGAGGCTGTCCTAGCACCCTGGTCATACAAATACTCGTTGACGGCTTTATCTTGTTGGAGCAGGGGGTCGAACATTAGGAGTGTTGTATTCCAACGTGTCGGGCTGTCGCAAATCAAACGCCTCACTGGCATGTTGTTTCGCCGCTGAATATCGGAAAAGTGCTCCATGGCCGTGTAGGAACGCCTGAAATGGCCACACACCTTCCTGGCCTGCTTGAGGACGTCCTGTAAGAATGGGTACTTAGACACAAAGCGTTGTACGATCAGATTCAACACATGTGCATGCACGGCACATCTGACAACTTGCCCAAATTCAATGCCGCCAACAAATTTGTTCCATTGTCACACACCACTTTGCCGATCTCAAGTTGGTGCGGGGTCAGCTACTAATCCACCTGTGCGTTCAGGGCGGACAGGAGTGCTGGTCCTGTGTGGCTCTCTGCTTTCAGGCAAGTCAACCCCAAGACAGCGTGACACTGTCGTATCCGGGATGTGGAATAGCCCCTGGGGAGCTGGGGGGATTCAGTTGATGTGCAGCCAGACGCCGCAGCAGAAGAGGAATCAGCTGAGGAGGATATCGAAGAGGATGGAGTAGGAGGAGTAGAAGAGGTGGCAGTAGGCCTGCCTGCAAGTCGTGGCTGTGTCACCAACTCCGCTGCGGAGCCACACATTCCATGCTTGTCAGCCGTCAGCAGGTTGACCCAATGCACAGTGTACATGATATACCTGCCCTGACCGTGCTTTGCAAACCAGGTATCAGTGGTCAGATGGACCCTTGCCCCAACACTCTATGCCAGAGATGCCATGACTTCCTTTTCAATAACATAGTAGAGGTTTGGGATTGCCTTTTTTTTAAAAAAATTGTCCGAGTACCTTTCACTGTGGTGTCCCTATAGCGACAAATTTTTTAAAGGCCTCAGACTCCACCAGCTGGTATGGTAAAAGCTAGCGGGCTAAGACTTTCGTCAAGCCAGCTGTCAGACGCCGGGCAAGGGGGTGACTCTGTGACATTGGCTTCTTACACTCAAACATTTCCTTGACAGACACCTGACTGTGGGCAGATGAGCAGGAACTGCTGAAGGTGAGAGGCAGAGTGGCAGGTGGTTGAGAGGGAGCAGAGAGGACAGCAGTGGTTGACGTGGCTGAACATGCTGGACCAGGAGGAGCATGGTGGCTTTGAGTTTGTGTGCTGTTTGTACTCATGTGTTGATCCCATAGGCGTTTGTGATGTGAGATCATGTGCCTTTGCAAAGCAGTTGTACCTAGGTGGGTGTTGGTCTTCCCACAACTCAGTTTCTTTTGGCTCAGGTTGCAAATGGCATCGCTGTTATCAGAGGCAGACACACAAAAAAAATGCCACATTGCTGAGCTTTGCAATGACGGCATTCTGGTGGTGGCAACAGCATGCATTGATTGGCGTGCTGTCTGGTTAACCCCGGGTGCCGATACATGCTGTCTGACTGTGCCACTAGCTCCTTGCGATGACCTCCCCCTGCTTCCAACTCGTCTCCTCCTCCTCTCTGTCTCCCCATCTGAACTTTCCCCCTGTTCTTCTTCTCTTCGAGCGGGCACCCACGTGACATCCACGGACACATCGTCATCATCAACCGCTACACTTGTATCTGCAAATTCATCAAAGGAAGCAGCAGCGGGTACAACATCATGATCATCACACCGTACGTCCATGTGTGTAATGCTGCCTGACTGAGACATATCCCTGTTATCTACATCCTCTGGCAATAATGGTTGCGCATCACTCATTTCTTCCAAGTGAAGTGTAAATAAATCTTCTGACAGATCAAATGAAGTGGCTGTGGTGTTGGTGGTGGTGGTGGTGGTGGCGGGCGGGCTTATGGTAACTTGAGAGGTGCCCGAAGCTGAGCTGGAGGAGGATGGTGCGTCAAGGTTCCGAGTGGAAACTGTATTATATTGGGTGTCCTGTGTAAGCCAGTCAACTATGTCCTCGAGTTTTTTTTCGAGTTCAGGGTACGTGGCCTCTGAACACTGGGCATTATTCTAGGGCCAAAGGAAATCACAGCACCACTACGGCCTCTGCAGGGTGGCCTGCCTCTGCCTGTCATTTTTATTTTATTTTTATTAGTGGTACCATGCGTAAAAGGTACTGTGCCACCCGGTATGAGTGGTGGGCACTGGCAGTGGGCACACTACAGTCAGTGGAACTCGGCCTGACACACACTGGTAGGCAACTAACCTTAGATTAAAGGGTAAAAATTAAATGCCTTATTTATCGGCAAGCTACTGTGCCACCCAGTATGAGTGGTGGGCACTGGCAGTGGGCACACTACAGTCAGTGGAAGTGGACCTGACACACACTGGCAGGCAACTAACCTTAGATTAAAGGGTAAACAATCAAATGCCTTTTTTTATGCAAAGTCCTGTGCCACCTGGTATGAGTGGTGGGCACTGGCAGTGGGCACACTACAGTCTGTGGGCCTGCAGCTCCTCACACACGGGCAGGCCAGGCAACTGCAATATATATATATGGAGAAAAATAAAATAAAAGCTAGTAGCAGCCCTAAAAAGGGCTTTTTGGGGTGCTGTGACGCTGTCCTTACAGCAGATGAGTCTGTGGACACAGAACACTGGCCTAGCTAACGCTTTCCCTATGAATTCAGAATCATCAGCACAGCAGCAGCTGCAGTCTCCCTGCTCTCACTAACATGCAGCTTCAGACTGAATCTAAAATGGCTGCCATTTTTATAGGAGGTGGTAAGGTGTGGGAGGGAGGGTGCTGATTGGCTGAAATGTGTCTGCTGACTGTAAGATACAGGGTCAAAGTTTTCTCAATGATGATGTATAGGGGGCGGACAGAACATCGCATATGTTCGACCGCCGCGGCAAACGCAAACAAGCTATGTTCGCCGGCGAATAGTTCGGGACATCTCTACTAAGATGTTCCATATCTGCTGGTGGTGCTGGTTGTTGTGGCGTGATGACAAAGCTTTTCCACATTTTGCCCATGATAACCCTGCCTTCTGAGGTGTTGGTGGTGACCCAGCTGCATTGGCAAATTCTTCCTTCTCCTCCCCTGCCTTGACCTTGTGCTTCCACTGAGTCCCCGGTGTCAGGTGTGAATGCCATCAGCAGCGTGTCTACTAGCGGGATCATCTCCCTATCACACTCCAGTGAGGGAATTAAGGATGGCACGTTGTCCTTGTAACGGGGATGCAGCAGGGTGGCCACCCAGTAATCAGCACAAGTTAGAATGTGGCAGTAACTGGGCGGTCGTTGCACAGGCACTGCAGCATGTAGTCGCTTATGTCTGCCAGTCTGCCCAGAGGCAAGGACAAGCTATCCTCTTTGAGGGAGGTGTATCGTCTGTGTCCTCTGCCTTCCCCAGGGTTCCTCCTACTCCTCTTCCTCATCCTCCAGAACTGTGCCCTGGCTGTACAATTGTGTTCCAGGCCAGGGCCTATGTTGGTGCAGATACCCACCCTCCGAGCCACTTGTATTTGGTTGGCCTTAAGTCAAGGATAAGGCGTGCATATAGTTTTGTTTCTTTATATGATTAGTTTAGCTGCCTTATAGTTATTTTAATATGTTTTAAGTAAATGTGTAAATAGTTTGTTAATGGTTTGAGTGAAAGTGGGGGCGGGGGTGTTGATTGTGTAGGGTGTGAGGCTGTTTGGGTTTATTTTCCATCCGCTTTCTACACTGTCTATACTGCCACTCTTTTAGTCCTCCTCCTGGATGGGCCCCTTCTGAGTCATGGACCCAAAACAGGAGCTTCCCATGCTTCCCTGTAGCTACGCCCCTGGGCAAACCCATCAGTCAGTACATGTACTCTTCCACCATGTTGCTGAAATGCTGCCTCCTGCTAAGACGTTCCAGATCTGCTGGTGGTGCAGGTTGTTGTGGTGTGATGACAAAGCTTTCCCACATTTCGCCAATGCTAACCCAGCCTTCTGAAGTGCTGATGGTGACCCAGCTGCCCGTGAGCTGGCTTGGGTGCCAACCTGCTGAGAATACGGTTCCTCTTACTCCTCCTCATCCTACTTATCCTCCACATCCTCCAGAACTGTGCCCTGGCTGGACAATTGTGTTCCAGGCCATGGACTATTTTGGTGCAGGAACCCACCCTTTAAGCCACTTGGATGTCACTGGCCTTAAGTTAAGGATAAGGCGTGTATATAGTTTTGTTTGTTTATATAGTAAGTTTAGCTGCGTTATAGTTATTGTTATATATTTTAAAGAAAATTTGTATATAGTTTGTTAATGGTTTGAGTGAAAGGAGGAGGGTGGGAGTGTTGTGTGTGTTCGATTAACTGAATTGATTTTCACTGTCTGGTGTTTAGGAATTTTTGCAACCCAAATGCAGCACATCTGGCAGGCAGGGGATGTGCGTTAAACCGGCTAGGCCCAGACCTGCTAGTATATTTTGCCCATTAGAGCACAACACCAGGCCGGGCTGGAGGCTCAGTGGCACCAACCAATGATCGGTCTGTTGTTCCATGCCTGTCCACAGCTCCTGTGCGATGCGGGGTTTGTCCCACAAACACACAAGTTTTAAAACAACCTGCTGTTGTTTCCCCCTGGCTGTACTGCTGTGGGTGGTGAAGGTGTTACGCTGAGTGGATGAGGAGGTGGTAGAGGAGGAGGAAGCCGAGTAGGAGGAGGAGGGGGAGGTAACAGGATACAAAGAGAAATGCCCAGCAATCCTCTGGGGCGGACGGACATTCGCAAAAATGCTATCCGCCTCTGGGCCAACCGCTACATTTACCCACTGTGTTGTTGGTTATGTGGACGTTGCCACAGATAGCGTTGCGCAGTGCACACTTCATTTTGTCCGCCACTTGTATGTGGAAAGGGATGGCTCGCCTGCAAACGTAGCGGCGGCTGGGATACACGTACTGTAGGACAGCCACCGCCATAAGGTTTTTAAAACTGTCCACCAGACAGAATGACAGCATTTCAAAGGACCAGGAATTTTGAAATAAAGCATTTAGAGCCATGGGTAGGGGGGTACTTCCTCTTTCTATTTCTTTTTCTCTCCAGTGTTTGGGAGATGGACAGCTGATAGCTGAACACTTTAATGGGATTTGGTGGAGATGCTTGGTGACGATGACAGATGTGATGGCGTTGCTGCCACATCCTCTGTTTGCTGGGTGACAGGTGCCACTGTCACTCACTTGGGCTCAAGTTTAGAATGTTTATTTATTATTTTTCTGTATTTTATTTTAAGTCATTTCCCTATTCAATCATGTTTGCAGGGCATTTGCCTACATTTTGCTGCCTTTTGCAGCCCTCTAGCCCTTTCCAGGGCTATTTTACAGCCATTTAAGTGCCCAAAAGTTGGGTCCCCATTGACTTCAATGGGGTTCGGGGTCAAGTTCGGGTCGAGTTCAGATCCCAAACCCGAACATTTTCGTGAAGTTCGGCCGAACTTCTCGAACCCGAAAATCCAGGTGTTCGCTCAACTCTACCCATCCTTAAACCTAAGTGGTTGGGCATCTGTGCACTCAATCTTTTCCCTTTCTGGGGCAGGACTATGGTTATGGCCCTGGGAAACCCTGCCAGCAAAGTCATAAAGAAGCATAAGAGACTGCTGCATTTAACTGCCAATAGTCAACAATTAAGTTCACTATAAAGTAAGGCAGCGCCCGTGTCATAAACAGAATGAATTTCTTTAGGCCACACAACAGTCTAACCGAGCAATTCAATACAATTGCTTCACTATCACCAAAAATTAGATTTTTCAAACCAACAATGTAAAAACAGAAGTTAACGGTTTTATTTGACTGTCAGAAATGCAGCGTACACCGCAAATGTGCATCTACCGCAAAACCATTGTGTTTGCAACCAACTATGTAAATGCGGAGTTCAAAAGGTTACTTAAAATTACTGATATACGGGGTAGGCTTTAGATCTGCTATGTAGCACAAAACCAGTGTTTATTGCATTATGTCACTGCTAAATTTTAAAATACGTTTTTGTGCATTGTATGCCAAACTGATCTGTGTAACAACAATACGGGTTTATTTCCCACAAAATACACTAATGCAGTACTTCACTGCTGAAATTTAAACGTAGGTATTTGTGCGGTTTATTGAAAACTGCTCTGTGGACCAAGAATACGTTTTTTTCCCCCAAAAAAAACTAATGCACTATTTACTGCTGAAATTTAGAATAGGTATTTGTACGCTGTATGCACAACTGCTCTATGAAGCAAGAATACGGCTTTTTTTTTTTTTTTTTTTAAGGAATTTTATTAAATAACAAACTAAGCTGTAAAAACCAGTGTCAGGCAGCTGCTGCTAAGGCCAATAAGATAATGGGTTGCATCAAAAGGGGCATAGACGCCTGTGATGAGAACATAGTCCTACCACTTTATAAATCACTAGTCAGACCACACATGGAGTACTGTGTACAGTTCTGGGCTCCTGTGAACAAGGCAGACATAGCAGAGCTAGAGAGGGTTCAGAAGAGGGCAACTAAAGTAATAACTGGAATGGGGCAACTACAGTACCCTGAAAGTTTATCAAAATTAGGGTTATTTACTTTAGAAAAAAGACGACTGAGGGGAGATCAAATAACTATGTATAAAAAAATCAGGGGTCAGTACAGAGATCTGTCCCATCATCTATTTATCCCCAGGACTGTGACTGTGACGAGGGGACATCCTCTGCGTCTAGAGGAAAGAAGGTTTGTACACAAACATAGAAAAGGATTCTTCACGGTAAGAGCAGTGAGACTATGGAACTCTCTGCCTGAGGAGGTGGTGATGGTGAGTACAATAAAGGAATTCAAGAGGGGCCTGGATGTATTTCTGGAGCGTAATAATATTTCAGGCTATAGCTACTAGAGAGGGGTCGTTGATCCAGGGAGTTATTCTGACTGCCTGATTGGAGTCGGGAAGGAATTTTTTCCGCTTAAGTGGGGAAAATTGCTTAAGTGGGGAAAATTGGCTCTAACTCACAGGGGTTTTTTGCCTTCCTCTGGATCAACTTGCAGGAAACAGGTCGAACTGGATGGACAAATGTCTTTTTTCGGCCTAATAGACTATGTTACTATGTTACTATGTTAAAAAACAGAAAAATGCACTATTTCAGTGCTGTAATTTAAAATACTGCTTCATGGACCAGTAATACCTCTTTTTTTCCCAAAAATACACTGATGCACTATTTTACTGGAGAAATGTAAAATAGGTATTTCGGTGGTGTATTTTAAACTGCTTTGTGGACCAGGAATACCGCATTTTTCACTAAAACAGAGTAATGCACTATTTCAGTGCTGAAAATTAAAATAGGCATTTGTACGCTGTATGCACAACTGCTTTGTGGACCAGGAATACCGTTTTTTTTCACAAAAAATACACTGATGCACTATTTCACTGCAGTAATGTAAAATAGATATTTGGGCGGTGTATTTTACACTGCTTTGTGGACCAAGAATACTGTTTTTTTCCCTAAAACACAGTAATGCATTATTTCAGTGCTGAAAATTAAAATAGGTATTTGTACACCATATGCACTACTGCTTTGTGGACCAGGAATATTGCTTTTTTTCCAAAAATATACTGATGCACTATTTCATTGTAGAAATGTAAAATAGGCATTTGGGCGGTGTATTTTAACCCCTTAAGGACACAGCCATATTTCACCTTAAGGACCAGGCCATTTTTTGCAAATCTGAACAGTGTCACTTTATGTGTGAATAACTTTAAAATGCTTTTATTTATCCAGGCCATTCTGAGATTGCTTTTTGTCACATATTGTACTTCATAACACTAGTAAAATGGAGTAAAAAAAATTCATTTTATTTAAAAAAAAAATACCAAATTTACCAAAAAGTTGGAAAAATTAGCAAATTTCCAAGTTTCAATTTCTCTACTTCTATAATACATAATAATACCGCCAAAAGAAATTATTAATTTACATTCCCCATATGTCTACTTCATGTTTGGATCATTTTGGGAATGTTATCTTAATTTTTGGGGACGTTACAAGGCTTAGAAGTTTAGAAATTTTCAAAAATCCACTTTTTAGGGACCAGTTCAGGTCTGAAGTCACTTTGTGAGCATTACACTATAGAAACTACCCAAAAATGACCCCATTCTAGAAACTACACCCCTCAAGGTATTCAAAACTGATTTTAAAAATGTCATTAACCCTTTAGGTGTTCCACAAGAGTTAATGGCAAATGGAGATAAAATTTCTGAATTTTAATTTTTGGGCAAATTTTCCATGTTAATCCATTTTTTCCATAAACAAAGCGAGGGTTAACATCCAAACAAAACTCAACATTTATTGCCCTGAGTCTTTAAGTTGCAGAAACACCCCATATGTGGCCGTAAACTGCTGTATGGCCAAACGGCAGGGCACAGAAGGAAGGGAACGCCATATGGTTTTTGGAAGGCAGATTTTGCTGGACTGGTTTTTAGACACCATGTCCCATTTGAAGCCTCCCTGATGCACCCCTACAGTAGAAACTCCAAAAAAGTGACCCCATTTTGGAAACTAGGGAATAAGATGTAAGTTTTTTTAGTACTATTTTAGGGTAAATATGATTTTTAGTTGCTCTATATTACACTTTTTTTTGAGGAAAGGTAACAAAAAATAGAAATTCAGAAATGTTGTCTCCATTTGCCAATAACTCTTGTGGAACACCTAAAGGGTTAACAACGTTTGCAAAATCAGTTTTGCATACCTTGAGGGGTGTAGTGTCTTAGATGGAGTCACTTTTTTGGAGTTTCTACTCTTGGGTGCATCAGAGAGGCTTCAAATGGGACATGATGTCAAAAAAACAGTCCAGCAAAATTTGCCTTCCAAAAACCATTTAGCTTTCCCTTCCTTCTGCGCCCTGCCGTTTGGCCATACAGCAGTTTATGACCACATACGGGGTGTTTCTGCAAACTACAGAATAATGGCAATAAATGTTGAGTTTTATTTGGCTGTTAACCCTTGCTTTATTACTGGAAAAATGGAATAAAATGGAAAAATTTTAAAAAATATCTGTTTTCGGACTGTTTTTATTTTTTGTTATTTACGTAGTTGATCTGACAGGTTAGATTGCATGCTATTTCTATAGAGCAGGTTGTTATGGACGTGACAATACTAAATATGACTACTTTTTGGGGGGTTTTGTTTCAGTTTTACATTAAAAAATATTTGTTTTCAAAAATGCTTTTTTGTGTCTCCACATTCAGAAAGTCATATTTTTTATTTTTTGGGGGGCAATTGTCTTATGTAGGGGTTCATTTTTTGTGGGATGAGATGGCGGTTTGATTGGTACTATCTTGGGGTGCATATGACATTTTGGTCGCTTTTGATCACTTTTTGTGATGTAAGGTGACAAAAATAGCTTTTGACACCGTATTTATATTATTTTTTTTGCTGTGTTCACCTGAGTGGTTAGGTCATCATGTCTTAGTTTTATAGATCAGTTTGTTACGGACGTGGCAATACATAATATGTATACTTTTTATTTATTTATTTAAGTTTTTCACAATGATATCACTTTTGAAAAAAAAAAGAAAATCATGTTTTAATATCTCCATAGTCTGGGAGCCATATTTATTTATTTTTTTAGGCGATTGTCCTATATGGGGTATCATTTTTTGTGGGATAAGATCACAGTTTGATTAGCACTATTTTGGGAGGTATATAACATTTTGATCACTTGCTATTACACTTTTTGTGATGTGAGGTTACAAAAAATGTTTTTTTGACACTGCTTTTATGAAAAAAATGTTTACGGTGTTTACCTGAGGGGTTAGATCATGTGATATTTTTAGACAGCAGGTTTTTACGGCTGCGGCGTTACCTAATATGCTTCTTTTTTTAATTTATTTTACTTTAACACAATAACAACATTTTAGAAAAAAAAATCATGTTTTAGTGTCTCCATAGTCTGAGAGCCAAATTTTTTATTTTTTTGGGATGATTCTATGTAGGGGCTCATTTTTTGCGGGAGGAGATGGCGGTTTGATTGGTGCTATTTTGGTATTACATTTTTTGTGATGTAAGGTGACAAAAAATGGCTTTTTGACACCATTTTTAAAAAAATGTTTATGGTGTTCATCTGAGGAGTTAGATCATGTGATATTTTTATAGAGCAGGTTTTTCGGACGTGGCAATACCTAATATGTGTAGTTTTACTTTTTTTTACTTTTTTAACATTTTTTTTTTACCCAGACCCACTTGGTTCTTGAAGATCTAGTGGGTCTGATGTCAGTATAATACAGTACAGTACACAATATAGTGTACTGTATTTTCTACTTTAGACTTAGTCTGGTCAGACTTCTGCCTTTAGCAGAAGTCAGATCAGACTTACATTACCATGGCAAGCAGGACGCCTCTGAAAGCGTCCTGCTGCCATGGTAACCATCACCCGCTGCCAGATCAGAGCAGCAGGTGATGGGGAGGGATGGGAGCCCCCTCCCTCTGTGATCCCATCCTGTCGGGGGGCTGCAAAGGCACAGCAGCCCCCAGATGGTAGAGGGAGCTCCCTCCCTGTTAACCCCTTCCATACAGCGGTCCGCACGGACCGCGGCATGGAGGGATTAAACTGCTGGCACCAGCACAATGAATATTAAACAGGAGGCCGATCCCGCCTGCCGCACCGCCCGCCTCCCGCACCGCCCGGGGTTAAAAAATACACATTATAGGCATTTACAAGTGTCTGATCCCTGCGGTCATGGACCGCGGGGATCAGAAACAACAGAAAGCGCTGCAAACCGCAGGTCTAAATTGACCTGCGGTTTGCAGCGATCGCCGATACGGGGGGGTCACAGTACCCCCTCGGCATTGTCCCAGAGTGCCTGCCGAATGATTTCAGCAGGCACTCTGTTCCAATCACCCCGCACTGCACAGCGGTTATCGGAAGTACACAGGACGTACATATTTTTCCGTTTTTTGTTTCCGTTGTGTTTCCATTTCGGTTCCGTGTTTCTGTTCTGTTTTTATGTATGGCATATACAGTATACAGTAATTTTATAGAAAAATTATGCTGGGCTTAAAATTTTCAATAGATGGTTCCGCAAAAAACGGAACTGATACGGAAGACATACGGATGCATTTCCGTATGCGTTCCATTTTTTTTTTTACAGACCCATTGACTGGAATAGAGCCATGGATCGTAATTTGCGGGCAATAATAGGACATGTTCTATCTTTGCACGGAACGGAAAAATGGAAATACGTAAACGGAATGCACACGGAAACACTTCTGTTTTTCTTTGCGGAACCATTTAAATAAATGGCTCCATATACGGAACGCAAAAAAAAGATCTGTACACTCGCAAAAAAAACTGTGCACCATGCTAGCTTTATAGTCTGTAGGGCACTTTCAAACTATTAGATCAGGAGGACTGCCTCCTGAATGTACCACATAAAGAACTCAGAATGCAGTGTACATGTGGATTGTGTAAACACATATATCACCAAAGTGGAATATAATTAAAATGTGAACAGTACTGGCGATCGCCGCTGTTCTGACTTATACACAGACAAGGAAGGACAGGGCTACTGAACAGATTAAGTTAATTTCTACGTATACTCACAAGAGTCCTGGGATAGCCAGAATTGTGAGAAAACACTGGCCTATACTGAGGAGTACTATGCCTAATATCAAGGAATTTCATAACCCCCCGGTGTTTGCATATAGGAGGTCTGATAACCTCCGCGATAAGTTGGTAAAAACCGTAACACCAAGCCAGGGTAAGGGGCAGACTTATCTAGGCCCCAAGAGGCTTGATTGCTACCCATGCTTAAATTGTATCAATTGTAAGCAGATGCTCAAGGACGATAATTTTCTTCACCCCATGACTAATACTATGTATAAGATACGGCATTATTTGATGTGTAATAGTTCCTTTGCAGTATATCTACTGGCATGTTCATGTAATTTACTTTATGTGGGTGAGACTATTCAGGATTTCAAATCCCGTTTTAATTACCATCGCTATACTATTCGTCAAAAGAGAAAAGATTTACCGGTGTCAAAGCATTTTTTAGAGGCCAATCACAAGGAATCAGATCTTAAATTCCGAATCATTGATCACATTCCACCTTTGAAGAGAGGTGACAACAGGGAATTGCTGCTAAAAAAATGTGAAGTAAGATGCATTTACCGTCTTAATACACTTAAACCAACAGGTCTGAACACTGAATATAATGTATCTCTCTTCTGAGGAGCTTGCCGTCTTCCATTGCTTAGCCTCGATCTTTGTCCTGTTTGGTGTATGCATTTATCACAGCGCCAATTTTTGAATCTGATATTTCTTTATCTTTATTTTTTAGAGAGAAGACCCCTGCTTTCAACTAGCCGGACCCCAAATGGACCCTTGCACCCGCGTTTATTTATACTGTTATATTTTCCTTTCGCTAGTTATAATGTTGAATTTGAACAGGGGCTATCAGGTGATTGCACCCATTTGTGTGAATGGATGCATGAACGGCCACTA
Organism: Bufotes viridis; assembly: GCA_033119425.1. Lineage (NCBI taxonomy): Eukaryota > Metazoa > Chordata > Amphibia > Anura > Bufonidae > Bufotes > Bufotes viridis. Next base: position 344,230,284 of record CM065590.1, read on the forward strand.
TGCGGCTTAATATTCAACTATTTAAAATGCTAACTAAACTTGTCTAGTTCCCTAATGTGGATCTATATATTGCTGCTAATATAAGGCCATGGATATGTGGGGTGATTAGTGGGGGTTGGGACCGCACTGCGGCGTGACACTTTACCCCAGGGATGGGGGATGGTGTCGCACGGTAAGAGGGACGCGACTCCCGCTGTTTCCAGTAAGGACTCGTGTCCGACCGAGTCACCGGATATATGGTCACCGGATATATGTGTGTCGTATTATGATTTGGGAAATCTTCTGATGCCCTCTATACACTGTAGCCTATCACTGATTTGGCTGTAGTTTCCATGGTTATTTACTTTCACTTCCATGCGGTCACTCCCCTTGTGCGGTGCGCTTGTGCGAGTTACTACGTGGCCAGTGACGCACTCTGGTCACATGGGGCGGTCGCTTGGTTACAGGATACTCGTGCAGCAACCGCTAGAGACATAGCAATCAAACGCATATTTCAATGTGAGACGCCATTCACATGCGGCTGATGTGGTCCACTTGGGGTAGGCTGGAGTCTATTTATGACTAGTATATATGATATCTGAACAGCGGCGATCGCCAGTACTGTTCACATTTTAATTATATTCCACTTTGGTGATATTTGTGTTTACACAATCCACATGTACACCGACCTTTTGGGTCACTTTGTTATTTATGAATATTTTTGCTATACAGATGGACACACTATTCCTATGTATATGTATACTCGATCACATGATTTGATGATGTCACTTTGTAACGCCCATATCACATGATTTGATGATGTCACTTTGTAACGCCCATATCACATGATTTGATGATGTCACCTTGTAACGCCCACATCACATGATTTATTGTATGACTATATAAGTTTGCTTGTGGCACTGTTGTATTGCTTGACAAAGGCCTCATGGAGTAGACTGAAAAGTTGCCTTGGAATAAATTGGGTCATCACCATTTAACTCAGGAGTGCTGCCTCTTCTCTGGGATCTATATATATGAGGCTGACTCCCCCCCCCCCCCCCTTGCGATATGCAAATGCAGGACTCTCAGATATATATGTGTGGAAGATTGTCCGTCCTCCTGAGGATTTTGCACCTGCCAAGCCCTTTGGACGTGCTGCTGCCTATCTCCGTATATATGTAGTTAAGGCTGCTTGCAGCCTGTATTTGTGGGAGGGGCGTCTGGCTATTTATCCCCCGTCTGATGGCCACAGCCAGACGCCCGCTCCGTGTGCACGCCGCAGTCTTCCAGCCTGCCCTTCCGACAGTACGCCTGTCAGCCTTCCGGTCGCGTTCCTCCCGACGCATGCGCAGTGCCGGTGAGCTCGCGCCCTGCTTCTGGAGAGCTGGTCTTCTCGGTCCCTCCTCAGGTATGACGCGCCTTGGCTGCTGCGCTGCCGCTTCCCTGCCTCACACGTCCGGGCGGGTCTGCAAGCGGCGCGCCGGCCGGCGCGAGGGTTACTCATGTCAGCATTCGGTGGTACTTCGGCAGCACAGGAGCTGAAGTATCACAGCGTCTGTTGTTATGCCAGGCTTGTATGTCTTTCAGGTTGTCTTCTGCAAAGGAAAGAACTGGTTATTTCTGTTTTTTAGGTTCATTTAATCCAACGCCTTCAGTTGTGTTGAGGTAATTAAAACTACTCGGTTGATACTTTGGGCCTGTCCTGGGTGGAGTCTTAGCATTAGTCATGTCCATTTTAGTTAAGGAGAGGTTTTCTCATCTCCTTGATTGTGTCTGTTCTGCGGTTAGTTTCGCTAACCTTACTGTCTCCCCCTTTTTAGGTCTCCTTTTTGGACTTAGGAGTCACGCCATTATCCTGCCCTACTATTACTTCGGTAATCCTCACTTTTTCCGTCTCTCTTGGGTTATTTTTCCTCCTGGGTCCATACGCCGGCTCTTATTCAGCTCACCAATTACCTCTCCTTACGTTCTTGGGTCTGGGGTCTCTGGGGCTCAGGGGTGCATTCTGATTCATTTGTTCGGTTCACTCAGGTGTAGCCTTCGGTCCCGTCAGGTTTGTTCTGTGTCTCCTGGATCGCCCAGGCCGTCTGTGTCTCCTGGATCGCCCAGGCCGTCTGTGTCTCCTGGATCGCCCAGGCCGTCTGTGTCTCCTGGATCGCCCAGGCCGTCTGTGTCTCCTGGATCGCCCAGGCTGTCTGTGTCTCCTGGATCGCCCAGGCTCTGTGTCTCCTGGATCGCCCAGGCCGTCTGTGTCTCCTGGTCTTCCCAGGCTCTGTGTCTCCTGGATCACCCAGGCCGTCTGTGTCTCCTGGTCTGCCCAGGCTCTGTGTCTCCTGGATCGCCCAGGCCGTCTGTGTCTCCTGGATCGCCCAGGCTCTCTGTGTCTCCTGGTTCACCCAGGCCGTCTGTGTCTCCTGGCCCACCCAGGCCATCTGCTTCACCTGGTCTGCCCAGGCCGTCTGTGTCTCCTGGATCGCCCAGGCCGTCTGTGTCTCCTGGTCTGCCCAGGCTCGGTGTCTCCTGGATCACCCAGGCCGTCTGTGTCTCCTGGTCTGCCCAGGCTCTGTGTCTCCTGGATCGCCCAGGCTGTCTGTGTCTCCTGGTCTGCCCAGGCTCTGTGTCTCCTGGATCGCCCAGGCCGTCTGTGTCTCCTGGTCTGCCCAGGCCGTCTGTGTCTCCTGGATCGCCCAGGCCGTCTGTGTCCCCTGATCTGCCCAGGCTCTCTGTGTCTCCTGGTTCACCCAGGCCGTCTGTGTCTCCTGGCCCACCCAGGCCGTCTGTGTCTCCTGGTCTGCCCAGGCTCTGTGTCTCCTGGATCGCCCAGGCCGTCTGTGTCTCCTGGATCGCCCAGGCCGTCTGTGTCTCCTGGTCTGCCCAGGCTCTGTGTGTCCTGGATCGCCCAGGCCGTCTGTGTCTCCCGGTTCGCTCAGGCCGTCTGTGCTTCCGATTCTCCGGTCTGGGGGTTCATTTTTAGGATTCTTGGGTTCTTCCGGGCTTCTTCCGGCACTTTGTTCGGGTGTGATAAAAAAAAAAAAAAAAAACCCACAGGTAAAGGCAGGCGCATGCCATAACACTTGTTTTTCGGTTTGTTCAGTGTGTCTTAGACGGCCATTTTTCTGGCGCTACATCCAGCCTCACTTTAGGGTACCTCGCGTGTATTCAGGTAAGTTATTGGTTCAGGATAGGGGGGCGGGGTGGGGAGGCCAATTCGTTATTTAGTATTCCTTCTCCTTTTGCTTCCGTCTGCAGCAATAAGCACCCCGGTTTTTGTCAGGATTGGCATGTCTTTCAGTTCGGGGATGGACGACAACGCTTCCTTGCCAGGAACTTCCATCTCAGGCCGGGCTAGCAACGCTTCACTCTCCAAATGGACTGTGCCCAAGCTAATCACGGAACTTAATCGTCGGGGAATTCGGCATCCCGCCTCTGCTCGTAAAGCAGAGCTATATCGCTTGCTTATGACAGCCCCCAGTCCTACGGCCGAGCAGTCAGATATTAGCTCAGTGCACCAAACTCTAGCCCAGATCCAGGCCTCCATCAGCAACCTCTCTGCTAACATGTCTGCTATGCAGTCCAGGGTCTCGACTTTGGAGAACAGTTCGACAGCCATGGTCGCTGTGCCTGCTCCGGGTGCGGTAGGCCCTCCTGCCATGCCCCAGGATGTGGCGGGTAGGCTTTTGTCTACCCCTCAAGTAGCCCCTTCCCACTTTATTCCTGACCACCTTAAAAAGGACATCCTGGCAGGCAAGGACGTCAATCTCGCGGCGATCCTCATTGCCTCCCAGGATGTCTCTGAAAATCGTGTGATTAACTGTGGGGAAGTTTCAGTGGTTCTTAGGGCTAAAGATGCCCGGCTTAATCGGAAACTGTCAGTGCCCGAATTTGGCATTGCTTTCAGCATCTTTAGGGATGTCATCTGCTCGGCCCATCCCGAACGCAGGGAAGAGCTGGACATGTACCTATATCGCATTTTGGATTTGGCACATAAGTATGGCGGGTCCGCTTTCTATGATTATCATCGCTCTTTTTCAGCCAAGGCAGCCGCGGCTCTGAATCAGTACCAATTCGCTACGAATTGGGCTGATTTAGACATGGAACTCTTTTGCCGCCATTTTGCTGGCCTCAAGGCCCCGCTTATGCTCGATCTGCCAATCCATTTTCCACTCGTCGGATTGGTGTCCGGATCCGTCGCAGTCCAATCAGGCTGGTTCAACGCCAGGACCCTCGGGTTCGTCCCGTTCTTCTTCTTCGGTAGACAAGTTAGGCAGGCCAATTGTGTACCTGGGTAGCAGCCAGGTATGCAATAACTTCAACGCTAAAGGTTGCGCATTCAATGCCTGCAGAGCCCTGCACATTTGTTCTATCTGTTTTCGGGCCCACCCACGCTCGTCCTGCCCCAGAAAATCCGCTAAAGATTCCTGACTATCCGACCTCAATGTGGATCTTCTCGAAGTCCTCCTGCAAGACCATCCTGACCGGCCTTTCGTGGGGTTCCTGTTGCGCGGCTTCAAGGATGGTTTTCACACTGGTCTGGTCACGCTGCCTCAGGATTGCTGGGAAGGTCCCAACTTGCGCTCCGCAGCCAGCGACCCTGAGGCTGTGGACTCATTGATTCAGGCAGAATTAGTTAAGGGTTTTATTATCGGCCCCTTCGATAGGATTCCTTTTTCCACCTGGCGGGTCAATCCGATTGGTTTGGTGTCTAAGCAGTCGTCAAATAAAAAGCGCCTCATCTACGACTTGTCAGCGCCTCATATGTCCTCTAGCCCCAGCTTGAATGCCCTCATCCCGTCAGAGGAGTATTCTATGCGGTATTCTTCAGTGGATGAGGCCATTCAGTTCATCCTTCAAGCGGGATCCGGTGCTTGGTTGGCGAAGATAGACATTGCGGATGCCTTTAAGTTGCTCCCTATCCATCCCCAGCTTTGGCAGTATTATGGTATTCACTGGGCCGGCAAGTTCTACTTCGCCAACCGACTCACCTTCGGCTCGAAAAGTAGCCCCTGGCTATTTGAACAACTCGCCAGAGCTTTGCATTGGATCTTATTACACCACGGTGGGGCCCCGGCGATAGTCCACTACCTGGACGACTTCCTTCTAATCGAGAGACCCGGTCGGCCTCCATCCATTCCCCATAAAGCTCTGGGAGTTTTTTCCAGTTTACAAGTGCCGGTAGCTGTCAACAAAACCGAGGGCCCAGCCACCAGGGTCACATTCCTGGGCATAACCCTGGACACTGTCAGCATGGAAGCCAGTCTTCCTCCAGAGAAGTTGGACAAACTCCGTCCGCTATTGTCCAAGCACTCCGCTCGCTGTCACTTTCTAAAGTTCAATTGCAGTCCCTCTTAGGTCTCCTGAATTTTGCTACCAGGATTATGCCTCAGGGTAGGACCTTTCTGTCTGGGCTCCTTCGTCTTTGCCCTCGGCTCCAGATCAGGACGCCACCGTCCATCTCGACAGGCAGGCTGTATCGGACCTCACCATGTGGGAGTCTTTTCTCTCGGCTTGGAATGGCATCTCCTTATTCATTCCCGGTGGGATTCTTCGTCCTTCATGGTGTTTTCTGATGCAGCTGGTTCCACTGGTTTCGCGGCCATCTTTGAGTCGCACTGGCTGGCTGCCAGGTGGCCTGTGGTTGTCTCTTCGGACCCAACGGCTCTCAAATCTTCCCTCTGCTGGAGCTTTACCCCATCGTGGCTGCAGCGTTAGTTTGGGGTCATCGTTGGGCTAACGCTCCCGTCACATTCGTGACAGACAGCCAATCGTTGTCAGAAATCATTAACAGTGGTAGAGCTAATTCAGGCAGGGTCATGGCCTTATTGCGCAGGTTAGTCTGGGTCTCCTTGAAACATAACTTCCACATGCGCAGCATACACATTTCAGGTGAACAGAATAAGGCGGCCGACGCGCTCTCACGGTTTAACTTTCCACTATTCTTTCAGGAGATGCCCGAAGCAGACCTCACAGGTGTCCCGGTTCCACCACTGCACAGGTTCACCCTGGACTAGATTCCCTCATTCAGGAGGCCAAGCTCCTGGTGTCCAAATCTCTGTCTCGAAATACCGCGAGAAACTACCAAGCCGGGTTGAAGGCCTTCGCCACGTTTTCTGATATCTACCCCGTGGGTCCTCAACGAGTCTTCCTACATCTTGGCCTTTATCGCCTATTGCCATTCTCGCCTGTCCCTGTCATATAATACCATCAAACTTTATCTAGCGGGCCTTCAGCATCATCGATGTTGACGGACTCCGCAACGCGGGTCCATTTTTGCGATTCAAGCCGTCAAAGCGGCGCTCGGGAATCCAGAAACAAAGCGGGGGTCAAAGCGTGCAAGGAAGCCCGTGTCTGGCGTGTTGTTCAGAGGGCTTTCTTCGGCTTTGGACGGCTGTCCTTTGGCCCCTCAACTAGTCTTATTGTCAAAGCTACTATGTACCTGGCCTTTACGGTTTCCTTAGACCCGGGAAATCACAGTGGGTTCCCAGCGGCAACATCATCCCCGCAGCGTCAGCTGTCCTGGGGACAGGGCCACTTCACCCTCACATTGCCTTCCACCAAAACCAGCCAGACAGGCCCACCTACCGAGATCAGATATTATCCCACAGCTAACGAGTGGTGCCCGGTGAAAGTACTGCAGCAGTTATCCCTGCATCTACAGGATGCCCCGGCCGACAGTCCTTTATTGCCACTCGCAGGGAAACCCCTCTCTACCTCTGTGTTCATTTCCTACATCCGGTCTCTTGCCAAGGGTCTGGGCCATGATCCAAAATGTATCTCGGGACATTCATTTAGTATAGGGCGGCCTCGGCTGCATCTCAACATCAGGTGCCGGCTCATGTGATCCGCTCTATGGGTCGTTGGAAATCGTCATGTTTCAGCAGATACATTCCCAATCCGCAAACTGAAATATCTAGGGCTTTCCGTAGCTTGGCTCTGTGAAAGGTTGTTAATAAAGCTTGCTTCCTAACTGTTGTTTTTGGCCCCTTTCTTTGGTATATCCCGCGTGCGTGGTTCCCGGCATACTCCAACCACCTGGTTCAGGGTTAGGGGTCCCGGCCGCCCTACGCTCCTAGCCCTGACCACAAGTAGTTAAGGCTGCTTGCAGCCTGTATTTGTGGGAGGGGCGTCTGGCTATTTATCCCCCGTCTGATGGCCACAGCCAGACGCCCGCTCCGTGTGCACCCTCCCTCCCTCCCTTTTTCTCAGCTCTCAATCTGGGTATGCCCCCTTTCTTTGGTATATCCCGCGTGCGTGGTTCCCGGCATACTCCAACCACCTGGTTCAGGGTTAGGGGTCCCGGCCGCCCTACGCTCCTAGCCCTGACCACAAATATATATATATATATATATATATATATATATATATTTTTTTTTTTTATTATTTTATTTTTTTTTTGCCAAAATCTACCTTACAATGCTTGGGCTATTCAATACTTATACATGAGTGAAAAACCATACATACAATGCATCTGTTTGTGGATTGTTCAAGTGTACAATATGTTTGATATATTAGCCCTTCAGATGCATTCTGTGAGAATATCATAGAGATGCTGTAGAGATCAATGATCCATTTAAAATATGCATTGAAAGTGGTATACTAAGGCTACGTTCACACGACGACATTTGTCGCGCGACAATTTTTATAATGGTAGTCTATGGTGTCGCATTGCGACATGCAACATGCTGCGACTGCGACGCGACAGTCGCAAAATATCCATTCAAGATGGGTTTTTCTGTGACTGTTGCGTCGCATTGACTCCCATTCTAAAAATTGTCGCGCGACAATAGTGCGACAAAATGTCGCAGTGAAGTTGTGCCCTATTTGTTGCATGACTTTTTGTCGCGCGACAAATGTCGTCGTGTGAACGTAGCCTTATGGTAAATACATCATAGGCAAGACTCCAGTGAAAATGAACCCTTTTTTGTCTGCTTGGTTCACCTGGAATAAAATTTCCCTGAAAAGTTTTAATTAGTTAAATTATCCAGGGATATCTGATGTGTGACATTGGCTATGACATACACAATCTGTGCCAAATAAGCATTTTATGCAGCAAATGCTTTCAATTGTTAAATCTTCTGAATAATTTGCTTTAACACCAAACAGAAAACATCATGGTCACTTTGTTACTAAAAGGTACAGTAGACAGGGAGTAAATATGGAACACATTTGCCCTTAGACAGGTAAGGTAAAGCTGTTAGCTCTCTGTGGTAATAAAATACAATCACAGCAAAACAAAACGCATAATACAATAAAACAATTAAAAAAAAAAAAAAACGGTTGTTTCCTGCTGCCTGAAGTGAACAGATGTGGATAGTTAATTTTTTGAACTTGCTATGAGATTATGGGAATTAGACATAGCCAATTCTATTACATGGAGTATTCTCTTTACACTTTGGTTCAGCTACCTTTCTATGTAACTGAAGTGTATAAGCTATTTATTGAAATGCAGTGCACAAATAGCTTTCAGCTGCTATTCAGATGTGCAATTGATCTTTTCAAATAAATTCACATATTAATAAAGAGGTAAGTGATATGATTTTATTTAAGCTCCTGCCCTTTAAAATGTCTGTGCACGTCCCTTATTGTGGGTGGTATTATATATTTAATACATGTTTCTGTTTTTTTTAAGTAAATGTTGTGCTTTGTTTTGTGTACTAAAATACTAAGGCTACATTCACATGACAGTGGGGGGGAGGGGGGGACAGGCATTAAAAACAGACACAGTGTCAGTTTTTCATGGCTATTTTGCATCTATGCGACATCCATTTTCTGGCCATCTGTTCATTTTTAATGGCTATTTTGCATGCATTTTACATATGTTTTTAAGGGTTGTTAAACCAGCCATTAAAAATTGATGCATTTCATTGTCTTTTTTAACATCCCAACTCTCGCAGTGCTCTTGCAGTATACAATATGCCCACCATAGTGCACCTTGTACATCACATGGTCCCCATAAGGCGTCCTAGTATGAATAATTGCCCCCATAGTGCTTCAATGAACATGTAAACGGAGAAGAGAACACAGTGCTCAAACAGCTTATCGGCAGGGGTGCAGGCAGTCAGTACCCCGCTGATCTGATATTAGTGACCTATCCTAAGAGATATAACAAAAGCAGACAACCACTTTATTTTATAATCCAGAACACAGTATATGATTAGAGTTGAGCGAATTTCCGGTTATGAAATTCGTTTGCAATTCGTTTACTGGTAAAAGGTGAATTGCATTATGGATTTCGTTACCACAGACCATAACGCAATTCTATGACGGAATGCATAACGGAATACCTTTAGAGGCATTCTGTTATTCATTCCGCCATAATTAGAGATGACCTCCTGTAATTCGCCCACTAGCCCCTGGTATTGCCCATATGGCACAGGTAGGTGAGTGTTAGGTCCTGAGCTACTTGAGAAACCTTGGCACGGTGCTCGGGCTCAGACATGTCCTCCAAAGTAGGATATGTTGGCTAATCTCTCAATTTCAACATCAGTATGAGGGTTTTGTAAGACCGCAGAGTGCACCTGTCTTTACAATTGTTATTGTTATAAGTATCAACTCAGCCTTACAGGTAGATGTTACTGTCAAGAAGAAGCACACTCCTTATACTCCCCCGTCACCTGATTCCACATAGATGTCTACAGAACCTGTTCTATTAAACAGTCAGAACAATAACCCTCAAAAAACGTATCCTGTCTGTGGAGTATACGCCTTCACTGGGTCAGCATTTGCTCAATAATCCATCAGTATTGCTAAAGGCAAAAAAAAAAACTAAAGAGGATCTAAAACAGAGATGACACATGAATGGAATATTTGCATGTCTTCTGTGTTTTGTACCCACTCCTGCTTTTGGCTACCAAACCATAAGTCATTTCTGATGGGACCATACGGGCGGTAAAGCAGCTACACAGACAGGATCCGTTGAGTGTCTCGTTTTTCCATCCTTCTGACAGATCCGAAGAAGTGACAAATAAATGATGATTTCAGGCAGGCTGAAAGCCACAATAGTGGACCAGTCATAAAGTGGGGAGGGTGTACACAATGACAGAGTCTGTAGGCGGCAGTATGAGGAGGCCACCGAGTGGCACAATGACTGAGTCTTGAGGTGGCAGCAGCATGAGGAGGCCACAGTGCGACACAATGACAGAGTCTGGAGGTGGCAGCAGTATGAGTTGGCCACAGAGTTTGGAGGTGGCAGTAGCATGAGGAGACCACATAGTGGCACAATGACAGAGTGTGGAGTTGGCAGCAGCATGAATAGGCCAGAGAGTGGCACAATGACAGAGTCTGGAAGTGGTGGCATCATCAGGAGGCCACAGAGTGGCAACGTGACATACTGTGGAGGTTGGTGGCAATACCAGTACCCACTGAAGAGGGTGGGTGAAAGAAGGAGCACTTGTCATTAGATGTGTGGCATCAGGCGGTTAACAGCATCAGAATAGTAGCTGGGGCAGGTAGCCACAAGAAACCGATCTCTTTTGTCAAATTCTTGGTGTGGCACCATGGATGATCTAGTCTGATGCATCAGGCATCCACGCCTGATTCATCTTGATGCTGTGTCCCACTATGTGCTATATATGGGCACTTTAAACTCTTGCTAAATGTCCTATCAAATGTATTGTGGTATCATGCTGTAATTCCCTTTAACAGACTGGCAGTGTTATTTACTTTTATTCGCTCCTAGGTGGTGATGGCACCACTTATATATATATATATAGCTGGGGGGGGGGTAAAGTTAGTGTGTCCGATGATAATGAAGAGACGAGGAAGTTAATGGAGTCGGTGGAAATTTGTATTTCCACTGAAATAATTCAAAAAAGATTTTACCGCATATAAGTGCAGTGCTTAATGCCGAATATAAGTTTTTTCTCCATCGAAATAATTCAAACAAGATTTTACCGCATATAAGTGCAGCACTTACTGCTGAATACAAGTTTTATTTCCACCAAAACAATTGAAAAAAGACTTTGCCGCATATAAGTGCAGCGCTTAATGATAAATACAAGATTTTTTTCCACCAAAATGTTTCAAACAAGATTTTACCACATATAATTGCAGGGCTTAATGCCGAATACAAGTTTTTTCTTTTTCTGCCGCGTTGAATGCCAAATATCTTTTTTCTTTTTCCACGCCACTAAAGGCTTTTCAAGAGAGTTATAGGCTGTTAATTTAAAAAAAACAATGATGCCTGAGGCGGAGTGATATAAAGTGAACGGGACGTAGCAGATGAAGTAGGTCCATCCTGGAAGAGCGAGATGCGGTCCTCGTGCGGTTTCTGTGCTGCAGAAAAGTTCCCGTACTGTCTAGTAAGCAATACCACAGATAGATGCAGGCTGGTGTGAATTAGTTTGCATTTTTGTGCAGGGTTAGTGTATAGTGTATTCACCTGTATTGGTGCAGCGCTCTTATGGACGTCGCCACGTAATCGCGCAGTATGTGAAATGTAAATACAAAATTTCAACACAACACAAGTGACTTCAGTGTCAGGGACGTCAGTGGGGGACTGCAATTAGCCAGTTTCTTATTACTACATTATATTGTATTTTTCTCTTTTCTGTAATCCCCATTTAGTATGTGTTGCACAACTGACAACGCCGTCTAGTGCACATCTTGTATGATGTATGCAGTCCTGGAACAGCCATTCGAGGGTGTTTATCTTTCTTTAAAATGTGAGCAAATTACCCGTTTGGAATCGTAAATCAAGTCTCTGAACAGGCGACTTGCAACACTGAGAGGCATTGAGAATTTGCAAAAGAGTTTTCTTCTCACTGGGCAAGCACTCTTTGGGGTAGATGAGGGGGAGGGGGATAGTGAGGAGGCTGAGGAAAGGGAGGTAGCTAGCTGGGTAACAGAAAGCGGGGTAGAGGGAAGAGTGCCAGGGAGGCTAGCCCTGATCTGACACACCCCAACAAGTTTGCACGTTTGGCAGATGAGGGGGATGACAGTACAAGGACAGCACTGCTGCAGCAGGACACTTCCTCTGCTAGTCAGGGGAATGTCGGCTCCAGTAAGCAGGGGAACAGGAGAGCAGGGCAGGCCAGACAGGTGCTGATAGTGGGAGACTCCATTATTAGGGAAACAGATAGGGCATCTGCACACGTCTCTCCCTGCCTGTGAAATGATTCCTTTCACTATCCTTTCCCTGCACTAGTAAATAGCTTCTTTCCCTTTTTTTTAACAATAAGTTTTTCTTTCACTCTCCCTAGTGCCTGCATACTTGTCTGTCCCTGAACAAAATAACATTGTGAATGGCAGAATCTAAGATGGCCGCTGTATTTATAGGGCTGTGACATTACCGGGCTGACTGGCTGCTGATTGGCTGCATGCATGGCATTATGCGTCATCTCGCCTTTCCAGAGTTGTTTGCCCCATGTCCTCACATGTGTAGCTGCCATTTTAGCCGCCATTGTAGCCGCCATGTTTGGAAAAATTATGATTCGTTACAACAAAGCTTGAGGAAATTCGCATTCATTGTGAATATAATTTTTCCTGAAATTCTAAATGAATTCCACTTCGTCAGCTTCGATTCGCTCATCTCTAGTCATAATAGAAGTCTATGGGCTGCAAAACGGATCAGTCTCATTTCCGTTATACAGGAGAGGACTCATTTCTATGCTGACATACAAATATCTATTGTTCTTACTCTGAGGAGAATCTGAGGAGAATCTGTGTAGTATCTCATCTTCTCATCAAGGAGCATAATTATTTTACCATCTGGATTCCCTGCATATCTTGTTGTAATACAATCTCCGGATGAAAAAATACTTGATTAACTCCTGGGTGTCTGATGCGTAAACTTTAAGTGGAGAATTTCTGATTCAACAAGTCACCTCACAGAGGCGTGATTGTATAAGGCTGACATTTCGAAACACCACAGTAAAAGAATTGTCTTAGTACTCTTCCTTCTCCCACTAAGAAAAGAATATTCTCCTCCTCCAAGTAATAGCCATCATCATTTGTCTCCTGTTATACTAAAGTGGAGGGTAATATCTTATACTGCTCAGTACTGCATTTGTTTCATACAGGCTAGGAACTGTATTCAGCCTGTTTTCTGAGGTAAATATCGTCTGCCTGCTGTAAGCTATTAAAAAACTTGACCACCACTAGAGGTCACTGTTGTGTTACATATGGAAATGCAGGACACAGCTAGAAGGATTTCTAAGCCCTCATTAAAAATTAAAGAGGCTCTTCTAACCGACAAAATGGAGGTATGCAATAATTTAACTATTTTGTGGGAAAAGACTGAACAATGTATGGATGCAGCACATGGATCAGGCTATAACAAAGATCAATTAAAGGCCATGTGTACAAAATTGAATAAAAGCTATGATAGTTATGAGAGACTCTCTGAAAAATATTCTTCTCTGGTATCAAGTCTCAACTCAGAGGAATTCATTCTAGAATTAAAGACCCACACTGCAATTAATGATGAAAGATATAGCAGATTTATGGCAGTCAAGTCAATGCTAGAGGACAAGATATCACAACAATATGAAACTGCGTCCCACCATTCTAACCTTTTAAGGCACTCCAAGGCTTCATCCCATTCATTGAAATCTATTGCTCAGTCCTCATCGCTAAGGTCTCGCTCACAGCACTCTTCGCTGAGTACCTCATTGGTGTTGGCACGCGCAAAAGTGGAAGCAGCGAAGGTACAAGCTCACTGCATTAAAAAAGAAGCAGCCATTAAGGCACAAGTTGCAGAGACACAAGCCCAATCTTAAGCTAATCAAGCAGCTATACACGCTCAGGCGCAAGCTATACAAGCCCAATCTCAAACTAATTAAACAGCTATACAGGCGCAAGCGACTAAAGCCAAGGGCGAAGCTGAGTTGGAGGTCCTTCAGAAGGAAAGGGAAGAAGCAGCAGCCATGGCTGAACTCAGAGTTCTTGAAGAAGCTGCTGAAGAAGAAGCTTATCATCCTATGTCCAAGATATCCTATGACTCAGAATGCCGTACCCTGCAATTCGTCCTAGACCAAAGCAAAGTCAATGCATTTGCACCAGAAGATTTGGGCTCTGCACGTCAGCCTGCTGAACTCATGCGAATAGAAAAAGAGGCAGCTGATAACTATACAGTTGACCCCAGTCCAGTGGACATTTCTCTTTCTTTCAAACCTATGGCACCTTACACAGTATTTCAGGCGCCATTAGAGACCAAGCCGCTTTAAGCCCATCAAATCACATTAAAACCTCCTGAGACTAGTTACATAGCAACTAAGACGCTGGCGCCAACATTACCAGATGTGAAGCCTTCATTTACGCTTAACCCAGCTGCCACTCCATTCCATCTTCCAACCCCCATATAAGATGGTGCCAACAACACCAGCGAGGGAGAAATTCCCATCGCCATGATGCAGGAAAGAAATAACGCATCAGAAATTGCTAAGTACCTCACTCTCAGGGACCTCATCTGTACTAGCCTTACGAACTTTGATGATCGCCCAGAGAACTATAGAAGTTGGAAGGCCCTCTTCAAGACAACAGTTCAAACCCTTGCTGTACCGCCTATGCAAGAACTTGATTTACTAATAAAATGGCTAGGTCCATGGTCATCAAACTGTGTTAAGAGACTCAAAACCGTTCCAGTCAAAAGCCTTTGTCTCACATGGGAAAGATTAGAGCAGACATACGGCGGCTCGGAAGCAGTTGAACATGCCTTATTTAAATGACTATATGACTTTCCTGGATTATCCAATACAGACCGCCAAGGGTTCCAGGAATTAAGCGACCTTCTTCTTGAGTTTGAAATCATCAAGGGAGACCCATAGCTACCAGATCTCAGCTTTCTTGATACCTCCCATGGTGTGGGCCTGATCGTGGAGAAATTACCCCTCAATATTCAAGACCAATGGGCAACAACAGGTTCAAAATGCAAGGAGCAACATTGTGTTCCCTTTCCACCATTTTCATTCTTCTGTAAGTTCATCAAGGACTTAGCTAGAGCTAAAAACGATCCGAGCTTCAACACCTTGGGAACTAACATCTTTGGCTCTACTAAACAGAGACACGAGACTTTCAGTCCCAGACAGAGGAACACTAAAGGTCTTATTTCAGTGAAAAAGACAGGGGTTGTGCCCACTACTAACAATGGAAATTAAAGCCCCAAGGAACCCTACCATAATTGCTGTGCGTCCACTGAGCACTTCGACCAGAGACTGTAAGGTTCCAGTCAAGTGTTCTGAATGTAATAGTGATCTACACATGTCCGCTGTTCACCCGGGACCAATCAGGTGGAACCTAGAACCAGTTAACTGGCACAAGCCCCATCCATATCAAGGCGGGGAGAGTCATGGCAGGGAGAGTGCCGACCGACCAACCACAACCGTCACTCCCAGATGCACAAAGATATGTGGAGAAGGACTTGTGTGCGATAAGTCTTGTTCTAAGATTTGCCTCATGGATGTGTTTCCTACTGCACAACCAGAGAAGACCATAAGAATGTATGCTATTCTAGATGACCAAAGTAATCATTCCCTAGCTAGCCCTAAGTTCTTTGATCTGTTCAGGATAGAGGGAGAGACTACACCCTATACCCTAGAAACATGTTCTGGTCTTGTGACAACCTCAGGAAGAAGAGCTAATGGTTTCACCTTGAAGCCCATCAAAGGAGATAAGAAACTCTCTCTTCCCACCCTTATTGAGTTTGACAAATTGCCGGACACAAGGGATGAGATTCCCACTCCTGAAGCAGCACAGCATCACCCTCATCTCAGGAACATAGCCAGAGAGATTCCTCCCCTTGATAAACATCTTACTCTTGCTAGGTAGAGACATTCTTGAGGCTCATAAGGTCCTTGAACTTTGCAATGGCCCTTTCAATGCTCCATATTCCCAGAAACTTACAGTGGGTCGGATCATCATGGGGGATGTATTTCTGGATAGAACCCGCAGACCCTGCCAAGTACACTCCTTCAGAACTGAAGTATTAATAGAGGGGCGAACTTCTTACTTCAGACAGTGTCCTAACCACTACTATGTGCAAGATATGCCTTGCCCAAATATTCTAAAAACATCAGAAAGCAGCTTAAATCCCAAGGAGTCAGCTGCAGAAGAATGTTCATGGACAGAAGGGCAGCTTATAGAAAGGCCTTCAGGATTTCAATTGGAGCACTCTTCAAGCCTTTCCCAGCTTTGTTGTCCTCACACAGTTTATCATAATGAATCCTATATCATCACTGACAACAAGCCTTCTGATTCATGTAGTTCTGATGAGATACAGCAGAAATGTGAGCCTTCCAGTCTACTGTTTGACAATGAGTTTAATTCTGTAAAAGAAGTATCTTCTGAATGTTCTATAAAGGAGGTTCCTTCAACAGAGGAAGAGTTCATTTCAGATACGTTGCAATAACCCTCTGCCTCTTGCAAGAATGCAGAAGGTGGCAAGAACCAAGGCCTAATTTAAAGGAAGAAGATTTTGTTCTGTTAAGAGACAAAACAAGTTCATCGTCTCGACTAGCCTACTGGACTTATTACTAAAGTCGTTTCCAGTTCGGATGGAAAGAACTTCCATGTTGAGATTCCTTGTACCAGATATGCTCATCATCTTCTAGGACTGTTTCCAGTACCAGCTCTATGGTCTGAACTGAAGACATATCCTTTTTTGGTTTAAATAAATGTTCATTGCATGTTTCCTTTTCAGGTTTATGGACATTATTCATCTGCCTATTCATCAGGTTTATGGACATTATTCATTGTTATTTATACAATTCCATTGTATGCATATACATAGTGGTATCTACCGATACCAGACGGAGAGTGTTCTGTTTCAGTATCTTGCATTGTGTATTGGTATGCGCCTCTCTTCTCCTCCTCCCCTCTGTTTCAGCTTCTAGTTGGTTCAGTCTAGCCACTTCCTGTTTTCCCTGTCATGCATTGCTGTTTGTGTGTGCTCTTACTCTGAGGAGAATCTGAGGAAAATCTGTGTAGTATCTCATCTTCTTATCAAGGAGAATATTAGAGGCATAATTATTTTACCATCTGGATTCCCTGCATATCTTGTAATATAATCTCCGAATTAAAAACTACTTGATTAACTCCTGGGTGTCTAATGCGTAAACTGTAAGTGGAGAATGTCTGATTCAACAAGTCACCTCACAGATGCATGATTGTATAAGGCTGACATTTCGAAACGCCACATCTATATTAATATAGTCTTATAGTACTGTAATATATATATATATATATATATATATATATATATATATATATATATATTATTTTATTCTATTTTATCTTATTTCCTTTTATTTATCTTATTTCATCTTATAATTGTATCTTATTTCATCTTATTTTCACCTTACATGCCACCTTCATATGACTGTCATATAAAGTATACTACATATTACTTTTTTTTCTATATAGTTGTTTGAAAATGCTACAATTTTGAATATATGCCAAATATGTGTCAAAAGGAATTTTTTTTTGGTGCATATTGGTCATTAAAGGCTACATGCAGTTTGGATACTTTTAGAGGTTATAAATAGACAGTACACCATAGATGTGGTGTGGATTCAGTATTAGATTGCAAGACAAAATTCTGATAATCCTTCTACACAGCATGACAAAAACTACTCCTGTTTTGATGCTTGTTTATGGTGTACCAGACTAGGATTTTTCCTTACTAGAAAAATGCATATTACTATTTCTAAATTCAATGTTGACCAGGTATTTCAGATACTTAAAATATAACTTTTACTAGATATGCCATAAATGAATTCAAAAAGTAAAAAAACACCACAAAACAGTGAGCAGGAAAGAGGACTGAACCTCTCCCGACACATTCCACTTGATCACATATCATCTGCTGGTAAGAGAAAATACATGTACGATCCTACCAGTTCCACACGCATGAATGGTTCTTCAGTATATGCTGGAATGATATCCTTTGCTGCAGTGGCCGAGGATATTGGGGACGGGTGCTTTGTGGCAATGGTAATCTGATGACCCTAGTCAATCGTTCCCTCAAAATAAATCATTGAAGGGGACTGGTACATTTACTGCCTACAAGACACAGAGCACCCGCCCCGATGCGTATTAGGCTGGGTTTACATCATGTTTTTGTCATAAAGTTAACATGCACAAAAAATATATATAGCACATCAAGTGAAGTAGATAGGCGCACTCACCATCTCTTTAAAAATCTTCTTTATTGCAGAGAAATATATGTAGACAGGGGGACTTACATGGATAGCATATTCACTGAAAAAACAGCGACGGCCTTTTCGCGGATTCACCGCTTCATCCGGCTGTTCAGTCAATCAAAAGATCACGCTTGCGCTGGTTAAGCGTCACTGCCGGTGGGACACAACCTGCCCATCACCTAGCAGCGTATGACGCTCCACAAACTGCGCCTGTGCTACACAGTGATTCAAGAAAAACATATTAAAAACAAAAGCAGCATATTAGATACCTGGAAAGCAAGACCTCAGTAAATCGCGATCAAGCCAATCTCTACCATGTCTACTCTGGACATTTTAGAGAGGGTACCGGGTTACCATACATAGGCAGAGACGCGAAAATTCCGGATGCGAAAATCGCACCCGGTTAGAATCGCGGCTACTGCAACAACCACAATATAATAGCTGGAGTTTGGTGTCCCTAGACGTGGTGAGCCTGTACACACGTATTCCACAATGGGTAGGAGTTGACGCAGTTCTCAAGCTTATCGAACACACCGGGAGGGATCCGCTATTCGGGGAATTTGTAGAGGAATCTCTATTATTCGTTCTGGAAAACAATGTTTTCTCTCTCTTGTACTTTTGCGAATATTTTTTTAGGCAGGTTTGAGGATAAGTTCATCTTTTCTACTTTGAATCCCTTCCTCGGTTCCATATGTTTGTTTTTACACTACGTGGATGATATCTTCATGGTGTGGTACGGGGACACAGGAACAGTGTGAGCAATTTGTAGCACATCTCAACGGTGTGAACAACATGAACATGATGTTCACCCTCAATTTTGGAGGGTTGTCCATCGAGTTCTTGGATGTCCGTGTAACTGTGGTAGATGGGGCTTTAAGTACCGAAGGGTACCGAAAACCCACTGCGACCAACACCCTACTGCACCATGACAGCTATCATCCACGTAGCGTGAAGGAATCCGTTCCGTATGGACAATTTCTAAGACTTAGACGTATAAATAGCCAAGACGATACGTTTTTGAGGCAGTCTGAGGAACTGAAGAACAGGCTGATCCAGCGGGGATATCAATCTGATCAGCTGGATAAAGCCCTAGAAAAAGCGAAGAGCCACACGCAGAAATCGCTATTAGCGAGAGGTGGCCGCAAAAAGAAGGAACTAGAAAAGGGTCAGGATAGGTTTGTGTTTATATTTAAACATAGCCCAATGGCGAGCAATATAAGGAAATGTATCTTAAGTAATTGGGAGATTCTAAGGTCTGAGGATAGTCTGAAAAATCTAGTAAAACAAAAACCTATCGTAACGTTTAGGAGATGCCGCACGTTCAGAGATGTGCTAATGCGCAATAGGTTTAGCGAACGTAAGGAAAAGGATTGGTTGTCATTAAGAAAACCCTTGGGGAATTACCGTTGCTGTAACTGTTCACTATGTAGCTACATGTTGCAAGGTCGCCATTTGTTTTTTGGAGGTATTGAACATTATGTTAGTCAGTTCATTACGTGCAGGACAACCTTTGTGGTTTATGTTTTGATTTGTGTTTGCCGTGCTTTCTATATAGGGAAAACCAAGAGATCTTTATTGGAACGTATTCGCGAACACCGCAACTCAATTCGAACAGGAAAAGGATGCACTCGTTTAATCGAGCATGTGAGACATCGGCATGGAGGAGATGCTAATCTGTTGAGATTTGCAGGTTTGGAGCATGTACCCCCACCAATATATGGAGGGGATAGACATCGCTCACTGCTACAGAAGGAAGCAAAATTTATTATAAAAGCTGATGCTACAGGCCATTTGGGTTTGAATGAACGCAATGACCTGTCGATGTTCACATGACACGATTGCTATTATATTGTGGTTGTTGCAGTAGCCGCGATTCTAACCGGGTGCGATTTTCACATCCGGACTTTTCGCGTCTCTGCCTATGAATGGTAACCCGGTACCCTCTCTAAAATGTCCAGAGTAGACATGGTAGAGATTGGCTTGATCAAGATTTACTGAGGTCCGTTGCTTTCCAGGTATCTAATATGCTGCTTTTGTTTTTGTTTTTAATATGTTTTTCTTGAATCACTGTGTAGCGCAGGCGCTGTTTGTGGAGCGTCATATGCTGCTAGGTGATGGGCAGGTTGTGTCCCACCAGCAGTGACGCTTACAACCAGCGCGAGCGCGATCTTTTGATTGACTGAACAGCCGGATGAAGCGGTGAATCCGCGAAACGGCCGTCGCTGTTTTTTCAGTGAATATGCTATCCATGTGAGTCCCCCTGTCTACATATATTTCTCTGCAATAAAGAAGATTTTTAAAGGGATGGTGAGTGCGCCTATCTACTTTACTTGATGTGCTGCATTTGTTCCTTTGAGGCTACAGCACCCCGATCCTGAGATTGTTGGATGAGGCCATAGTGAGGCTCCCACACAAAGTATACAGGTACAGGGCAGTGCCCTCATTCATTCTATGTGACAAAAAATATATATGTTAACGGATGCCTCAGACAGATGCCATACAGTAGCATCTTTCACAATAGAGTTCAATTGTAAAAAATACATTGTAAAAAAATAAATAAAAAATGTATACTTTAATGTATACTGTTTTCTGCTCGATGGAGAAATGTGGTGCACTATGTTTTGCCATCCTGCAGAGTCCTGTAAAAAAAGTATACATTAATGTATATGTTTTTCTTTACAATGGAACTCTATGGTGACAAATGTCACTGTCTGAGGCATCCGTTAACGTATACATTTTTTTTGTACACATTAAATGTATGACAAAAATGTGATGTGAACCCAACCTTAATGACCGATGAGCACATATTGTTCTATACCAAAATTGAAAAGTGAAACAGTTGCTTGTTATATCATTCTGCAATGGTAAAGAGAGAATGTGAGGGTACCTGATTTTAAATATCTTTTGGATTTGGATTTGCACCCAGCAATACAAGAAAATACATTTTGTATCCCCTGCATTTTCTTGACCATATACTGACAGTGACTGCCTATACCCCGCAATAAAAGAGACCAGAGCAATAAAAGTATTGTTTTTTTTTTTTATAACTTTAAGTTACATAGTTTAGGCCTCATGCGTGACAGCCAAGTGTTTATGAATTCTGTGAAATGTTTGTTGGGCCAAAGCATTCACTGTACCCTCTGTCAATTCATTGAGGAACGTAGTTTCCAAAATGGGGTCACTTTTTTGGGATTTCCTTTCCAGGGGTAAGTTAGGATCTCTTCAAATGTAACATGACACTTAAAAACCATTCAAGCAAAATCTGCCCTCCCAAAAAAATATTGTGCTCCTTTCCTTCTGAGCCCAGTCATGTAAACTGCAGAATCAAGGTAATACATTCTGAGGTTTGTCTTGCCGTTAAACTCATTATTGATTATGGATTAAAATAGAAAATGTGCACAAAAAAGATTTTTTTTAAATTTCTCCTCAATTTTTCTTTAATTTAGAGGTGGTTTCTACTATGGAAGCCCATTAATGTGACTTTAGAACTGAATTGGTCCTAAAAAAATAAAATGACATTTACTAAATTATGCCCACATGAAGTAGACATATGATAAATGTTATTAACTATTTTTTAAGGAATCAATCTATGTCTTAAAAGTAGAGAAATTCTAATTTAGTAAATTGTCAATTTTGCCTCCCGCCTCCTATCAAAAAGCAAGGACGGCATCCATTTTAGATTCATTCTGAAGCTGCAGTGTTAGTAGTTATAATCGCAATGCGATTAATATAATCTGTATTAATCGCATTGCGAATTTAACTTAGAGATGGGTTACTAATGGTTGTATTGCTAGAATACAACGAAGATTGAGAATATAGCGATATATTCATTATATTCGTAAATTCTAGCAATACAACCATTAGGAACTCAGATCTAAGTTGTAATCGCAATGCGATTAATATAACCTGTACTAATCGCATTGCTAATTTAACTTAGAGGTGGGTTCCTAATGGTTGTATTGCTAGAATACAACGAAGATTGAGAATATAGCGATATATTCATTATATTCGTAAATTCTAGCAATACAACCATTAGGAACTCGGATCTAAGTTGTAATCGCAATGCGATTAATATAACCTGTATTAATCGCATTGCGAATTCAACTTAGATCTGAGTTCCTAATGGTTGTATTGCTAGAATTGACGAATATAACGAATATAGCGCTATATTCTCAATCTTCATTATATTCTAGCAATACAAACATTAGGAACCCAGCTCTAAGTTAAATTCGCAATGCGATTAATGCAGGTTATATTAATCGCATTGCAAATTCAACTTAGAGCTGGGTTCCTAATGGTTGTATTGCTAGAATTATATAATGAAGATTGAGAATATAGCGCTAATTTCTCAATCTTCGTTATATTCTAGCAATACAACCATTAGGTTGTACCCAGCTCTAAGTTGAATTCACAAATAAGATGTCCCAAACTATTCACCGGCGAACAGTTCCCGACGAACATAGCTTGTGCGCGTTCACCGTGGCGGGCGAACATATGCGATGTTCGGTCCACCCCCTATTCGTCATCATTGAGTAAACTTTGACCCTGTACCTCACAGTCAGCAGACACATTCCAGCCAATCAGCATACCCTCCCTCCCAGACCCTTCCATCTCCTGGACAACATCCATTTTAGATTCATTCGGAAGCTGCAGTCTTAGTGAGAGGAGGGACAGTGTAGCTGCTGCTGATTTAATAGGGAAATCGATAGCTAGGCTAGTGTATTCAGTGTCCACTCCAGTCCTGAAAGACTCATCAGATCTCTGCTGTAAGGACAGCGTCCTGACAGCACCCCAAAAAGCCCTTTTTAGGGCTAGTACATCAGTCTCCCTCCCAGACCCTCCCACCTCCTATCAAAAAGCCATGACAGCATCCATCTTAGATTAATTCTGAAGCTGCAGTGTTAGTAGTTGTAATCGCAATGCGATTAATATAACCTGATTACAACTTAGATATGAGTTCCTAATGGTTGTATTGCTAGAATATAACGAAGATTGAGAATATAGCGCTATATTATCAATCTTCATTATATTCTAGCAATACAACCATTAGGAACTCAGATCTAAGTTGTAATCGCAATGCGATTAATACAGATTATATTAATCGCATTGCCATTACAACTAAGATCTGAGTTCCTAATGGTTGTATTGCTAGAATATAATGAAGATTGAGAATATAGTGCTATATTTTCAATCTTCGTTATATTCTAGCAATACAACCATTAGGAACTCAGATCTAAGTTGTAATCGCAATGCGATAAATACAGGTTATATTAATCGCATTGCGATAACAACTTAGATCTGAGTTCCTAATGGTTGTATTGTTAGAATATAACGAAGATTGAGAATATAGCGCTATATTCTCAATCTTCGTTAAATTCTAGCAATACAACCATTAGGAACCCAGCTCTAAGTTGAATTTGCAATGCGATTAATGCAGGTTATATTAATCGCATTGCGAATTCAACTTACCACACTCTGCGTCAACTACGTAATTTTCCATGGGAGTTTTGCCATGGATCCCCCTCCGGCATGCCACAGTCCAGGTGTTAGTCCCATTGAAACAACTTTTCCATCACTACTGTGGCCAGAAAGAGTCCCTGTGGGTTTTAAAATTTGCCTGTCTATTGAAGTCTATGGCGGTTCGCCCTGTTCACATGTTCACGAACAATTGCATAAATTCGCATTCGCCGTTCGCGAACGGAAAATTTTATGTTCGCGACATCTCTACTTATAACATAGTTATAAAGTAAAATAATGGCATTCTCAATAGAGAATGCAAAGTAAAATGGGCAATAGAGGGTTAAAAAAAATAAAAAAATAAACTCACCTCTTCCTTTTGATCGTGTTAACATAGCACATTGTACATTGTACTCTTTATATTCACCCTAGTGTATATACCCAGAGTTTACAGTTTAAAGCTGTCAATATAACTATTTCTAATGCTATTTCTTACCTAGAAATACTTATTGATGTCTTTGGCCAAGTTGGAGAGGTAAAGAAAACATCAGGTATTTTTTTAAAATCATTTACTTTATTTTTTTCCTTTAAAGACCTGCATAAACATTAGTGTATCGCTGTCTGAACCTGCCATTCTTGGTCGGTTAGACTAACAGTTTAATGTACATGGGGAGCTCCCAAGGTTCACATGAACAGTCTGGCAAGATGAATATCTTCACCTGATCTTTTCATGCTCCCGGGAGAGAAGTCGCACACAAACGTAATGTATATGTGTGCAAGTGAGCTGGGAGGAGAGATAGCTGATTGTTCATAACTGCATAACTGCCTTAACACTATGGTCATGCCTGCAAACTTTGCAAAACCCACTCCTGTCCCAGGTAGCCATTCACGGAGGAAACATCTTTCACCTGTCTTGGGAGTTCCTCTTTGCATAGAGTCTATTGGATCTTACATCTCCCCTGCAGTTCTGCCTCTCTTCTCCCTACATGTACTGCCTAAAAGACAAACTGTTTGTTGTCGATAGCAACTAATCACAAGAGCTTTTATTTTTGCCCATATCAACCAATCACAGCACAGCTTGCATTTTGCTACAGTGCTTCTTACAATACTGTAGTCCTACAGCAATCAGGACATGATGGGAGTTGCATTTTAGCAACAGTTTGAGAGCTACAGGTTGGTAAACATAGATCTACTGAACAGAAGTGCTGCCATAAAATGAAAGCTGTATAGTGATTGGTTGCTATGGGCAAAAAACTGTTTGTCTTTTAGAAATCATATGCACAGAGATGAGGGGTAATAATGAAATGCAGGGGGGGGGGTAAGAGGCAGAGTGAGGAGCAGTGCCTTAGTAGTTACAGTTACTTTATATTTATATAGTTATTTTATATATTTTAATGTATGCTTCAATCAAAACACATTACTTTATAGAATCCTCCAAAACTCCCAAGTATTTTAAGTTGGATAATGAAGTGTATATGTACCATGTTTGGTTGAGATCTATTTATGCATGTAGAAGCTTATAAAGGACATATTTTCATATTCCCAATTTTTCTTGGAGAATAAAAGTTAATTAAGTAAATGCTACATGTGTCCCATACCTATACTCTATGCTGTTTATGTTTAATTGGAGAACTAACGATGCAACTACTCTGCACCATTTTAACTTTGCCAGCATACTGTTTTTGTACCCGGCTCTAAAATCTGGGGTCTAAATAACTGAAAGTGGCCTTCTCCAGTGGTGGGTGATATGACGCCTTATTCTCTGCTATGGGACCTCTCTCCTCTGTCTGGGTGCTGGGGCCTAAATAACTGAAAGTGGCCTTCTCCAGTGGTGGGAGATATGATGCATGATTCTCTGCTGTGGGACCTCTCTCCTCTGTCTGGGTGCTGGGGCCTAAATAACTGAAAGTGGCCTTCTCCAGTGGTTGGTGATATGACGCCTTATTCCTTGCTGTGGGACCTCTCTCCTCTGTCTGGGTGCTGGGGCCTAAATAACTGAAAGTGGCTTTCTCCAGTGGTGGGTGATATGAAGCCTGATTTTATGCTATGGGACCTCTCTCCTCTGTCTGGGTGCTGGGGCCGAAATAACAGAAAGTGACCCTTTCTATTGGTGGGTGACTTGAAGCCTGATTCTCTGCTATGGGACCTCTTTTCAATTAATATTGGTTAATTTTTATTTATTTTATTTTAATTCATTTCCCTATCCACATTTGTTTGCAGGGCATTTACCTACATTTTGCTGCCTTTTTCAGCCCTCTAGCCCTTTCCTGGACTATTTTACAGCCTTTTTAGTGCCCAAAAGTTCGGGTCACCATTGACTTCAATGGGTTTCGGGTTTTTTAGAAAAGGAATTCCGGTCGAGTTCGGATCCCGAACCCGAACATTTTCGGGAAGTTTGGCCGAACCCGAACATCCAGGTGTTCGCTCAACTCTAACAGTGACCTTTTATTGTGTAAAAAAATCTCTGAGAGTGAGGATTCAACAGCAGAAGCTGCTTCCCAGAGACTGCAGCCTGCCAGAGTGATGAGCCATACATTCCTCATGAAGGAGAACGGCAAGGACTGAGCTCTCAGTGTGATGTCAAAAGGGGGCACGGCCAGCCTTCACTCAACTGCCTAAGCCCGCCCAGCCTCAGAAGCAGGAAACCAGGAAGTGAAATGCAGAGCTGCTGCAGGTGAGGCTAAAATAGCAAGATGGGAATACCCCTTTAATTTGGTAGAGGTAAGATCAGGAGACCGAGGGAGCCTACTCTCTCTACCTGCTATTATGCATCTAAGCAGTTAGCTGAGCTTGCAAGTTCACTTTACTACAGCAGAAGGCACAGTTCTTAGCAGCTACAGACCACAGAACTGGACCTTACCTATAGCAATCACTTTTCCAACAGCCAGATACTTTCAAGACTTACAGTAGAGCTGAATTGCACATCAAATGGATGCCCGCAATGCCACATAAATGAAGCAAGTATTAATATTGACAGAAAACAAGGCACTTATGGATGAGGAGCAGAATGGTGAGGGCCCCAAAAGGAGGAAATTACCCTACAATGGAGTGGATAGCAGATGTACAGGTAGATAATGGATTAATTGTAATAAATAGAAACAGTGCAAAACTGTACCATAACTAAAATTTTATACAAGTTGCTATTAAACTAAATAGCCCCAAAATATTTTTTGTAATATAATTTATTAATGATTTATGTTGTTTTGCAATTTAAAAAAGGTACTCAAAGTTCATGATAGCATTGCTTCTTAAAATCATCATTCCCATATAGCGCTGGCTTGTCAGCGCTGTACGATGTACAGATTTATTCTGCTGTAGAGAATGCTGCACAGCAGGGAGGACAGATCTCTGTCCTGAGGGGGCTCCCCCAAGTTAATTCTTGCACAGCACATGCACCCTACGCTCTGTACCTATGTATGATGATGTATGCTCTGCCAGGTTTTAGCTGATCGGACCGGGCTCTTGCCTGTGCCCGTGTTCCTTTTAGCTCAAGGCTCTTGTACCAATGTGGTATGAGAGCCTTGGCTCTCCACCAATGCCCCACAGCTGGTATAGTCCCTCAGCTTTGCAATTCTTATCCAAGCTCGACACACCTACAGTAAAACACTAGGAAAGCCCCACTCAGCCAATCACTGGCCTTAGCACCTCACCTGACTCACCTCATCCAGTGATTGCTTAAGTGGGCCTTTCTGGTAATAATGCAGAAAAAAAGTGAGTAATGATTCTTTATTTTTAACATCTTCTGACTTTTTTTTACATAAAAATTCTAGAAGACAGCTTTAAGTCAAGCACTGTACAGTAATCTGCTCATCTACTGTACGTGATCTGCAATGACAATTAGCAGAAATGTGAATGCAGCAAAGATTGCTGTACCCATCAGCTTCTGTACTGTATGTATTAAAGAATGTGCTTGGTTTTAGGGTTATATAATACGTATAATACAGTACATCTGGATCATGTGCAGTTTCTTTTTCCAAATACGTCATATTAATGAAAATAGAATGCTTGTGCTGCTAGTGGGTATCAAATGGCATATATTTATTCTAGAAAACCATAAGAAAATGCCATGGAAGAAGAGGATCCTTATGTTCAAATGATTACATAAACTTACATTTATATGACTGCACATAAAAATGGGAATTTACTAAAAGTACCAGAATTCTGTACATGCACACCTTACACCACATTTATTTTGTGTTTTGGATACCTCACTAGACAAGGGGGTGTGACTTAAAATACTACATGTAAAAAACTTGCTAAAAAAAATGGTGTAAAGTTTTGGAGCAGAATAAGCCTGCCAATAGGTGGTATAAAATCAGAAGAAAGTGTCTAATATGTCTAATATTAAAATGCACTTACTTTATTATACAGGATGAGCTTGGTCTACATTTATGCTGAATTAATATAAGACAGGATTATTAAACCTATACTGCTATTGCCAGCTACATCAAGGTAGGAAAACTGTTATATACATATTTACAATTTTTTTACTTTGTAAACATACATAATGCAAGTGCAAATTGAGGAAGTGACACCTACCATCATCTATATGAATAATGTAAGCTTAGAAGTCATTTAAAACTATAGTAAATCTAATTTAGTGACTGTTCTTTTAAACTCTTGGCTTCAATAAAAAAAAAAATCTTTGCTTTTTTGTAAAACATATTATTCAAGCTGAACATTCCACCAAAGATGTGTTAGAGATATGACTCTGTGAAATCACATTTTATTTGACAAGGCCGATTTTATTTTTATTCAATGGCTGCACACAGGTGTTAACTGGGAAAGGCCTAGGGAGCAGTATTGGATCAATAGGCTCCAGTAAGCTTGTGAAATCAATTTTTTTTTCTCTTTACAGAGATTAAAATTGATGTGACCTATGCTGTGTAACTCCTATTATTGCCTGGGGGGGACAGAAAATTTATCAATTATCTATTGACTTCTTTGAAGACCTAGAAAAAAAATGCAATAATAGCTAAGGAAACTAGAAAATTGTCATGCTTTCTCAATGTAGCTAGCCATTTAACAGGTTTCACAGTTCTGCTAGTGAATTTTATTGAGTAGTAAAATTTATTGTTAAAATTGATTATTAATTTTAATCTAGAATTCAAAGTATGATTTAAATTTTTTTAATTTTTTAGAAAAACAATATGATCTAGTTAGCAAAATAAGATAAGAAAAAAAGATTGGAAGCAAGAAGGAGCTTAATGGAATGTGCAAGTATTTGGCTTTATGACCTCATTGGATTAATATCAATTGATTTTTATTACATCTATCATTAAAGGGGTTCCCTGGCATATTTATAAAAACAGTTCTTTCTAATGCCCTATAGAATACGATCACTAGATTATTACTGTCTCTTGCTCCGTCAATGCAGCCAACCCTGCTGCGCTCACACAGGCTGCATGCTCTTCCGCCCGGGTATGTATGTTCATCTTTTCTTGTTCAGCTGCAAGAACTATTTTTATAAATAGCCTGAATAACCACTTTAAAAAATATAAATTGCTAAAATACTTATCTTACCACAAGATAACAGGAGTTTTAAATTGGACTACTGGAGATGTTAATTTAGAAAAAATACCTTCATCATACTATATACGAATTGTGTGTTCAGAAAGATACCTTTCTGAGTTATTCTGTAAGAACATGTGAAATGATGCAATGTATAGATGTCAACATTAATTAATATGAGGGCCTATCTTTGACATGTATCATACTCAGCAGTCGTTTCATTAGTTCAAATCAAATATTCAAGGGTTCAGTAGCTCCCACAAAAAACTAACATGATACCTTGTGACAGACTATGGTCCATATTGTCATTATAGCAGTAATTGCAATTGATGCAATTGTGCAATGTCTGCGGCAAAATACACGCTGCAGGTGATTCTGTAAAATATGCTTATTGCACACTTATTATGGCTTCTGCACATAAAATAAGAGTATTATCCCTTTAAAAGCTGATGTGCAGTGCAATTACAGTACCTCAGGATACTGTACTTGCAAACTGTTTTTGTCCTGTAACGTTATTTAAAGAGGTTTTTCCACGAAAAATGTTCTACAATTTTTCAAAAAAGCACCTGAATCTGAATACTTTTGAATTTGTATGTAATTAAAAATTTTGTAGAGCCACTGAGT
This sequence comes from Bufotes viridis, assembly GCA_033119425.1. Lineage (NCBI taxonomy): Eukaryota > Metazoa > Chordata > Amphibia > Anura > Bufonidae > Bufotes > Bufotes viridis. Next base: position 344,259,989 of record CM065590.1, read on the forward strand.
TATTCAATAAAATATATCTGTATAGTGCAACCTGCTGTTTGTTATTTTTGATGCTCTGTTCACATGCTCCGTTTCATCCTTCAACTGCATCCTTAGCTGATAGGAGAGAGCTCCAGCAGAAAAGACATACTTCCTGAGCTGCAGCAGAAAAGACACACCTCCTGAGCAATGAATGTGGAGATCTCTGGATCTATGTGAGCTGCACGGCTAGTTCTAGCTTCGTTAGAAAGAGATTGTCATGTACTATATGATGTCTGATTTTCATTTTTTACATTTGTAATGGAATAGCGCCTTTAATGTCATTTAATATGTTAGTGCCTTTAAATGTGCCAACATATATTTGTGTGGATCAGTCGGAGTTAAAATCCTGACTCTGCACCTCTAGGAAGCTACAAGATGGACTTAGCACTGCCCAAGCCTAGTCAGTCAGCTTCTAGCTGAGGAAGTTAGAGAAAACTATATGTACTCACTCCTCAAAATACTAGGCCTTAGCTTCAGGGAACCTTCACCTTTCAGAGATCCACAGAGAGAAAACAATCTCTACTTCACAGTATTTTAGGAAAAGAGAAAGGAAAGAACTAGAAGGTCCAGAATATACATGGCCAAACATTGGAGTCAGTCAGTAAGATATTTGCTGTTTAAGACTGATAGAGACTTTATTGCAGTAAGAAGGACATTGCTAAAACACCTTTTATCCTTGGATACGGATTGTCCCACCATATCTTAATCCTGTACCCCTCAACTGGGAATTGTTAGGCTTGCAAGAATAATGTTACCAGCCTTAGATTCTGCAGAGAAAGACTTTGGAGAGATAGAGGGAAGGCGTACTACAATGCCCATTCTGGTCTACATCCATACATTGCTGTCTGGGAAGATTTTCACAGTCCATTTTTTTAAACAGTGTATTGATACTGTTGGATGTACTAGAACTCCTATTCAGCACTTAAGTAAAGACACTTATTTATTTTTTACAACTGGGCTAGTAACTGACTCAATCACCATTTGTCACAGCTCCTACACTGCCTGTCTTGCACTGGTACAACACCATCCCAACTACCAGGAGGCAGGAGCTCCAATGTCAGGGTGAGTCCTGAGGGGAAAATGGTGTGCCCTTTTATCATTGCCCTGGGGGTGTGAGGATTGGCACTGTGAATAAATATTTCTACCAGAGCCACTACCATTCCCATCTTCAGCTTTGCTCCTCCATATGCTAATTGGCTGTTAAGTGCACAGGGCACTATATTGGTGTACTATATTGTTTTAAGACTATAAGCTTAGAAATCTTTGCTAATTAATTGAAAATGGACATCTAAAATACTGCACTTGGATAAGTATTCAGACCCTTTACTCAGTACTTAGTTGAAACACCTTTGGCAGCAATTAAAACATCCAGTCTTATTGGGTATGATGCCACTGTCTGCAGATTCTTCTCTGCAGATCCTCTTTAGCTCAATCAGGTTGGATGGGGATTGTTGTGTACAGCCATTTACAGGTCTCTCCAGAGATGTTCAACTGGGTTCAAGTCAGGGCTCTGGGTGGGCCACTCAAGCACATTTACAGAATTATCCCTAAGACACCCCTGTGTTTTCTTGGTTGTGTGCTTATGGTCATTGTCTTGTGGAGGGTGCACCTTCAGCCCAGTCTAATGGAACATCCTGGATCAGATTTTCATTAAAAAGTATCACTGTACTTTGCTCCATTCAGCTTGTATGCAGATTGAAGAACTCTTCATGTCCATGCCTAACATTCTTAATAATTCTGTTATGAAGTGGATATGGTTCAATGGTGTCACTTGAACAGATTTGGCTTGGGGCTACCCCTAAGGGAGTTATCTAAGTGGTATTAAGCCTTTATCCCCTGTAAGGGATCTGGACTTTGCTGTAGGGGGTACAACCAGGTCACTACATCTTGAAGTAGTCTCTGTTCTAGTGACTACTCACCCACAGGGTTCAAACTACACTGGTAAGGTACACAGAAGGATCAGCCAATATTGTAGTCAGAGAGAGGAACACTTTAGGACAGGGAGAGATTATGTCAATCAATAAACAGTCTGAGGTCAGGGTGGGCAGCTCAGGGTCAGAACAGAGATCAGCCAGAGGTCAAGTCAAGCAACAAACGGTCAAATCCAGGAAATAAGCAGAAGTCTGTACATGGGCATATGAACAAAGAAACAGCATCGCTTGCAGGACACAAGCTACTAGGTGCATCAGGTTGAATGATCACTTTAAAAGATAGCTTACTCAATAAATAAAGACTCCAGAGGTGTTTTCCAATGCTTCTTTATGCTTCAAGGTAGCAAGGGTGTAAACATAGAGGCTTTTTCATAGGTACATTTCCAATGAAGTTACACAGCTCCCACACTCTGCAGTCTCTTCAAAACAACTATACAAAATCGAGTTACTGCAGAAAATGGAGGGTTGGAGCAACCAACTAGCCAGAAAACAGCAGGGGTGTATGAATGATACCAAATAATATAGTAACATAATATGTAATAACAACTGCTAGACAGTAAAATCTGCATTTACTGCAACTTTCCTATGTCAGTTCTTCAAAACGTGAATTGAAAAGATTTGAGAATGAATAAGCTTATGCAGGCTAAGCGATTAAATATATTTACTAAGTGTGATTAGATATAAGATAACACAGACAAATCACATACAGAATAATAAAAAGTAAATACATCATTAGCCTAAATATTCAATATTATGGGGTGAGACTCCGATAGTCATGGGATAATACATGGCTTTCTACCACGTTATAACACATGACCGACACCCCAGGGTGTACAAGAAATAGGGCAAATAAACACTTAAATCCTACCTAGAATGAAGTTCTAGGTGGAGTCCCCCAAATGGATGTGTGAAAACCCATAGTTATTCTAATCAACCCCTCCTCCAGTGTGCATCACGCATGTCTCTGAGATCACTCAGCAATGTGGTTTTATCAGCACAATGGGGGCATTAAAAGAGACAGAACCAAATATCGTTACAATGCAGTCAGTAATCAGACAGACTCAACCACATAGTGAGCAGATTTGCTGCAACTTCCCTATGTCAATATTTAGACACATCCAATCCCAAAGTATCTACATTTACTGCAACTTCCCTATGTCTGTATTCAGACATACCCAACTTTAAAGTAGCCACATTTGGACCAAATTCCCTATATGAGTATTCAGACACATCTAACCTCATAGTGACTGCTTGGTTCCCATTTTCATTGTTGTTACTGATATATAGAGATGTCCCGAACTATTCGCCGGCTAACAGTTCCTGGCGAACATCGCATGTTCGCGTTCGCCGCAGCGGGCGAACATATGCGTTGTTCGATTCGCCCCCTATACTTTATCATTGAGCAAACTTTAACCCTGTACCTCACAGTCAGCAGACACATTCCAGCCAATCAGCATACCCTCCCTCCCAGACCCTCCCACCTCCTATCAAAAAGCAAGGATATCATCCATCTTAGATTCATTCTGAAACTGCAGTGTTAGTTAGAGCAGGGAGAGTGCTGCTGCTGAATTAATATAGGGATTCTAGGGAAAGCGTTAGCTACTAGTGTTCTGTGTCCACTCCAGTCCTCAAAGACTCATCGGCCTCTTTCACACGAGCATGTCCGGATTAGGCCCCATTCACACGTCCGTAGTGTGTTGCGCATCCGCAAATTGCGGATCCGCAACACACCATGCCGGCACTCCCCATAGAGATGCCTATTCTTGTCCGCAGGCTGCAGACAAGAATAGGACATGCTCTATCTTTTGCGGAGCCACGGCTGGATTTTTTGGGGCCGAAACCCAGAAGCGGAGAGCACATAGTGTGCTCTCCGCATCTCGTCCGGCCCCATTCACAATGAATGGGTCTGCATCCATTCCGCAGAATCGCGGAATAGATGAGGACAAAAATTGCGGATGTGTGAATGGGGCCTTTGGTCCGGATGCGTTGCGGATGCGTTCAGTGAAAACTGTGCAATTTCACAGGCAAAGCAATTCAGTTTTGTCTGCGATTGCGTTCAGTTGTTCAGTTTTTTCCCGCGCGGTGCATGCGTTTTGATGCGTTTTTCACGGGTGTGATAAAAAACTGAAGGTTTACAAACAACATCTCCTAGCAACCATCAGCGAAAAAACGCAACACACCCGCACTTGCTTGCGGATGCAATGCATTTTCACGCAGCCCCATTCACTTCTATGGGGCTAGGGCTGCGTGAAAAACGGAGAATATAGAACATGCTGCCATTTTCACGCAACGCACAAGAGATGCGTGAAAAAAAAACGCTCATGTACACAGACCCATTGAAATGAATGGGTCAGGATTCTGTGCGGATGCTATGCGTTCACGTCACGCATTGCACCCGCGCGGAAAACTCGCTCGTGTGAAAGGGGCCATTTGCTGTAAGGACAGCGTCCTGACAGCACCACAAAAAGCCCTTTTTAGGGCTGGTACATCAGTCTGCTTTTATTTTATATATATATTGCAGTTGCCTGCCCATGTGTGAGAAGCCGCAGGCCCACAGACTCTACTGTGTGCACACCACTCATATAGCGTGGCACAGTACCTTGCAGATAAAAAAGTAATTTAATTTTTACCCTTTAATATAATTGCAGTTGCCTGCCAGTGTGTGTCAGGCCCACACACTGTACTGTGCCCACTGCCCACCACTCATATAGGGTGGAACAGTACCTTGCAGATAAAAAAGTAATTTAATTTTTACCCTTTAATATAATTGCAGTTGCCTGCCAGTGAGTGTCAGGCCCACAGACTGTACTGTGCCCACTGCCAGTGCCCACCACTCATATCGGGTGGCACAGTACCTTGCAGATAAAAATCTCATTTAATTTTTACCTTTAATATAATTGCAGTTGCCTGCCAGTGAGTGTCAGGCCCACAGACTGTACTGTGCCCACTGCCAGTGCCCACCACTCATATCGGGTGGCACAGTACCTTGCAGATAAAAATCTCATTTAATTTTTACCTTTAATATAATTGCAGTTGCCTGCCAGTGTGTGTCAGGCCCACAGACTGTACTGTACCCATTGGCCACCACTCATATAGGGTGTCACAGTACATTGCACGGCGCACGCGCAGTGACCTGAAATTCAAACGAAGCGGACCGAGCAGGGGTCTTTTTCCATCTCCCGGTTCCAAAAATCTATTCATTACACTGGCCCTGGTCCTGATAAGGGAAAAAACTGAGATTAAATTGATAGGAATAGTACTTAGTTAACACTAGTTGCATTGGTGGCAAATTCCATTGCAAGTGCCCAAAATTAAAATGAAGCGGACAGAGAAAGCTTTTTTCTCTATCTCCCATTGCAAGGATTAAATTCAATACACGTCCCCTGATAGGGGACTTAACAAAGATTAAAATGGCAAGAATAGTAGTTCACACTATTTGTATTGGCGGCACAGTACATTGCGTGGCGCACGCGTAGTGCCCCAAGTTGGAAGTAAGAGGACCAACCAATCATCTTTTTCTATCTCCCGGTTCCTAAAATCTATTTGATACACGTCCCCTGATAGGGGACGTAACAGGGATTAAACTGATAGGAATAATACTACTTAACACACCACTCATATAAGGTGGCACAAAAAATTGCACGGTCCACGCGCATTGCCCCAATTTAAAGGAAGAGGACCGACCAACCATCTTTTTCCATCTCCCGGTTCCTAAAATGTATTCCATACCCCGGCCCCTGATAGAGGACAAAACAGAGATTAAACTGGTAAGAACAGATTTTTTTAATTTAAAAAAAAAGAGGACAGCCTCTGCGGAGCTGAGTATTTTTTGGCCGCGTTACTGAACGCTCATGCACAATGGCTGTAGGCTCATGTGTCCTTTTGCAGAGGTGACAAACCTGGTCAGTCAAACCCAAGGAAACATCATCGACCTCATCCCATATGCGTTTTTTCTGGAGCGTGCCCTGCGAAGAGTGCTGGATCAGGCCGTAGATGAGCATGAAGAGGAAGAGTTGTGGTCACTATCACCACCAGAAGCAGCCTTGTCATCGTCGATTGCTGGACCTGCGGCAACGCAGAGAGAGGAGTCTGAAGAAGAGGAGTCAGAGGAGGAAGGTGGCTTTGAGGAGGTGGAAGACCAATCACAGCAGGCATCCCAGAGGGCTTGTTGTCACCTTTTAGGGACCCTTGTGTTGTATGTGGCTGGGTGCAGGAAGAGACCTTCAGTGACGTCAGTGAGGACAAGGAACGAGACATGGCTAGCTTGGTATCCAATCTTGAGCAAATTGTGGAGTTTGCGGTTGTGAAAATGGACTGTTTGCAGTTGTTTGCGGTGCGTTAAATGGGGAATTTGGTCTGTCAGAGTTTGGTCTGTCACTGTGAAGCGGGCGTAACCCTTACACTACCTGATCGATACAACATCATACCTGATCGTAAACACACACTGGATGTTTTAAAGCACGTTATTCCAAACAATTTAGGAATGTTAGGTGATTTATGCCCTTTATGGATTAAAACCCGACTCTGCATCAACTACGTAATTTTCCATGGGAGTTTTGCCATGGATCCCCCTCCGGCATGCCACAGTCCAGGTGTTAGTCCCCTTGAAACAACTTTTCCATCACTATTGTGGCCAGAAAGAGTCCCTGTGGGTTTTAAAATTAGCCTGCCAATTGAAGTCTATGGCGGTTTGCCCGGTTCGCCGGTACGCGAACATTTGCGAAAATTCGCGTTTGCCGTTCACGAACGGAAAATTTTATGTTCGCGACATATCTACTGATATATTATATAACTTCATTCTTTCAGATATCTATATCTTAATCACAAGTAGTTTATACTGTAGTACAGTATGTATGAATGACATTTCACAAAACCCCACACACATGCCGCATAAAAAAAGTATAGATTTTTGGATATGTTGCAGATATTTAGGGATATAGACTATAGAAAGCAGGAGTTGTGCCAAGAACCTGGAATAGAACCAGGTGCCTGGGCACAAAAACCACAAGATTCAGTAGATGATCATCATAGCAAAACAGGTTCAATGAAGTTTCCAAACAAATTAGTTAACCTTTGCAAGAGGGTGGTCATATAACTTAGTACTTAAAGTGTGACCTGAGCCAGTACAGAAATCATTACATGTATGCTAGTCCTTTAAACCTGAAAATGTTGCATGAGAAGAGGATAGGAGTGGTAGTGGCCCTGATGATGGTGTATTCCCTTAGGCCATTGCTCCCTGGGGTCAGTACAGTGAAGGAGAGGCACCCTGGGTTCCCTCTGGGCATTCCCTGTAGCTATGTGCTTCCTGTATGATTGTGGTTTGGGAATGTCCATGGGGTTAATATCCATGTGGGTGTTAGGCAGGATACGTGTGGACAATCACAGACCAGGCCAGATGGAACTTTATAACAGTCTCTATTTACAGTGTGCAGGATAGTAGTTGAAGTGCATCCAGCAAATCTCTTTACACAGTGCAAAGTTCTCCTAGACGTCCAAGTATGAACTAAGCAGATGAGTATGGTACATACAATCAGATTACTTTGGCTAAAATACGGCATGTGCTATAGGGATCTGTGGCTAATAGCTGGTCTATTGCTACCATACCTGTAGCGTCCACTATTCTGGGGTGCATATGGTTTCTCATTGGCAGCAGGGTCTGAAAGGCTTTAAGTTGGGTTACCTTGCTGTCTCTCTCAGTGTAGCCATGCAAATCCTCCTTTTATAAGTCTTCTTGCTTTCATCTCCTGGTGCTTGTGGAGGTGATGGGGCTCCAGGGCTTGGAGCTGGAGTATGGGGGAGAGGAGCACATGGAGGTTTGCTCTCTTCCTCCTCCCTCTCTATATCTAGACTGACTGGACTCTTCTGGAACTAGGGACTGAAATCAGCCCACACCCTCAGCTCCAGAGAGGGCTGGACAAGGTGTGGCAGATGCAGCACAATGAATTGCCTTATGCGCTGTGGCATTAGAAGAATTTTGATATCTCTAACTTTTTAGTCCAACCAGACTGTTACACTGCTTTAAGTCTTCTAGCACCGTTCTATGAAAACAGTAGGCTTAAAGAGCACACCAAATGCTTAAGACAACTTCTTTATTAACTTCAACTTTTCTTCATATATAACACTGCCACCTCCACAGCAGATAATCCATTTACAAAACACATGTTGAATAAAGTATCACAAAATGGTGGTTCAACTATTCAAATTTGTCATTCAGCATAAAATGGTGGATATTTTTCTCTCTTCAGTATCTGTACTCTCACTTTAAGTTATTTAAGCACTTTATGATCTCTCTGAGAGGTATATCTGAGATTTAACCATTAGTTCTACTTGCTCTACTTGGTTTGCAGTTTGCTATGAACAGTTCGCAGATTGAATGCTTTTATGCATTTTTGTCGCAATTTGGTGGAACTGCAAACAAACACACACAACTGGTTCAGTATACAGCTCTTACCACAATACTAACCGTAGGAACATTATATAGCTGTTCTAAATGCGTATTTTGGCCTCTTTGCTTCCATAAAACTGAACTCTGACTGGAACTGTGTGTCTGTTCAGCTCCTCTCTTTGGTGAATAATGATTCCAGCTAGGGGATTTCCCACACATGCTCAGTGTGAGGCTGTCTGTGATTGGTCAAGACTTCTGCTCAGTGTGAGGCTGGCAGTCATTGGTCAAGACTCCTGGGCAGTAACAACAGTTTAACTCTATGCTTTCTGCTAATTTTGCTGTGTCATTAAGCTTACCTTACATTCATTTTACTTAATCTTAAAGAGGACCTTTCACCTAAAAAATCATAGTTCAATTATTACACTACCTTATAGTGTTGCTGCCGGTGATGCCCGGACACCTTTTATTTCTTCAAATGGACCCCCCATTCGCCCTCTGCGCTCCCCGTTAGTTTTGGCGCCTCATATGCAAATGAGGCATCTAGGTTATAGTAGGCGTCAATCTTTTAGTTGTGCTGGGCGGTCTTCACTTCTCCCTGGCTGAGAGCGCATCCAATTACAGCACGTGGCTCTTAGCCAGGGGGAAGGAGCTCAAGTTCTTGAGAGAACCGCGAGAACTTGAGCTTGCAGAGTTCCGGAACCTGCACCATCTTGGAGTCCCCAGCGCAGAAAAGACGACGGCAGCAACAGCAGCAGCAGCAGTATCGGCGTCCTGCAGGTAAGTATCAGAATCACCCCTAGACCAACGAGCATGATGTCTGCCGTCGTTTTCTGCACTGGGGACTCCAAGATGGCGCCGGCTCCGGAACTCTGCAAGCTCAAGTTCTCGCGGTTCTCGCGAGAACTTGAGCTCCTTCTCCCTGGCTAAGAGCCGAGCGCTGCGATTGGATGCGCTCGCAGCCAGGGAGAAGTGAAGATTGCCCAGCAGAACTAAAAGTTCAATGCCTACTATAACCTAGATGCCTCATTTGCATATGAGGCGCCGAAACTAACGGGGAGCGCAACGGGTGAACGGGGGGTCCATTTGAAGAAATAAAAGGTGTCCGGGCATCACAGGCAGCAACACTATAAGGTAGTGTGATAATTGAACTATGACTTTTTAGGTGAAAGGTCCTCTTTAAAGGCATATTATCTTTTCTGCTTCTGTGAACACAATATATAACTGTTACATGACATCCAAAACATGAATTCACTGTGAATAACTCTCTTTCTGTCTTTAACATTTAAACATATGAACTGTATTAAGGTTATTGGCAGGTCTAGCTATATACACAAAATAGCCGTATTAGAAACCTAGGACAGGTCTTAGCTGGCCAGCTACACAAGGATGGTTAACTCTTGCTGAGTGTGCATTACATTACATTAGCATTAAAAACAGTACAAACATTACAAACCAAATTGTAGATACATTCTTGCAGTGGGTTACTGCACATGTGGTAGAGCTTATATAAGGTAGCTAATGGTAAGACAGTAGAGATTGCATACCCCCTGAAATAAACTGGGCGGGCTGACGGCATGTGTGTAGGCACTCCATTATTTTCTATGGGAGTTCCTGAGATTGCTGAGAATTATCATAGAAATGAATGAAGCCGCTGGATGCATGCCCGACCAGCCAGTCCGTTCATTTCATAGGGCTTCAGGGGTAAGGGGCCCCTTTCTCGTGATTGTGTGGCTAGGGGATAACTTAATGTAACAAGAATACCTCTTTAAAAGAAGAATATGTACAATAAAAATTTTCTTAGGCTTCTGAAAAATATTTTGTTTTATAAAAAAGAATCAATCACCATAAAACACTCCACTGGAAATTCTGAACCCTGCATGCCTTCAACCAGCTGTCATGCCTGCACTGATTTATTTGCCCGCAGCTGAAAGGTTATGTTCTCTCTTGCTTCGTTCTGGGCCACTTTGTCCCCTTCTCTTTCTTTAACCTATCTTAATGGGCTATGGCTCAGACTCAGTATAGTGTTGCACTAGCAAATCCAATTTTAGCAGCTTATCTGTTACTCGGCCTCCTAGTAACATCACTGCTAACTGTAGTAGCCACTAGGAGTCCCCATCCTCTATATTGCCAATCTGAAATATGCTTGTGAATAATCACCATCTATCTGTACAACCAACCAACACATTGCAAATGATATACTTTCCCCAGCCTTGACAGTTAATCCACAAAATTATAAGCAAAATGTGAATGTGCTACCTTCGAGTTTTGCCATGGATCTTTCATTGTTAGTACAGCCCTCTTTACATGGATTGATAATCAGGACAGTTATTGTCAAGGAGCATTGCTAGGAGCACTCCCTCCCAATAAATGTCCTGGGTAAAGGTGTCGCCAATCACCTTATGAAAGACCAAATGGTCATTGATAGTCAGGGGAAAATATTGCTGATGCAGACCCGTAAATCATTATTTCTAGGCAGCGGATAGTGCTGTGATCTGTTACCTCAAAACAATTATTCTATATGGGGACAAGAGACAGAGTACAGGTGAAAGCATGGCTCCATTCAATGCAGCTCTCAGCTTTTTTGAGGACAAGGCAATTATCGGTGTAAGTGGGCGATGGCATACATTATGCACATAGCTCTCTAATATGCCTTTATGATAGATATATTTCTCTTTCTTCAGTTAAATGAGCTTTGATCTTTATTTACTTAAAAGCTATATCTGACATTGGGACATTGCTTCTCTCAAGTATCAGGCTAATTCTTGGTTGCATCTAATATGATACATTTTGATCTTGTTCCTTAATTTTAAATTTTAATTCATCCATCAATAAATAATGTGAGTGCTATGTCTTTGAAAGGGAAAATCTTTGAGTAGCAGCACTACATTCACTTTGTATATTACACATGTAAGGCCTATATCATTTGTATATTTATGCTCTTTGATGGGTTTTTGTTAAATAAGTTATGGGTTGATCATAAAATGTTCTCTTTACATTAAGTGTAATCTAGCAATTAGCATTTACTGCAAATGGAGGCTTGCAAAAAGCTGACATGCAAAGTTTTGAAAAGGCTCACATGGTGTTGAAATGTCTTTATGAACTAAAACTGTTACTAGAGCCTCTAGATTAACTTCAGGTGTAACGTGTAGTTGGTTACCATTTGAAGTGTATGCTGTCACTGGTTGCCTAACCAATTACGCATTTACCATTGGCTTCTGGATAATGTTATAAGACAAATCCCCATGATATAAATAATCGGAATATTAGATGTCAATGAGGAGTTCATTTATGTATAAGCACAAGATGGCAGGTTTAATGCAGATTAAAGAACTCTTATTTAATGCCTAGTATTCTTAATAATTTTGTCATGAATCGGATATGGATCCACTGTGTCACTTAAACAGATTTAGTTTGGGGGTTCTCCTAATAGAATCTAAGTGGTATTCACTATTTAACCCCTGTAAGGGGAAACACCAAGCCACTTCCTATTGGAATAGTCTTTATTCAAGTGACTACTGACCCACAAGGTTCAAAAAATGCTGGTGTGGAGTACAGAGGAATCAGCCAATATCGTAGTAAGAGAGAGGAAGAGGTCAGGGCAGGCAGAGATTGTGCAAATCAATAAACATTCTGAAGTCAGGATGTGCAGCTCAGGGTCAGAACAGAGATCAGCCAGAGGTCAAGTCAAGCAGCGAAGGGTTAAATCCAGGAAACAAGCAAAAATCTGCACATGGGCAGATGAACACAGAAACAACACACCTTTGAGGGACAAACTAAAACCAATTGCTTGGGGTATTCATAGCAACATTACCCTCCCCATTATGGCATTACGTTCAAATGCAAATAAAACAGAAAATAATGAAATTGCTATAATGGAAAGTCAAACGGAACACTTTAAAGCCTTTTACACTCCCGAGCAAAAGGGTAACAATGTTTTGAACTTTTGAACTTCAGGCTCCATATCTCAACATCTATTACAGCTTTGAACAGGAGACTACAATCATTTTATAGTCAATCATCTTGGCTATCTCATACATAAATTGGAATTGCAACTATAAAAATATGATTAGTTATACAGATTATTGTCCAACAACTGCATTATTGTTTTGCTCCTGGTGGTGGAACAATCGTTTTATTCTTGAATACTACAAATTACAACCTGTGCTCACATTCTCTAATAGCGAAAGTCACCGGTTCAACTCCAGGAGCAGCCATGAAGAAGATTTCCCAAGGAAAGAGAAACAGTATCATACAGCTCATCAATAGCGGTATCTTGGCCAAGAAAATTGCCAAACTGCATCATGTGAATACCATGACAATTGGAAGAATATTAAATGAAGTCCATCCATCCATTCCAAAGCCAAAAGGTGAAATATCAAGTCAACAAGTCAGCTCATCACAAGGTCTATCAGTTCTGGCATGACAAACACAGCATTGTAGGTGGCTCATATGCCTCATAATAGTGAGATCACAGACGTCCATGCAGGCACCAAAGAAGTAGAGGTGCTGGATTAGCCCCCACAGTCCGCATACCTCAACCCAATCGAACACTTGTGGGTAGAGTTGAAGAAAAATCTGTATTCATACCCAAGTGAGTCGACCAGAATGCACCAACATTGGCAAGTGTAGAAAGAGACCTGGGAACAAATTTTAGTTGAGACATGCTTGAATCTGATCAAGAGTAGTGTTGGGCGCGAATATTTGAATCAGCACTTCGAAAATTTGTGAATATTTAGAATATAGTGCTATATATTCATATTTTGAATATTCATCATTTTTTTTCCATCTGAACACATAATTACTCCCTGCTTCTAGCTTGTTCACGATGAGAAGGCAGCAATGTCTTTGTCTGAACTTAGCAACATCCCTAGCAACCAATAGGAAAGTTGCCTACCCCTTTAGTATATAAGAACCTCCCCAGCAGCTATTTTCAGCATTTTTTTTACAGTTATGAGAGAGACAGCAGTGTCATTGCTGTGCATTGTGTTTTGCTGTCACATTACATTAGATAGTTAGTTAGTTAGTTAGTTAGTTAGTTAGTAAGTTAGTATAAATAGTGATATAGTGTAGCTGATTCCAGGTTCCAGTGCAGAATCTTAGGTAGGGTGATAGGTTCTGCTGTCCATATATACATGTTACAGTGCTGTGATGTCACAAGTTCACAACAATACTTAGTGCACCAATCAGTAATATTTAGTCAGACCTGCTAAAATGTGAAGTTGCCCATATTGTGCAAAAATATGTGCATCAATTGCCGATTTGCGCAGTAGCGAATATATTGGAGAACACTATCTGCATGTAAAGCTATTGTAATGTTCTGCTGTGCCAACCATTTTATCCAGTCTCAGGAAACTTCTAGCAGCTTGAAAAATGTAGCAAAAGTGACCCACGCCTGTATTGCGAGCTCAATACGCAAATATTACACTGCCGATTTTCGCAATCAAGATAATAATCGCGAATTCTTGAAATTGCCCCTGCTGCTCATCACTAATCAAGAGCATGCCCAGAAGGATTCATGTAGTGTTCAAAGCCAAAGGTGGATATACAAAATAATAACATTTTTAATTTTAAGATCAAAACAGTAACAATGCAGTTAAATGACAAGAATCTGCATAAATAATCATATGCTAAATAGTTGCAGATCCAATTTATGTATTAGATAGCCAAGATGATTGTCTATAAAATGATGATTGGAATGCTATAACGAAAAGGGAATACGCTAATGTGAATCCCCCTTATGCATCTTCGTACAGATAACCCAAAGTGGCCAGCCATAGGCTGTAGAAGATTAGTGGGCATGCACTGGCCCTTTAAGATCTGGAGGGTATGTGCATGCATCCTACAGGTACAGCAGAAGCAGTCCTCAGCCTTCATTGAAGTGAGAGAAGCTGGCCAGGCCCACCAGGTAGGATGAAGGGAAGGCCGGCATTAGAAGATGTGCCATAGCAGGTAGAAGATGTGGCCAGGCCCACTGGGAGGAGAAAAGCAGCAGTGGGCACAGACCATCAACATAAGCCAAAAGGAAGTATGTGAGTTTGTAGACAAGTTCCCAAAAATGTGTCTGCAGGCATCATGTTTTAGGGCAGGAGAAGATTAGCAGAGTGACATATGGTTTTGTGGGAAAAGAATCAGCTAGAGATGAGCGAAAATCTCAAAAATTCTATTTGTCTGCTTTGCCGAATTTTCCAAAAAGAATTTCACGTTAAAAAACAGCTATTTCCTGGCTGCAGAGACCCTGTATAGTGGTATACACTGTGACTTGCTAAAACACGCATAGGGAGTCTGCTGTGGTAGTAAAAAAACACTGTGAGTCAGTATGACACGCACATGCCAGGTGTTGCTCTTAAAATCTCTGCACACTTCACTTATTTGGTCAGTTACAGGGCCAAAACTGACCAAATAACTCAAGTGTGAACTCAGCCTTACAGGTCGATGTTAGCGTCATACAGAACCGTGCAGAGGCCAAGGATCCTACTGTAGCGTGAAAGAGCGCACTCATTTTGCACCGTCGTCAGCTGATTCCACATAGATGTCTACAGAACCTGTTCTAATAAACGCTTATACAAGCCCCTTGACAGAGTGGAGAGGGTGTCAGCAGTAAGTTTGTGTTATTTTGGCCTTCCCCTGATCCGTCAGAACAATGACCCCCCAAAAAAAATGGATCCTGTCTGTTGAGCATCTGCCTTCACTCGCTCAGCATTTGGTCAGTAATCCATCAGTATTGCTAAAGCCAAAACAAAAACAGGAGTGGACCCAAAACAGAGATGATATGTGAATGGAATATTTGCATGTCTTCTGTGTTTTGTACTCATTCCTGCTTTCAGCTAACAAATCATAAGCTAATTCTGATGGGACCACACAGGCCTTACAGCTGCTACACAGACAGGATCTGTTGTGCGTCTCATTTTTCCTTCCTTTTGACAGATCAGAAGAAGGGGCAAATAAATGATGATGTCAACTAGGCCAAAAAAGGCAAAATAGTGTCCCAGTCATGGAGTGGGGATGTTGAGAGAACAGCTTGAGAAGTCCACAGAGTGGCCCAATGACATAGTGATAAGGTAACAGCAGCATGAGGAGAACACAGAGTGGCCCAGTGACATAGCGGGGAGGTGGCAGCAGCAGCAGCATGAGGAGACCACAGAGTGGCCCATTTACATAGTGTTGAGGTGGCAGCAGCATGAGGAAGCCACAGCGTGGCCCAGTGACATAGTGAGTTAGCAGCAGCAGGAGGAGGCCACAGAGTGCCAAGATGACATAGTGTGGAGGTGGTGGCAGCAGCAGCAGCATGAGGAGGCAACAGAGTGGCACAATGACAGAGTGTGGAGGTGGCAGTAGCAGCATGAGAAGACCTGAGTGGTGAGGTGGCAGCTGCATCAGGAGACCACAGAGTGGCCCGGTGACACAGTTGGGAGGTGGGTGGCAATAACAGTACCCGCTGACAATGGAGGGTGTAAGAAGTAGCACTTAGCACTACTGGCCTGGTAGGCCTGGCAGGACAGCTTTTCCAGATAAAACTCGGCCAGTTGCAGCCACAAATCCAGTTTGGCTGCCCAGTAGTCCAGCGGATCTTCAAAATGGGGTGGCAAGGTGCTGTTCAAGTATGCCACCACCTGCTGGTTCAGGTTCTGCTTCAGGTCTAGCTGCTGCTGCTGGTGAGTCGACTCTAGAATCAAGCTGCTGCTGATGGAGCTGGTACTGCTCCTACCCAGCGGCCAACTAAATACATAAGATGTCTCTATAGTAGTTCAGTTTGTCCTCCCTTTTGGCCCCCATTTTGGACCGGTAGCAAGGAACCAACAAGGTGGAGAGCCAGAAGTCATCCCTCTGCCGAATGGTGACAATTCGGCTGTTACTACCCAAGCAAGTGAGCATGCAGCGGGCAATTTGCGCAAGTGACTCAGAGGGACTCCATGCCTCCATCTCCACTTCATACTGCCATGGTGTGCCTGGGTCATCTGCCTCATCTTCATCATCTCCCTCTTTCTCCTCTGCCTGCTCCTGCACTGCCTCTCCTGTCACCTGTGTAGAAAAAACACCCATTTTGACACACATTGCTTGTGTTCAAATGTCCTCCTCCACCTCCAGTTCAGCCCCCACAGGGCTCATGTGGCCATGAGATAGAGGCGCCACCTCTCCAGTCCCCTGAGCAGCCAGATGTACCAGCATCTGTTCCAGGATATGAAGCAGTGAAATGACGTTGTTCATCCCGTAGTACAGGCAACTGACAAATAACGCGTCTTCCTCAAAGGGCCTGAGCAAACGGCAGGTGTCACACATGAGCTGCCACTGGCTGACATCGAAGTTACACAGGGGAGTACGCTTGGATCATCAAACAATCATTTATGGCCTTTCTCTGTAGTCGGTCCAACATATGAAGGGTGGAATTCCAACCAGTGGAAACGTTGCATATCAGCCTATTTTGGGGGACCCCGTTCTGCAACTGCAGCTCAAGGAGGGTGTGCTTGGTGGTGCATGAAAAGTTTCCAGGCCATTTTTAGGATTTCTTGCAGATGGGTAGTAGACTTCAGGAACTGCTAGATAACCAGATTGAACACATACGCCATGCAGGGCGCATGGCTCAGCCCTTCTTGACTCAGCGCTGACACCATATTCTTCCCATTGTGGGTCAGCATGGTTCTGATTTTAAGGATTCGATTTCTTGATGCATCACATGGAGCAGTTCCTCACCTGTGTGACTCTGTTAGCCCAGGCAAACGAGGTGCAGAACAGCGTGACACCGCCGTGCCCTGCACATGTGGTATGCTGGAGGAGCACTGTGAATTGTCCATGCGGTGGAGGCTGAGGACATGGTGGAGGATGAGGAGGCAGAGGCGGACATTGTCACAGGACCAATGGCGTGAGAACGTGTAGGAGGAAGAGGCATCACCTGGCCAAGTTGCTGGTTTGGCTGGGCAGGAACCACATTTACCCAGTGGGCCGTAAAGGACATATATTATCCTTGACCGTAGTTACAACTCCACACGTCGGCGCTGCCGTGCACCTTGGCAGACGCCGACAGGCTCAAGGACTGGCCCACCTTCTATTCTACATATCTGTACAGGGCTGGTACTGTCTTTTTGGCAAATAAATTACGGCTTGGGACTCTCCATCCTGGCTCAGCACAATCCATCAGTTCTTTGAAAGGTGCAGAGTCCACCAATTGGAAAGGGAGGGACTGCAGCACCAGCAACTTGGCCAGGACCATGTTCAGCTTCTGCGCCGTTGGATGAGTGCACGTATACTTTTGTCTCTTGGCAACCGCTTCGGTGATCGATTGCTGACAGAATGATTGATGAGGAGTAAAATGGCGAGGAGCAGCAGTATCAGAACCGATAGATGATGGGAAGGACAGACAGGTCCATTTGACTGAGGTGGTAGAGCCTTTACTGCCTGAAATCGGGTGAGTGCCATTGGGTGATGCAGCGGTTGCTGCGGCAGGCTTGACCACCACATTGGAGCCACGGTTCTCCCAGGCCACTTCATGGTGACGCTGCATATGTTGACGCAGGGCACGTTTGGCTCCCGACCTACTACTACTGCCACCCTGCTGCCTCCTGGCCATGCTGGCGACTTGCTGGCTCCGCCGCTGCCTCACGTGAAAGCTGCCACCCTCTTCTCCCGATGATGATGAAGCCCCTAATTCACCCAGCTCCCAAGTGCGATCAGCTACATCATCATCATCGAGTACTGTCTGCATGTCACTGATGTCCTCCTCAACAGTCTCCTCATCACTACTTGCCCGCCTACTGGAACAAGCGGCGGATGTCTCCTCCACATCCTAGCTGGCCTTTAGTAGCTCGTCCTCGCTGTATAGTGGAGGTGATCCCACAGCATATAATAATTCTCTGGCTGAGGGAACAGAAAAGGACAGAGGCAGGTTGTCACAAACTATGGATCCGATCGCTCCAGATCCCACAGCTGTGACGTAGTGGTCTGTGACGGAGTCTGCGCACACACAGAGACCTCACGTGACCGGGGTATTGCCTTCCGGCTAACACCCCCCCACTACACTTCGGTAACTGCCACCACGTGGGTTCCCGGTCCACGAGCCGACTATCCGGGTCATTCACTGTCACACAGATCAGTGGATGAGCCGGATATCACTTACTGACCAACCGCAGTCAATCACCCCCAGCTACAATTCCTAAATGCACTTTAACTAACTATCTGGTAACGTCTCTTCAAAGGCAAGGTACGTTGTTCAGCAGCTTAGAATATGGAAGACTTCGCCATTTAGATTTTATAATCTTTAATAAGAGGTAAAAAACAGTGCGTACAAATCTAATGAAAAATGACTATAAATCTATACAATAATAATAACAATATAAATAATCACGACAGTTCAAATAAAAGGGAAAAAGATGAAAGAATACTTAATTTCTCTGGAGGGTTTCAGATAGTCGTTCATATGCCCTTTTAAAATCCTTGCAAAAACCCGTTCAGTATGTATCAGGGGAGACCCTCAAAGTTCTTCTGATACAGGGATATGCCGTCAATGTCCAATTAGGTGTCTGGTGATGTTCCATGGGTCTCTCTCCTCCGTCCCCGTACACAGACTTTTATGAACTCTCACATGGGCAGGAGACTTACTCCTGTCAGCCAATGGCAGCAGAGTGACTGGGAAGCCTAGGGATTGGCCTCCAAGTGTTTTATGACCCCATCAAAGTTCAGTTCATACAATGAGGATTATACTTAAGCCCGTATCCCCCTGATACATCAGCATATTTTTATAAAGAATACATATTTGCAATCCTTATTTATTTACACACAGAATGAGACCACACACGGTAATGCTGGGACCTGTGGTTCTTCTACCACCCATAGGTCAGCTACAGAATCACATCCTATGGTCATATTTGATACCAAATTAACCACAATACTCTGTAGAGCCTGGATCTGGTGTCAGAAAGGGCATAAGTGGATTCATACCTAAAATATGAAAGTGGACTGGTTTTATGCCCAGAGCTAATTAAGGGCTATTAGTTCTCCTCAAACCAGACCTCAAAATTAATGACGTCACGCTCCAGCCAGGCTTGACAGTGAGCTGATCTTTATCTTATAGGGCAGGATGAGCTGGGGCCTGGTATAGCCTTTATGACCTTTTATAGCCGGCCTCAAAGAGTAGTGGTAATAAAAGTGACCATCTATTTCATACTGGCCGGTGGTGACCCAGGCTTCAGGAAGGTGAGAGTTCACTGTCTTTTACATATGCCAGAAGCATACAAAATGGCTACCCAGAGGAATTATGTATTTATGCCGGCACACCTCCCTCTTTTAAAAGGTTGCCTGGGGAAATGGCCACAAGCCTATTCCATAGCAACCTAGCAGTCTCCGGCTGATTCTCCCTGCCGCGACAACCCGTCGGCATTTCCATGTAAACTACCTTTTCTGTGCTGCACGGTGAAGTTGTACTGCTGCAAAATCAGGCTCCATCTCAGCAGTTTCGCATTGTCTCCTGCGAGACGTGCCAACCAGCTGAGGGGATTGTGATCGGTGATCACTGTGAAATTGCGTCCATAAAGGTAGTGTTGTAGCTTTTGCAGGGACCACACAATAGCTAAACACTCCTTCTCTATTGTGGAGTAGCTGGTCTCCCTGGCCAGTAACTTACGGCTCAGGTATAGTACAGGATGCTCCTCCCCGGCTGGGTTCACCTGACTCAGGACCGCACCCAGACCAAAGGCGGAAGCATCCGTGTGGACCACAAACTTCCGAGTGAAATCTGGGGCCTGAAGCACAGGAGCACTGCCTAGTGCATCCTTCAAGGCCTGGAAACCTTGCTCACATTCAGGCGTCCATGACACCATCCTGGGAAGCTTCTTCCTGGTCAAGTCGGTCAGAGGCTTTGCCAGGGCACTATAGTTCTGGATAAACTTTCTATAGTACTCGGCTGTCCCCAGGAAAGACATAACCTGCTTCTTGGTCAGAGGGGTGGGCCTCAGTGTGCCTCCTCCTACTCTGTGTCCTAAGTAAGTGACCTCATTCATGCCCAGCTGGCACTTGCTAGGCTTAACAGTTAGTCCAGCCGCAGCAAGTTTGTCCAGTACTTGCGACAGGTGCACCAGGTGCTCCTTCCACGTGGGGCTATACATGGCAATGTCGTCTAAATAGGCGACCGCATGTCACAATCTATGGATCCGATCGCTCCAGATCCCACAGCTGTGACGTAGTGGTCTGTGACGGAGTCTGCGCACACACAGAGACCTCACGTGACCGGGGTATTGCCTTCCGGCTAACACCCCCCCACTACACTTCGGTAACTGCCACCACGTGGGTTCCCGGTCCACGAGCCGACTATCCGGGTCATTCACTGTCACACAGATCAGTGGATGAGCCGGATATCACTTACTGACCAACCGCAGTCAATCACCCCCAGCTACAATTCCTAAATGCACTTTAACTAACTATCTGGTAACGTCTCTTCAAAGGCAAGGTACGTTGTTCAGCAGCTTAGAATATGGAAGACTTCGCCATTTAGATTTTATAATCTTTAATAAGAGGTAAAAAACAGTGCGTACAAATCTAATGAAAAATGACTATAAATCTACAGAATAATAATAACAATATAAATAATCACGACAGTTCAAATAAAAGGGAAAAAGATGAAAGAATACTTAATTTCTCTGGAGGGTTTCAGATGGTCGTTCATATGCCCTTTTAAAATCCTTGCAAAAACCCGTTCAGTATGTATCAGGGGAGACCCTCAAAGTTCTTCTGATACAGGGATATGCCGTCAATGTCCAATTAGGTGTCTGGTGATGTTCCATGGGTCTCTCTCCTCTGTCCTCGTACACAGACTTTTATGAACTCTCACATGGGCAGGAGACTTACTCCTGTCAGCCAATGGCAGCAGAGTGACTGGGAAGCCTAGGGATTGGCCTCCAAGTGTTTTATGACCCCATCAAAGTTCAGTTCATACAATGAGGATTATACTTAAGCCCGTATCTCCCTGATACATCAGCATATTTTTATAAAGAATACATATTTGTGATCCTTATTTATTTACACACAGAATGAGACCACACACGGTAATGCTGGGACTTGTGGTTCTTCTACCACCCATAGGTCAGCTACAGAATCACATCCTATGGTCATATTTGATACCAAATTAACCACAATACTCTGTAGAGCCTGGATCTTGTGTCAGAAAGGGCATAAGTGGATTCATACCTAAAATATGAAAGTGGACTGGTTTTATGCCCAGAGCTAATTAAGGGCTATTAGTTCTCCTCAAACCAGACCTCAAAATTAATGACGTCACGCTCCAGCCAGGCTTGACAGGAGCCAATCTTTATCTTATGGGACAGGATGAGCTGGGGCCTGGTATAGCCTTTATGACCTTTTATAGCCGGCCTCAAAGAGTAGTAGTAATAAAAGTGACCATCTATATCATACTGGCCGGTGGTGACCCAGGCTTCAGGAAGGTGAGAGTTCACTGTCTTTTACATATGCCAGAGACATACAAAATGGCTACCCAGAGGAATTATGTATTTATGCCGGCACACCTCCCTCTTTTAAAAGGTTGCCTGGGGAAATGGCCACCAGCCTATTCCATAGCAACCTAGCAGTCTCCGGCCGATTCTCCCTGCCGCGACAACCCGTCGGCATTTCCATGTAAACTACCTTTTCTGTGCTGCACGGTGAAGTTGTACTGCTGCAAAATCAGGCTCCATCTCAGCAGTTTCTCATTGTCTCCTGCGAGACGTGCCAACCAGCTGAGGGGATTGTGATCGGTGATCACTGTGAAATTGCGTCCATACAGGTAGTGTTGTAGCTTTTGCAGGGACCACACAATAGCTAAACACTCCTTCTCTATGGTGGAGTAGCTGGTCTCCCTGGCCAGTAACTTACGGCTCAGGTATAGTACAGGATGCTCCTCCCGGCCTGGTTCACCTGACTCAGGACCGCACCCAGACCAAAGGCGGAAGCATCCGTGTGGACCACAAACTTCCGAGTGAAATCTGGGGCCTGAAGCACAGGAGCACTGCCTAGTGCATCCTTCAAGGCCTGGAAACCTTGCTCACATTCAGGCGTCCATGACACCATCCTGGGAAGCTTCTTCCTGGTCAAGTCGGTCAGAGGCTTTGCCAGGGCACTATAGTTCTGGATAAACTTTCTATAGTACCCGGCTGTCCCCAAAAAGACATGACCTGCTTCTTGGTGAGAGGGTGGGCCATTTCGTAATGGCTTCCACCTTCTCTATTTCAGGCCTCAGTGTGCCTCCTCCTACTCTGTGTCCTAAGTAAGTGACCTCATTCATGCCCAGCTGGCACTTGCTAGGCTTAACAGTTAGTCCTGCCGCAGCAAGTTTGTCCAGTACTTGCGACAGGTGCACCAGGTGCTCCTTCCACGTGGGGCTATACACGGCAATGTCGTCTAAATAGGCGACCGCACATTCTTCTAGTCCTTCCAGCAAGTCATTCACCAGCCTTTGAAAGGTGGCTGGCGCATTCTTCATCCCAAACGGCATTACAGTAAATTCGTATAAGCCGAAAGGGGTGATGAAGGCCGACTTCTCCTGAGCCTCCGAGGTCAGGGAATCTGCCAATACCCCCTGCTCAGGTCCATGATTGTCAGGTAGCTGGCTCCTGCCAACTTATCTAACAATTCATCAATCCTGGGCATGGGGTAAGCATCCGAGGTTGTGATGGCATTCAGTTTCCGATAATCCACACAGAACCTGGTTGTCTGATCTTTCTTCGGGACCAGAACCACCGGTGAGGCCCAAGCGCTGTGGGATTTCTGAATGACCCCGAGCTGCTTCATCTCCTCAATCTCCCTCCTGAGGTCTGCCTGGACCTCCATTGAGACACGGTAGGCGGACTGCTTTGTGGGAGCATGTGTACCTGTGTCCACATGATGGACTGCAAGGTGTGTCCTCCCGGGTTTCCCTGAAAAAGTGTCACGGTGAGCCGTCAACACTTCTAAGAGCTGAGATCTCTGCTGGGACGAGAGTTGAGGGTTGATGGTTAAGTCCACCTCCAACTCTCGAGTGTCAGCTAGCAAATCTAGTAGGGGTCAGCCTCCTCCCTTTCGGGCAGGCTGCAAACCGGCATAACATGTGGCGTTCTCTCGTGATGTTCCTTGAGCATGTTGACGTGGAACATCTTCTGTCTCCTACCTCCCTCTCCAAGGCCCACCACATAATTTACCTTACTCAGACGTTTGACAATGGGGTACGGCCCGTCCCATGCAGCTTGCAGTTTGTTTTGCCGCATCGGCAGCAGGACATAGACCTTCTGCCCCTCCTGGTAGATTCTCTCTCTGGCAGTGCGGTCATACCACTGCTTCTGTTTGCTTTGGGCCTGCGCCATATTCTCCTGTACCAGACCTACAAGCGACTCCATTTTGTCTCGGAACCTGAGGACATAGTCTACTACAGAGACTTCCGTTCCGGCAACCTTGCCTTCCCAAGACTCTCTGATTAGGTCTAGGGGACCTCTTACTCGTCGACCATACAGGAGTTCGAAGGGCGAAAACCCGGTTGACTCCTGGGGAACCTCTCTGTAGGCAAATAGTAGGTGAGGTAGATATCGTTCCCAGTCCTTCCCTTGCGCCTCCACGAACGTCTTCAGCATCTGCTTCAACGTCCCGTTGAAGCGCTCACAGAGGCCGTTTGTTTGTGGGTGGTAAAGACTGGCTACGATATGGTTCACCTGTATTTTCCTACAGAGCCCCTGCATTAGTTCCGACATGAACTGAGGTCCTTGGTCGCTGAGAAGCTCAGCTGGGAACCCCACTCTCGTGAAGATCCCCAGCAGGGCGTCCGCAACCTTGTCCGCCCTAATGGAGGATAACGCCACTGCTTCCGGGTAGCGCGTCGCGTAATCCACCAGGGTTAATATGAACCGTTTACCCGAACTGCTGGGGATGGCCAGTGGACCAATGATGTCCACGGCCACCCTCCTGAAGGGTTCATCAATTATCGGTAAGGGATTCAATGGGGCTCGGTCTCCTGCTTTGCCCACTCGCTGACAGGTGTCGCAGGACCTGCAGTAATTGGCGACATCTGCCCCGATGCCAGGCCAGAAAAAATTCTGCATCACCCGGGACTTTGTTTTGGTTATTCCCAGGTGACCAGCTAAAGGAATCTCATGAGCCACTTGCAGTAATTGTTCCCTGAACTGTACAGGTACAATGAGCTGCCTCTTGAGTGGCCCCACACTACTGTCACTGTGGGAAGTGTTTTCCTTATACAGTTTCCCATTGTCCCAATACACTCGGTATTTGTCTCCCTCAGTGGGAGGGCTGGCAGCTAACCCTCTTAGCTGCTCCAAGGTAGGGTCATCTCGCAGGGCCTGCTCAAAGGCGGCACTACAAGTCCCAGCCAGCTGTCCTGTGGCAAACAGAACAGCAGCTGAGGCTCTGACGCGGTTACGTCCACGGGGTCTGATCCGGTGGAAGGGGACACTTCCACTTGCTCTTTCCCAATGGAGCGTTCCGCTGCAGCTTTTGCAGCCCTGCGAGTGACGGGCAAAACAGGCACAATAATATCATCACATTTAACATTTGCACAACTGGAATCAGTTAAACACATATCCGCTACCTGTGTACATACACCCGCCATCCCCTCTACATCTCCTGTCGTAGGAGAACTGCTCCCACACACCCCACCTCCCGCCTCCCGCGGTCCATCCCCAAGGTTATCTGATGTTACGCAAACATCCTTGCACAGTACCTCGGTATGTCCCGGGACCTCTGTAGGGACGGGTGAGCCCGGTGTGCTTCCAGGGGGCACATAGCACGAGACCAATCGTCCTAGGTCAGTGCCTAATAAAACATTTGTGGGGATCTCCGCAGAGACTCCCACCTCCCTTACTCCA
This sequence comes from Bufotes viridis, assembly GCA_033119425.1. Lineage (NCBI taxonomy): Eukaryota > Metazoa > Chordata > Amphibia > Anura > Bufonidae > Bufotes > Bufotes viridis. The sequence continues at coordinate 344,285,149 of CM065590.1, forward strand.
CTCCCAGCCCCCCAATCAAGGAAAACACGAGCTAGGGGAACATTAGGGCTCACCCCCCCAACTCCCGTGATGGTGAGGCTTTTGCCGGGAATAAGGTCTGCGTCATCCACTAGTTCAGGCCGAACTAGGGTGACTTCGGCTCCCGTATCGCGGAAGCCTGTGGTGCACCGGTTGCCCACAGTAACCGACTGTAGGTTGTCTGCGGTGTGTCTTGCAGCTCCACTCACCAACAGCACAGATGATGGGTTGCTGCCAAGCTTGCCAGGGGGTGCTGTCCTCTTCTCCGGACACGAGTGGCTGAGGTGTCCTGGCTTGCCGCACGCATAGCACTTGCGCACGTCTGTCGGTGCTGACTTGACTCCTTCGGGTCTTTGTGCAGGCCTGTGAAAGGGTCGCTTGACAGGAACCGACAAAGCTGGCCGGGAGGAAGAAGCAGATGAAGAGGTTCCTCCCAGGCGGGACAGAGTGTCTTTGAATGCCCGAGTGCTAGGCATGGCGACATATTCATCGGCTAACTCAGCCGCCTCTCGCGCACTCTTTGGCTTGTGCTCACATACATATTTTTGCACATCCGTGGGGCAATTGGAGACAAACTGTTCCCGGACCATCAGATCAGCCAGGGACTGCTTGGTGTCCTCTGTGAGGGGATCAGACCACTGTTGGAAGGTGGTCTGTAACTTGCCCAGATGGTCCATAAAAGTATCTCCAGGCCCTCTCCGCAGGGACCGGAACCGTAAACGGTAAGTCTCTGGAGTCAGCTGGTACTTGACCAGAATAGCCTTTTTGATGACCGCGTAACTGGTACGCTCTGCTAATGGTAGTCCGACCAGGGCCTCCATAGCTTTGCCCTTCAGGGCGGACATTAGGTGTCCCGCCCACTGCGGCTCTGGTACCTGGTACTGCTGGCATGAGGTTTCAAACGCATGCAGGAAAAGATCAATGTCACAGTTCTCAGACTCCATCACAGGCAGTTTTGGCTTGATCATCAGGGATGGGCCTGTGGATGCAGCCTGCCGGTCGGACCCCTGAAGCTGTACTCGGGCCATGTCCAGTTCATGCCTGCGGGCAGCTTCCCGTTCTGCAGCCTCAAGCTCAGCCTTGCGCTCTGCCCGACGTGCCTCGAGCTCAGCCTTGCGCTCTGCAGCCTCGAGCTCAGTCTTGCGCTCTGCCCGACGTGCCTCCAGCAGCCGAAAATATAGGTCCGGGTTACTGAGCATTAGCTGGTCCAGACCATTTTGGGATGGCATAGAGACAGAGTTATGTCCAGCTAGAGGACTGCAAGCCCCAGCAGGCTGTCCTCCTCCCAGTTCATCATCCTCATCCTGGAAGGGGTTATCTGGCTCAGGGGCCCCTGAGCGTCCTCCAGTCTCTGAATCCTGCAGGGATAACTCTTGACTCCTCCATGCACATAACTCCTGGATAAGGACAGTCTTATTTTTCCCATATATTTCGATGCCTTTGTGCTCACACAGAGCTGTGATATCAGACACGCTCATGACGTCATAATTCACGGATTCGGACATTATTGCCAAATAAAAGATAGGACAGAAAACAAGAGAGAGGGGAGGGTACTGTCGTGAATTATTATTCTATCAAAACTAATGCACTGTGCTTCGTCTTCCAGAATTTTTCAATCCTTTAGTACAGAGTTATGGACATAACTTCATGCACTAATATTCTAAGCATACAGAACATCCCGCAGCTGCCAACCAGTTGTCACAATCTATGGATCCGATCGCTCCAGATCCCACAGCTGTGACGTAGTGGTCTGTGACGGAGTCTGCGCACACACAGAGACCTCACGTGACCGTGGTATTGCCTTCCTGCTATCACCCCCCACTACACTTCGGTAACTGCCACCACGTGGGTTCCCGGTCCACGAGCCGACTATCCGGGTCATTCACTGTCACACAGATCAGTGGATGAGCCGGATATCACTTACTGACCAACCGCAGTCAATCACCCCCAGCTACAATTCCTAAATGCACTTTAACTAACTATCTGGTAACGTCTCTTCAAAGGCAAGGTACGTTGTTCAGCAGCTTAGAATATGGAAGACTTCGCCATTTAGATTTTATAATCTTTAATAAGAGGTAAAAAACAGTGCGTACAAATCTAATGAAAAATGACTATAAATCTACAGAATAATAATAACAATATAAATAATCACGACAGTTCAAATAAAAGGGAAAAAGATGAAAGAATACTTAATTTCTCTGGAGGGTTTCAGATAGTCGTTCATATGCCCTTTTAAAATCCTTGCAAAAACCCGTTCAGTATGTATCAGGGGAGACCCTCAAAGTTCTTCTGATACAGGGATATGCCGTCAATGTCCAATTAGGTGTCTGGTGATGTTCCATGGGTCTCTCCCCTCTGTCCTCGTACACAGACTTTTCTGAACTCTCACATGGGCAGGAGACTTACTCCTGTCAGCCAATGGCAGCAGAGTGACTGGGAAGCCTAGGGATTGGCCTCCAAGTGTTTTATGACCCCATCAAAGTTCAGTTCATACAATGAGGATTATACTTAAGCCCGTATCTCCCTGATACATCAGCATATTTTTTATAAAGAATACATATTTGTGATCCTTATTTATTTACACACAGAATGAGACCACACACGGTAATGCTGGGACTTGTGGTTCTTCTACCACCCATAGGTCAGCTACAGAATCACATCCTATGGTCATATTTGATACCAAATTAACCACAATACTCTGTAGAGCCTGGATCTGGTGTCAGAAAGGGCATAAGTGGATTCATACCTAAAATATGAAAGTGGACTGGTTTTATGCCCAGAGCTAATTAAGGGCTATTAGTTCTCCTCAAACCAGACCTCAAAATTAATGACGTCACGCTCCAGCCAGGCTTGACAGGAGCCAATCTTTATCTTATGGGACAGGATGAGCTGGGGCCTGGTATAGTCTTTATGACCTTTTATAGCCGGCCTCAAAGAGTAGTGGTAATAAAAGTGACCATCTATATCATACTGGCCGGTGGTGACCCAGGCTTCAGGAAGGTGAGAGTTCACTGTCTTTTACATATGCCAGAAGCATACAAAATGGCTACCCAGAGGAATTATGTATTTATGCCGGCACAATCAGGGCCCGGGCCATGCCAACTAAGGGTTGTGTCTCACAAACCCCCCGACTCTTGGCTGGGGGTGTTTGTTGTCACTTGGGAACAAGTGAATGACCGAGTCAACCCTTCAAGACTCGGTGTGTTGCGGGTCAAAACACAACTAGCTGACACTGAGAGCTCAGGCCTCTGGTAGTGACCCCTGCTGCCATGCCCACTTACTCTGCTGTGATGTGTGTCTGCACTAGAAGCATTTAGGCCTCTGCCCCTCCCCTGTGCAGGGCCTGTCACTTCTCTGTCTGACATACTGCTAGATCAGATAAGTAAATAAAAAGGAAATGAATACACCCAGAAAAAGGCTGTAATTTTGTCACTTCACCACGCAACAGCAAATAATACTTTTTATTTGCCACTAATACACTCCAAAAAGGCTTTAGAACATATAACTGCACCGCTGAACGACAAATAATATTTTTTTGTGCCACTAATGCACTCCAAAAAGGACTCTAATTTAGTCACTTCACCACACAACTGCAAATAAGCCCTTTTTTGCCACTAATACACGCCAAAAAAGGCTTTAGAACATATAACTACACCGCTAAATGGCAAATAATATTTTTTTTGCCACTAATACCAGTCAAAAAGGGCTGTCATTTTGTCACTTTCCCGAACAATGGCTAATAAGACTTTTTTTTTTTTTGCCACTTAGCAAAGGTTTGCTGGAATTACAGAGGTATCATCTATTGCAAACCTAAAAGCAGCAGTATAATGGCAATTTGGATCCTCAGTCAGTGCAGCAAGGTGTAATAGGATTACTCCTATTACCCAGGCTGTACACTCCCCTATTGGACCCTGTTCTCCTTTTATAGTGTGGAATAATTCCTCCCTATCCTTTCCCAACACTTATAATGCTCTTTCCCAGAACTTCTATTCAACAAAATAAAAGTTTTCAAGTCTTTCCTAGTACTTTCCCTAGGGCCTGCTGACGTCTCGCCCTGCACTAGGTACACTGGAAAATAGTGAATCCAAGATAGCTGAGGCTATTTATAGGGATATAATTGGCTGTATGCTTTGGCTATATGCATGGCATTGTGGGTGACACCTCACTCCCAGAGTTCTTTGCTCCATGTCCTAACATGTGCAGCAGCCATTTTAGGGAAAAATGCGATTCGTTACCACAAAGCGTGAGGAAATTCGTATTCGGTGCGAATCAAATATTTCCAGAAATTTGCATGGAATTCCACTTTGTCAACTTTGATTCACTCATCTCTAGATTTTTCACATAATATTCGCAATAAATTCTCGAATTCTCGAATTCGCAATCTCCAGTCATTAATTTCGCAATTGCGCAAATTGGCACTAATGATGCAAATTTTTTGCGCAATACCTGCAAATTCACATTTTATCTGGTCTGAGTAGATATTACTGATTGGTGCAGTAAGTATTGTTGTGACATCACAGTACTGTGTCTAACAGAGACACTAATCCCTATCACAGCACAGTAATTCCTATCACACTAACACCCTGCACTGGAACCTATCAGCTACACAAGTGATACCCAACCTATGGCCCATGGGTCAAATCCGCCTGCGAAGCTGTGTCATGTGGCCAGCGCAGTGACCGGAGGCCTTGGACTTTTCCCTGCTTTTTATCAGGGTTCACTGTGAACGGCACAGACAGCGCAGCGATGCTGCCTGTGGCTAAAATAACCAATAGCGAAGATCCGGACAGCAAGGAGCTTTTGCTATTGGTTAGATTGGGTGGGTGCTGGAGCGATATAGCGCCCTGCAGTAGGGGAAGTTGGCGATAGTTGGAAGGAGGAGGGGCCGGCTCTCGGGGGTGGCAGAAGCAAAGAATGCCAGGCGCGCTTCGCAAGCAACCCGAGAAGCATGGTGGCGGAGTCGCTGAAGCCTACAGCCTAGATAACCAGATGTATCTGCAGAAGAAGATGACAGCACAGGGTGCAATGTATCGATGTGTGTAATGTATGTAGTGCAGTGTGTGATCATTATACACATACATCATTCACATGTATACATCACATACTGGACTATATACATCATACACATGTATACATCACATGCACCAATCACAGTAATAATGGCCAGGTATGTGCCCTCTTCACAGTAGTAATGCTCATACAAGCTCCCTCACAGTAATAATGACCAGATATGTGCTCTCTTCACAGTAGTAATGCTCACACGTGCCGCTCACTGTAATCATGGCCATATGTAAACTCTTCACAGTGGTGATGCTCACACGTGCCCCTCACAGTATTAATTGCCATATGTATCCTATTCACCACAGTAATGCTCACACGTGCCCCCTCAAAGTAATAATGGCCAGATATGTGCTCTCTTCACAGTACTAATGCTGACAAATGCCCCTCACAGTAATAATGGCCAGATATGTGCCCTCTTCACAGCGGTAATGCTCACATGTGCCCCTCAAAGTAATAATGGCCAGATATGTGCCCTCTTCACAGTAGTAATGCTCACACGTGCCCCCTCACAGTAATAATAGCCATATATGTGTCCTCTTCACAGTAGTAATGCTCACACGTGCCCCTAACAGTGATAATGGCCAGATGTGTGCCCTCTTCACAGTAGTAATCCTCACACGTGCCCGTTTACAGTAATAATGGCCAGATATGTGCCCTCTTCACAGTAGTAATGCTCACACGTGCCCCTCACAGTCATAATGGCCAGATGGGTGCCCTCTTCACAGCGGTAATGCTCACACGTGCCCCTCACAGTATTAATGGCCATATGTATCTGCTTTACACTAGTAATGCTCACACATGACGCTCACAGTAATAATGGCCAGATATGTGCCCTCTTCGCAGCAGTAATGCTCACACGTGCCCCCTCACAGTAACAATGGCCAGATATGTGTCCTCTTTACAACTGTAATCCTCACACGTGCCCGCTCACAGTAATAATGTCCAGATATGTGCCCTCTTCACAGTAGTAATGCTCACACGTGCCCCCTCACAGTAATAATGGCCAGATATGTGCCCTATTCACAGTAGTAATGCTCACACCTGCCCCCTCACAGTAATAATGGCCAGATATGTGCCCTCTTCACAGCGGTAATGCTCACATGTGCCCCTCAAAGTAATAATGGCCAGATATGTGCCCTCTTCACAGTAGTAATGCTCACACGTGCCCCCTCACAGTAATAATGGCCATATATGTGTCCTCTTCACAGTAGTAATGCTCACACGTGCCCCTAACAGTCATAATGGCCAGATGTGTGCCCTCTTCACAGTAGTAATCCTCACACGTGCCCGTTTACAGTAATAATGGCCAGATATGTGCCCTCTTCACAGTAGTAATGCTCACACGTGCCCCTCACAGTCATAATGGCCAGATGGGTGCCCTCTTCACAGCGGTAATGCTCACACGTGCCCCTCACAGTATTAATGGCCATATGTATCTGCTTTACACTAGTAATGCTCACACATGACGCTCACAGTAATAATGGCCAGATATGTGCCCTCTTCGCAGCAGTAATGCTCACACGTGCCCCCTCACAGTAACAATGGCCAGATATGTGTCCTCTTTACAACTGTAATCCTCACACGTGCCCGCTCACAGTAATAATGTCCAGATATGTGCCCTCTTCACAGTAGTAATGCTCACACGTGCCCCCTCACAGTAATAATGGCCAGATATGTGCCCTATTCACAGTAGTAATGCTCACACCTGCCCCCTCACAGTAATAATGGCCAGATATGTGCCTTTTTCACAGAGGTAATGCTCACACGTGCCCCTCACAGTAATAATGGCCAGATATGTGCCCTCTTCACAGTAGTAATGCTCACACGTGCCCCTTCACAGTAATAATGGTCAGATATGTGCCCTCTTCACAGTAGTAATGCTCACACGTGCCCCTCACAGTAATAATGGCCAGATATGTGCCGTTTTCACAGAGGCAATGCTCACATATGCCCCCTCAAAGTAATAATGGCCAGATATGTGCCCTCTTCACAGTAGTAATGCTCACACGTGCCACCTCACAGTAATAATGGCCATATATGTGTCCTCTTCACAGTAGTAATGCTCACACGTGCCCCTCACAGTAATAATGGCCAGATAAGTGTCCTCTTCACAGCAGTAATGCTCACATATGCCCTCTCACAGTAATAATGGCCAGGTATGTGCCCTCTTCACAGTAGTAATGCTCACACCTGCCCCCTTACAGTAATAATGGCTAGATATGTGTCCTCTACACAATAGTAATACTCACACTTGCCCCTCACAGTCATAATGGCCAGATGTGTGCCCTCTTCACAGTAGTAATCCTCACACGTGCCCGTTTACAGTAATAATGGCCAAATATGTGCCCTCTTCACAGTAGTAATGCTCACACCTGCCCCCTCACAGTAATAATGGCCATATATGTGTCCTCTTCACAGTAGTAATGCTCAAACGTGCCCCTCACAGTAATAATGGCCAGATATGTGTCCTCTTCACAGCAGTAATGCTCACACATGCCCCTCACAGTAATAATGGCCAGATATGTGCCCTCTTCACAGCGGTAATGCTCACACATGCCCCTCACAGTATTAATGGCCATATGTATCCTCTTCACAGTGGTAATGCTCACACGTGCCTTTCACAGTATTAATGGCCAGATGTATCCTATTAACCGCAGTAATGCTCACACATGCCCCCTTAAAGTAATAATGGCCAGATATGTGCACTCTTCACAGTAGTAATTCTGACAAATGCCCCTTACAGTAATAATGGCCAGATATGTGCCCTCTTCACAGCAGTAATGCTCACACGTGCCCCTCACAGTAATAATGGCCAGATATGTGTCCTCTTCACAGCAATAATGCTCACACATGCCCCCTCACAGTAATAATGGCCAGATATGTGCCCTGTTCACAGTAGTATGCTCACACGGGCCCCCTCACAGTAATAATGGCCAGATATGTGTCCTCTTCACAGTAGTAATGCTCACACGTGCCCCTCACAGTCATAATGGCCAGATGTGTGCCCTCTTCACAGTAGTAATGCTCACACGTGCCCCTCACAATATTAATGGCCAGATATGTGCCCTCTTCACAGTAGTAATGCTCACACCTGCCCCCTCACAGTAATAATGGCCAGATGTTTCCTCTTCACAGTAGTAATGCTCACACGTGCCCCTCACAGTCACAATGGCCAGATGTGTATCCTCTTCACAGTAGTAATCCTCACACTAGTGTTGAGCGCGAATATTCGAATTGCGAATTTTTATTGCGAATATCGCAACTTCGATAATTTGCGAATATTTAGAATATGATGCTATATATTCGCTAATTCGAATATTTGCCATTTTCCAATATCTGAAAAGCGAAAACATGACTTGTCCCTGCTTCCTTCTTGTTGGCCAATGAGTCATTGGGCCACAAGCAAGTTAAGCAGGAAGGAATCATGTTTTCATTGTAAATGGGAATCCATCAACCCAACTCTGGCGTTAATTCTCAATGCGAGTATATGTTCGCATCGCAAATTAAACGTAGATCTGGGTTCCTCATGGTTGTTGCTAGAAGATGATTGAGAATATAGTGCTATATCCTCAATCTTCGTCAATTATAGCAATGCAACCGTTAGGAGCTCAACTCAAAGTTTAATTCGCGATGCGAACATATACTCGCATCGCAAATTAAACTTTGAACTGAGCTCCTAATGGTTGGTTGAACTTGCTACTTACTGGAATATAACGAAGATTGTGAATATAGTGCTATATATAGCAGTATATTCGCTATCTTCTCTATATTCGACCCAACAAGCTAACCTAATAGTATACTGCCCTTATACGGTGCGATTCACGCGCATATGTAATTGCCGATTTTTCGCACTACACAAACTATCTTACATACAGAGGACAATTATAAATCAGTAATGAGAATTGTTACTGTGATGTATAATCTGCCTCTTCTTGTAGTAAACTGTATTTTACATCATGCGAAAAATCGGCAATCACCTATGCGCATGAATCGCACCGCATAAGGGCAGTATTATATTGGATTCATTCAATGGGTTGTCTTGGTTGGTCTACTCGAATAGACGAATATTGCGAATATAGCACTACATTCGCTATTTTCTTTATCTTCGTCTATTTGACCCAGCAAGCCAACCTAATAGTATACTGGCATTATGCGATCCGATTCACGTGCATATGCAATTGCCGATTTTTTCGCATGACGTAAAATACAGTTTCCTACATAAAGAGGCAAATTATACATCACAGTAACAATTTTCATTACTGATTTATAATTGTCCTCTGTATGTAAGATAGTTTGTGTCATGCGAAAATTCGGCAATTACATATGCGCATGAATCGCACCGCATAAGGGCAGTATGATATTGTGTTCATTCAATGGGTTATGTTGGTCTACTCGAATAGACGAATATTGAGAATATAGCAGTATATTCGCTATCTTCTCTATATTCGACCCAACAAGCTAACCTAATAGTATACTGCCCTTATGCGGTGCGATTCACGCGCATATGTAATTGCCGATTTTTCGCACTACACAAACTATCTTACATACAGAGGACAATTATAAATCAGTAATGAGAATTGTTACTGTGATGTATAATCTGCCTCTTCTTGTAGTAAACTGTATTTTACATCATGCGAAAAATCGGCAATCACCTATGCGCGTGAATCGCACCGCATAAGGGCAGTATGATATTGGGATCATTCAATGGGTTGTCATGGTTGGTCTACTCGAATAGACGAATATTGCGAATATAGCACTACATTCGCTATTTTCTTTATCTTCGTCTATTCGACCCAGCAAGCTAACCTAATAGTATACTGGAATTGTGCGATCCGATTCATGCGCATATGCAATTGCCGATTTTTCGCATGACGTAAAATACAGTTTCCTACATAAAGAGGCAAATTATACATCACAGTAACAATTTTCATTACTGATTTATAATTGTCCTCTGTATGTAAGATAGTTTGTGTCATGCGAAAATTCGGCAATTACATATGCGCATGAATCGCACTGCATAAGGGCAGTATGATATTGTGTTCATTCAATGGGTTATGTTGGTCTACTCGAATAGACGAATATTGCGAATATAGCAGTATATTCGCTATCTTCTCTATATTCGACCCAACAAGCCAACCTAATAGTATACTGCCCTTATGCGATCCCATTCACGCACATATGTAATTGCCGAATTTTCGCATGACATAAAATACAGTAAAGAGGAAAATTATACATCAGTATTCAGTAATTAGAATCATTTAGAATGCAATATTTGCATTTTTGTAACTGCGTAGGGGCATCAAGCTATTTTCATACAGGTTTTGTTTGTTAGAATTTTCGAATATGTAGAATATAGTGATATATTCTCTCCATGAGAATTTTTTATTTTTTTTTCTCTACAATGTATGAGGTGACTCATCATTATTATTTTCCCTCCCTTCTTCTAGCTTGAATAGCCAATGAGAAGGCTTTGTCACAACTTAGCAACATCCCTAGCAACCAATAGGAAACTAGACTACCCCTTCACTATATAAGTGACGACATCGCCCAGCAGCCATTTTGTGGTGTTGGATTTGTTGGAGCTTGGAGCTGTGTTATTTTGTCTGCTGTGCATTTTATATCATATCGATTTAATTTATAATATTCTAGTTAGTTAGTTTCAGGTAGTGATTAGGGAATAGTGTAGTTTAGTTTTATAGCTGATAGGGTCGAAATAATTTGAGATAGTTTAGTAGTTTAGTAGAGTTAGGAGAAAAATATAGTTAGTGTTAGGGCCTAGTGTAGCAGGCAGGGTAAAGTGTAGGGCATTGAGTTAGGTAGGTATCTGTAATATATAATATAGATAGATAGATAGATAGATAGATAGATAGATAGATAGATAGATAGATAGATAGTGCTTGATAGTTTAGGTTAGGTATTAGGGCTACAGTTAGGGAATAGTAAAGTTTATATTTTTCAGGGCAGCATGTAGTTTAGGTTAGTTACTAATATAGTATAGTGTAGGGTCTATCTGTCTGTTTTGTCTGTCAGTTAGTGTCCGTCCAGTTAGTGTATTATTTTTATTTATTTTTTCCATTATTTGTTAATTTTAAAAAGTGTTTTAGTCTAAGTTAGTGTCTGTGTTAGGCCTCATGCACACGACCGTTGCCTGCCTCCGCGTCCGCTCCTCCTTGAAATTTCGCGTCCGTTTTTTTTGACGGATCCGATTTTTATGGCAGATCATTGTAAAAATGCCTATCCTTGTCCGCGACCGTGAAAAAAATAGGACATGCACTATTTTTTTGACGGAATGAAAACACGGATCACGGAAGCGGAAGGAAAACGGTTGACCATCCGCATTTTTTGACGGACCCATTGAAATGAATGGGGAAGCATCCTATCCGTGAAAAAAAACGGAACGGACGCGGAAACAAACAACGGTCGTGTGCATGAGGCCTTAAGTTTAAGAAAAATAAATAAATAGAAGTTTTATATGTTCTTTGTTTAGTCTAGTTCTGTCTGTCCTCCGTTAAAAAAAAACTTTTTTTTTTTGTCTGTGTGTCAGTGTCTGTCTTAGGTTTAAAAACAATAAAAACTACAAAAAAAAGTTTATAGGTTTACGTGTTTTGTGTAGTTTTTTCTGTCTTACGTTAAAAAAAACCCGTCTTGTAGTCTCTGTGTGTCAGTTACTGTTTGTGTTAGGTTAAAAAAAGAGTGTACGTTTTAAGTGTTTGGCATTTAGTGTAGTTTTGTTAGTCGTTCGTTAAGAAAAAAACGTTTTTTAGTCTCTGTGTCAGTTAGTGTCTGTCTTAGGTAAAAAAAAAAAAAGTTTTAAAGTTTTATGTTTTTTGTGTTTAGTGTAGTTTTGTCAGTCCTCCGTTAAAAAAAAAAAAAAGTTTTTTTGTCTCTGTGTCTGTTAGTTTAGTCTTAGGTTTGATAGCTTTACGTGTTTAGTGTCGTGTGTTACAGTTTTCGTCCTTTCATTTTACACCCATCATCCCCACCCCAATAAAGTTTTCCCCTAATCCCCAGTATGAGTGTACCGGGCCGTGCAGGCAGTCGTGGGCGTGGTCGGGGTAACAGGGGAGTTGGTTCCCGCGCTGGACCACTCCCAGCACGGGGCCGCTCATCCAGCCACTGACAGGCAGGCGCAGGTGGCAGGGGTGTCCGTCTGATCCGTGACTTTTTCACAAGTGGCAGCCGGCCCATAACTTCCCAGGATGCAGAGGATGTCTTTGCTCTTGTGGCCGATTCGAGTGCCACGGAGTCCTCTGCCCCGGCTGCCAGCAACTGCAGCACACCGCCTCCTGTAGAACCAACCCCCAGCTCCCAAGAATTATCCCCTCTCATGTTTGAAGAGTTTGAGACTGAGAGGGACATCTTGGCGGAGGCAATGTAGGAGGCGGAAATACTGTTCAGCCCTGAGGATGGGCAGGACCTGTTGGAAGGGATTGGGGATGAGGAGGAGGAGGGGCCTATAAATCCCCCTATGAAATCCCTTCCAACTGGTGCAGGTGGTGTTAGCCACACAACCCCTGCACCTATTCAGACCCAGGCGCTAGCAAGGGGACAGCGGAGCCCGGTCAGGGGCTCCATGTCAGCTGTTCCCATCAGTCCACCACAGGTTGGCCTTGGGTCTGACATATCAGGGGGTGAAGAGGAGGGTGCACCCGAATGGGTGCCACCTCCTTTGTCAGGTGACGGCAGCACCGATGAAGGTAGGCACCCGAGGCAAATGGTGCGCCAGGTCACCAGGGAGCCCAGTGTCAGGGGCTCCACTGGTAATGGCAGCAGGAGTAGGCAGCAGCAGCCAGCTCCACCTGTGCGCACCGAACCACTGGCGGGAGTGGGAACAGATGCGGGGTGGTCAAAGCAGCAGCGCCACCAGCAGTGTGTGGGAGACAGCAGCTCCTGCCACTGTACTGCAGCCACCCCAACCCCTTCCACCAACTCATTCCCACTCCCCGCTCCCTCTAATAGAGGTACTGGTACCGGCAGCCATACCTCTGCCTCCACTGCACCCTCCTCAGCCGTCCGGCGCCAGCCATCTATTGCAGATGCTTTTGAATGCACCGCGCCCTACGCCCCCGGGGACCGTCGCGTGTGTTCACTCAATGGGCTCCTGGCAAGGGTTATCGCCCAACATCTGCTGCCTTACAATCTGGTGGATAGCAATCCATTTAGGCAGATGTTGGAGCAGGCCCAACCCAGATGGTGTGTCCCCAGCCGCCATTACTTTGCCAGGACCGGCGTCCCTGCCCTTCACCAGCACATTGTGCGGAATGTATCCCTGTCGCTGGATCATGCTGTCAGCGACAGGGTGCATCTCACAATGGATGCCTGGACCAGCAGGCATGGGCAGGGACGCTATATAAGCTTCACAGCCCATTGGGTGTCCCTTCGAGGCGCCGGGGAGGGATTGGCGGCATCTGATTTTTTGGTGCCGCCCCGGGGTGTCCAGGGGAGAACTGCTGCTCTCCCGCAAGCCACTGTCTCCACAGCTGCTGAGCCCCCCAGCAAGCATCCCCGTTGCTACGCAAGTGTGGGGCACGTCCGCTGCCAGGTCGTGCTCCAGCTTGTGAGCTTAGGGGACCGGAGACACACTGGACCTGATGTTCTGTCCGCACTACAGGCTCAGGTTCAGAAGTGGCTGACACCCCGAAGGCTCCAAGCAGGTATGGTTGTCTGTGACAACGGCAGCAACCTACTCGCCGCCCTTCATGCTGGCAGTCTGACCCACGTGCCCTGCATTGCACATGTCCTCAACCTAGTGGTACAGAAGTTCCTTCGTACGTACCCAGGGTTGAGTGACATTGTGCTGAGGGTACGTAGGATTGCCAGCCACTTCAGACGCTCCCCAACTGCCGAAGAGTCCCTGTCCAAACTACAGAGGGACAACAGCCTGCCCCCCCACAGGCTGATTGTGGACAGTGTGACGCGGTGGAACTCCACCGTCCACATGCTGGAGAGGTTGTGGGAGCAGCGACGGGCGGTGAGGGAATACCTGCTGGACCTAGGCACTTCAGGGCCATCACACCCACTCCCCTACATCACCAATGCGGAGTGGGGGCAGATACAGCAGGTCTGCCACGTGCTGGCCCCATTCGAGCAGGCGACAAAGATGGTCAGCGGGGAGCATGTTGGTCTGAATGACGTGCTCCCCCTAGTGTTCCTGCTGGATAGGACACTAGATCGCCTGCTCGAAGCTGGGGAGAATGCCTTGGTGGAGCAAGATGAGGCGGCCTTGCTCCACCAGGACCAGGCCCAGGACGAGGAGGAGGAGGAGGAATCAGTGTACGTCCAGGAGTCTGGGCCTGGTCAGGAGGGAGAGCCGGTGCTGGGGGGGGCACCGTTAGTCCGGGGGTGGGGCATCTATGAACGGGAGCAGCAGCATGAGCAGCAGGAGGACCAAGAGGTCATGGTCCTGGGCAGTCGTGAAGAGTCACAGCGGGCTGTGCTCTTCCCCATGGCTGCCCATATGCTGCGATGCCTCTGTAGGGACCCCCGGATCAAAAATTTTAAGGAGAGGGAAGACATTTGGTTGGCCACCCTTTTAGACCCTCGCTGCAAGGGGAAACTGGAGCAGTTCATCCCAGCCAGCCGGAGGCAGGCCCGTCTCGAAAAATTGCGGGTCTGTCTTATCCACTGGCTGGAAGAGGCAAACCCTCGGCCTAAAGCTCCAGTTCTCCGCGCACATCTCACCCAGCAGGCGGATGGCACCAGCAGCACCAGCCGAGCAGTTGACCTTCTGGGTGAGATGAGGCTCTTCTACCAGTCTGCGCGACCCAGAACAAGCAGCAGCAGCATCAGTCACCACCAGCGGCTGGCCCGCATGGTGGCAGACTACATGGGGTCGGTCGGTGCTTCTGACAGCATGACCACCGACGACCCCATGGAGTACTGGGTTGCCAGGCTGGACACCTGCCGTGAGCTCGCTCAGTATGCGCTGGAGTTACTATCTTGCCCCCCATCCAGCGTACTGTCTGAGCGGGCATTCAGCGCGGCAGGTGGGGTGGTCACGGACAAGCGGACCCGTCTGTCCACAGACTCCGTGGACAGACTCACATTCATTAAGATTAGTGTTAAGCGAACAGTTCGAGCATCGTTCGGGTTCGTACCGAATTTTGGGGTGTCCGGGACCCGAATCCGAACCCGGACATTTTCAAAAAAGTTCGGGTTCAGTGTTCGTCGATTACTTCCCGCTTTCTGAAGGGCTGCACAGCAGCCAATCAGCTAGCGTTTTAATTCTTGCCCTAAGAGCCCATCACAGCCATGCCTACTAATGGCATGGCTGTGATTGGCCAAGTGCAGCATGTGACCCAGCCACTATTTAAGCTGGAGTCACGTAGCGCCGCAGGTCACACTGCTCTTACTGGTGTAGGGAGAGGACGCAGCTTCTGTCAGGGCGAGATTAGGCAGGTTAAAGTCAGCAACAGCACCTAATGAACGTATCGATCTACAGCTAAGAATCATTGAACTTCTGCTAGTTACTTGCTCACTGGTTTTTAGGCTGCACAGAGCGTTTTTCTGTCACTTATTTTCTGGGTTGATCGGCGGCCATTTTGTGACTTGTGGTGCACCAGAAGAAGCTGCCACCAAGTCCATCAATCCATCAATATGTGGAAATGTGGAAAAGTTTTGTCTCCACGCCACAGCTAACTGCACAACCACCTGATACGGAACGTGTTAGCAGGAGGCAGCATTTCACTAACATGGTTGAACAGTACGTCTGCACACCCCTCCACGTACTGACTGATGGTTCGGCCCCATTCAACTTCTGGGTCTCCAAATTGGTCACGTGGCCAGAGTTAGCATTTTATGCCTTGGAGGTGCTGGCCTGCCCGGCGGCCAGCGTTTTGTCTGAACGTGTATTCAGCATGGCAGGGGGCGTCATTACTGACAAACGCAGCCGCCTGTCCACAGCCAACGTTGACAAGCTGACGTTCATAAAAATGAACCAGGCATGGATCCCACAGGACCTGTGCCTCCCTTGTGCAGAATAAACATTTAGAACTGCCTCCCCATCAACCATGTATTCTTGTACTCCGGGGCACTTCTTTATTGAATCCTCATTTTTTTTACTTTACCATGATCTTGCGGTGCAACCCAAAGTTGAATGAACCTCTCCTCTGTCTGGGTGCTGGTCCGAAATAACTGAGAGTGGCCTTCTCCGTTGGTGGTTGATATGACGCATGATTCCTTGCTGTGGGACCTCTCTCCTCTGTCTGGGTGTTGGGCCGAAATAACTGAGAGTGGCCTTCTCCGGTGGTGGGTGATATGACGCATGATTCCTTGCTGTGGAACCTGTATCCTCGGTCTGGGTGCTGGGCCTAAATAACTGAAAGTGGCCTTCTCCAGTGGTGGGTGATATGACGCATGATTCCTTGCTGTGGGACCTCTCTCCTCTGTCTGGGTGCTCGGCCTAAATAACTGAAAGTGGCCTTCTCCGTTGGTGGTTGATATGACGCATGATTCCTTGCTGTGGGACCTCTCTCCTCTGTCTGGGTGCTGGTCCAAAATAAATGAGAGTAGCCTTCTCCGTTGGTGGTTGATATGACGCATGATTCCTTGCTGTGGAACCTGTATCCTCGGTCTGGGTGCTGGGCCTAAATAACTGAAAGTGGCCTTCTCCAGTGGTGGTTGATATGACGCATGATTCCTTGATGTGGGACCTCTCTCCTCTGTCTGGGTGCTGGTCCGAAATAAATGAGAGTGGCCTTCTCCGGTGGTGGTTGATATGACGCATGATTCCTTGATGTGGGACCTCTCTCTTCTGTCTGGGTGCTGGTCCAAAATAAATGAGAGTGGCCTTCTCCGGTGGTGGGTGATATGATGCATGATTCCTTGCTGTGGGACCTCTCTCCAATTGATATTGGTTAATTTTTATTTATTTTATTTTATTTTCATTCATTTCCCTATCCACATTTGTTTGCAGGGGATTTACCTACATTTTGCTGCCTTTGGCAGCCCTCTAGCCCTTTCCTGGACTATTTTACAGCCTTTTTAGTGCCTAAAAGTTTGGGTCCTCATTGACTTCAATGGGGTTCGGGTTCGGGACAAAGTTCGGCTCTAGTTCGAATCCCGAACCCGAACATTTTCGGGAAGTTCGGCCGAACTTCTCGAACCCGAACATCCAGGTGTTCGCTCATCTCTAATTAAGATGAATGAGTCCTGGATCGGCAGTGACTTCATGGCCCCCGCTGTCGGTTCAGGGCGCTGAAGGGTCCCTTGTCCATCCCTCTCCTTTGCTCTCCCTCCCAAACTCTGTTGTTTTTTAATTGTTCCCTCTGTTTTTAACTTTATATGAATTACTTTTTTTATTTATTTATTGATATTTATTTGATCGATATTTTTTGTCTAGTTTGTATCATGTATATATTAATTTAATTTTTTAATTATGAATTTGTTTTGAACATGTTGAGTTACATTTGGGCCTTTAAACATAATGTCTGCTGCTGCCTGTGCTGCTGAATTTGGCCATGCTACATGTGGCCATGATAATAGACCACTTCTGAAATCCTGGTTGGGAACTGAGAACATGACCTAGCAGCCAATCCTTTACAGCTTTACAGTTTAAACACTCCCCTACGAAATTCTCCCCTCTGCCTGTGATACAATTACCTTACACAATGGGTTGATGTAACTATCACAGGCAGGAGAATACATAGTTTTAAATGTCTTCTGTCCTGGAGACAACAGAGGAGTCATTCAATTATCTCTCAGGACAAAGGGAAATCGCCAATACACATGTGGGGACAATAGGACAGACATCACTACTTAATACACAATGTCCCACCCTTTACAGTACACACAGACATTTAACATATCCCCAGATGGCTTGGATCTGAGCGCTCAGTATATCCAAACAGCGCTCAGATGCCACAAACACAGTCAAATCACCATGTGGTTTAATTTTAGCATGGGCTGATGAGAGGGGCCATAATCCTGGGTCAAGATCAAGAAGCTGGCAACAAGGCTTCTCAAGCACCCATTGGCCAGGTTGGTTCCGCCACACTGCCGTTGATCCCACTGCCGTTGATGCTGCTGCTTGTCATGACAATTTTGACTTACATTTGATCCTTTTAACATAACGTCTGCTGCTGCCTGTGATGCCGAATCGGGCCAAGCTAGATGTTGCCCTGATAATACACCACTCCCTAAATCCTGCCGTTGATGCTGCTGTATGTCATGAAAATTTTGAGTGACATTTGATCACACAAGGAATAATCATAGAGTCCAGACCTTCACACTTTTTTTAAAGTAAAATTTTGATTGGGTTATTTAATTTTGTATTATAAACTGGAAGTGTACTTACCTGCCAGTGCCTGGCGTTATTCTGCCTAGTTACAAATGGAAACTTATGAGTCAGCATTCTAGTACTGTGTTAACTCTAGATGCTGTATGTCCTGATCGTGCGTAGACAACCATCATGGACCTGATTTTATCTTTTGCACTTTAACAAGTATAGAATTATGAATTCTCTTAACCTGGTTTGCATGCTTCGTTTTCTCGCATGTGCTCAGCTTATTTATGTATTGTCAATATTTCGACATAAAAATATTTATTTAAATAATCGTTTTAAAAAGACATTTTAT
Source organism: Bufotes viridis (assembly GCA_033119425.1). Lineage (NCBI taxonomy): Eukaryota > Metazoa > Chordata > Amphibia > Anura > Bufonidae > Bufotes > Bufotes viridis. The sequence continues at coordinate 344,303,802 of CM065590.1, forward strand.
CTAGCGTTGTTTGGCTTCATTCACAAAATGAAATGATTTCACTTTATTTTATTATTTTTTATTTTAAATTAAGTGTGGTTTGGGGTGGCTATGTTGTGGTTCACGCTGTAGCACAGTGTGGACCGCATGTGGCTTTCCCTTGTCAAAAGGTCTTGTGCAGTTGACATTGTAAAGGACTGATTGATGAACCTACGAAAATTTATATATTTTATTATTATTTTATTTTTTTTGTTGTCACACGGATTTAGGATCCAACACGGTGTTGTCTGTCGTTCTGGGAGGGATGGCTGACTTCCGTGTTGACCTCTCTACATGGTTGGGTGTGACTGGCGTTATACTCATCCGTGTGGAAATCCGGTTTTGTGAATGGAGCCGTGTAGCAACATGTAAATATGTATAGGTTCTTTTCTTGTTTATGTCACTTATTGGCAATTATGTAATGAGGATTTGCACATGCTAATTATATATAACCACTGCTTTAAGATTTTAAGTATAAACTGTGTACTATATGATGTTCTTGGAGACATGTCACCGGTTAGAGAATTCATATAATCATAGTCATGTAATCAATCATATGTTTCTATGTGTACGGCGGAAGCAATGCTTCAACATGCAAATTATTAAAAAATTGGACGCTATCGAAGAACCATGCTGGTTAGTTCTTACCCCTACTATTTTATTGTTCCAACATTGTTCCTTCTTTTTGTTTTATAGTTCTGATAACAAGATTTGATTGTAAAGAAATTTTTTTTAATTTGTAATAGTTTATAATATAATTTGATAAATCAAACAAGGTTTTTTGTAGGTATTATTACTCTGTTCAAGTTTTGTATTTTAGTAGTTAATTGTTTGATGAAAAAATACATTTATTATTCACGATAATTTGAAATTTATGTTACTACATAAAATAATTTAGTTACTAGGAAAATTAACCAAAAAATTTATTTTTAATGTAACTCTGGACTATTAGAATACTTTGCTTTGTACTTAATATTTAATACACAACCATTACCAATGACTACTACTATCGTGATCCATTTGAGTTATATGTAGGCCTCATACTACCCTATTTCTATATACCTGCGGATGCTGTATGTCAGAATACTGATTAGTTTGGGAATGTACTCTAGGGGCATTTACTAAAAAAAAAATGTTTAACCATTATAGTGAAAACTTTAAAGTTTATTAATTTAAAAAATAAATAAAATAAACAAAATAATTACAAAAAAAATAAAATAAAACAATTGCAAAAATCTTATTAGGGCAATGCCCTCATAGCTTGAACCATATTTTTTTAGATCCCCCACGTCCTTGGCATGCTTCTCCTCCATTTCTCTCATGCCATTTGAGAACTGGAGCTTCATCTCCCGCATCTTCCGGAGATGATGCTCCCGGAAGGCCTTCATTCCAGCCTGGTGCTCCCTCTCCATCTTCCTTATTTTTAGGTCCATTTGTTTTAATACTGTAAAAAAATAAAAACAATAAATAAAATAGACGGTGTCGTTTCTGAAGAAACCACATGATGATGGCTTAAAATCTGATTGGCTGTTGGTGGCTCCACCCACTTTTTTGAATTTTAATCCCAGTCCTCCAGTGACCAACTTTGCAAAGTTTGAAGACTGTGACAATAAAAGTCTAAGAGCAGCGGCAGTTTGATTTCCCACCTTTAAACAAATGCCTGAAATTTGATTGGGCAGTGTAGACTCCACCCACTTTTTAACGTTTTCACACTGAAGTCAACAGTGAAAATTTGTTTGGTTGTTTGTGGCTCTGCCCACTTTTTAATGTCCCCCAAATTTGACACAAATTTTCAGGGTGACCCCATGAATAAGTGACACAAGTCTGGTGACTTTAACTTGAAAGCTGAAGGAGTGACAAAACAATAGTTTTCCTATGAAAGTCGATTGGACAAAATGGGGTCTCCGGGGGGCCGCTCCAGGGGCCCGGACGGTGGGATCGGTTAACAAAGCACAAGCAAAGTTTGTTAATTGTACTCCTAAAACTGTGGGAGGAGTAGCGTTGGCCAATGGTAGGAGTTGGCCAATGGTATCTCCGCCCACTTTGGGGTGCCCCCCCCCCCAAATATACCCATTTATTTGGGTTGACACCAACAATATCTGGTCCGAGTTTGGGGAATAATCATGGCTGCTCGGTATGTCTCAATGGGAATGTGGGAATGTATGCCTCGGTGAATCAGTATGCCTGTAACAATAGGTTTCAGGGAGGATTTCTTTAGAAATTATTTGGGTCCTGGGTTTTAATAGTCAGAGACATTGGGTGGGACAGGTCACACCCGTACTACATCTTGCGGTTTTCATAACATTGTGGTTAAAAAGGCTGGTAAAGTACAGTTTGGCTAGGCGATTGGAACGCAGAACAATCCTATAGGGAAACCAGACCTCTGGAAGACTGTAAAGAGTGTTAAGATACTTCTTTGTTATCCCGCTTGTACCGAACTGTAAGTGTGGGACTATAGGTTCTCCGATATGTGTGGGCTGAAGAAAGATTATTAGTAAAGCTTTAACAAGCCTATTGTTTTCTCCAAAAAAGTGTGTCTATGGTGAAGACTAAACTGACACGTAAGTGTGTGAACAGTGAGTGAGTGAAAACAGCCACAGCACATACTTACTCTCCTTGTGGGGGGTGGTGATGAGTTCCTCTTCTTCTTCCTCCTCCTCCTCCTCGTCCCCGTTATCAGCCACTTGAGGGGGTGAGATGGGTTGGGGTGAAGGTCCTACCTCCACTGACTCCTCTGGGGGCTAGGGGCATGAAGTTGCCCTGAGGGTCCGGCCTCCTCCTCCTCCTCTGACGCAGATACCTCCCACACCTGCTGTCTGGGAGGCCTGCGCCTGACAGCAGGCAAAGGAACACCTATAATAACAAATTTTACTACTTTTAGAAAAAAATCTAAAAACAAAAATGTACAGATGCTTTACATTACTTTTGTATCTTTATTCCAACACTTAGTAATCATTATACCTGGGCATTTTTCGTCCCGTATTTCGCGGATTCTTTCCGCGTGACTCCTCTTTAAATCTGACCATTTTTTAAAAATGGCCCGACGTTTGTGCTGGCTGTTGTAGTCGGTCCACAGCTCATAGCCGAGCCTGCGCACAATGGCGTTCTTCTCTGCATGGGAGTGGGTCAGGTCGTAGCCCTTCTCCAACATGCGCTGCAGTATAAAAAAAAAAGCATATAATCAGATTTTATAACGGTAACTTTAAATCTAATATTTCACTTTCAAACACTAATAATTTTTGGTTTGGTGGTTGAGATGATGAATAAATGTTGGTGACTATGGCTAAGGCAGCGCATGGCGAGAGTTTCCTCGGGCTTAAACTATGACATGCAGATCTTTCAGTTAGAGTGTCTCTCGCCGTGCGCTGCATTGCTGCTGCCGTACCGCCGCCCCCGCCACCATTATAGTCAATAGGGACGAAGCGTGGGAGAAGTAGCGGCAGTACGGATCCGACAGGCTGTTCATCCCCCTAGAATAGTCAGATGTACTCCCCTGCCGCTAATGTGAAAGTCACCTAATCTTATTTTTTTTTTAATTTGGGATTGTGTTGAAATTGTTTGTGTGTGTAGTATGAGATATTGGATATAGGCCACCTGAGGAGAGATGTACCCGTCTAGTGAAGTGACGGTACGGGGTGTAAGGCTGGTTTGCCTCCCCGTGGTGCACCCTGGGTAACGCTAAATGAACCAGCAAATACTGAATGTCAAACATTACTTCTCCTGGCCAACGGGACACTTATTAGAATCTATATACTAGGCTAGTAGGCATCCTCAAACTACGGCCCTCCAGGAAACTGCGGCCCTCCAGCAAACTTCGGACCTCCTGCTTTTTCCAAACTAAAAATCACATCATTCCATGACATCCTACAGCTATCATCCTATAGAGGGGCATCATCTATAGACTGTGTATGTGTGTGTATGTTGGGGGGGGGGGGGTGGTCAGAGGTGGTGTGGGTTTGGGGGGTCTGGTGGTATGTAGTGGTTGGTATATTGTGTGAGGTGGAAGATTAGATGTGCAATGTGAATCATATATAGATATATCTGCTATCCTTTTTTTTTAACCATTAGAAAACATGGTGTGGTGTTAAACAAGCAGGATATGCTCGAACCCACATGCGGTTGTGCATATATATATAGGGGAGCACATCCTCCGTTGCTGATGGCGATCAACAGCAAAAAATGCATACAATGGAAGATGCCAGCAACGGACTACAAGTACCACAATGACCATCCTACATACGATAACGATAATGTGGAGAACAATCAAAAACATAACCATAGCAAAGACTGGCTGGCATCTTCCACTGTATGTATTTTTTTGCTGTTGCTTGCCATCAGCAACGGATTTACGGCATCAGGATCCCCTGGGCACCTGTAGAAGGCAGGTCCCGATGCCATTCAAGGCATTGGGCAGCCTCTGCACGGCATCAGACTGCCTTCTCACACATCGCGTCCCCGTCACAGCAGCACGGGGACCCGATGCGCTCGTTCACTAACCGCAAAACACTTCTATGTTGCGGTCAGTGCTGACCGAGACATAGAAGGGTTTAATCCGCCAGCATCGCTGTAAACAGCGATGCCGGCGGATACAGCAGGGGCCTGGCTATCAGGGACTGCCGTACCCCTGCCTTTCCTCCTGCACCCGCCCGATCATCTCGCCGTGCATGCACAGCGTTTTGCGTTAAGGGGTTAATGACAGTGAACTCCACAATGCCTGCCCCTTTAATAGTGGCCCATGCCCCCCATGCATGTAGCAGTGTAGTTTTGTCATCATACATGATATAAATGAACATTTAAGGACCTGAAAACTATTGAAACCTGTGATCACTTGTTATGGCAACCTGGGGACATGCAAGCTTCTATTGGCTGATAAGGGACATGTGGCCGTGTGGATGGCAGTTGGGGGCTTGTTTTTGCTAATGCAGGTCATTTTGTGGGAATATCTCAGAAATAATACGTCCTATAGAGCTGAGCCCCGGTCTAAAACCTTCCCAGACACCTGATGTACCCGTCTGCCAAACTTAGTCAAGATCGGTCCAGTCGTTTGGTCGGCCATAAATAACAGACAGACAGAAACTCATTTTTATATATATAAGAGATTAGTAGATATTAATGATTTGGGGCAATAAGTATTGTTTTTGAATGTCAACAATACTTGTTTCCACAAAACAATTCTATGTAAGCACTGCAGTAAGCAAACTATGTGAAATGAGATTTTATATGTATTTCAAAAATGTGAGAATGTTTTATCTTCATAAACATACATTTGAATGTTACAAGCGTGTCACATGTACTTATAGCTGTAATGTAATGTTCAATAACTTACTGTGATCAGGATATCTTCCTCCTCTCTTGTGAAGTTGTTGCCCACCATCTTTATTCGCATGGATCGCATGCACAACAAGAAAACGTGTTGGAACTGCTCCCAGGAAGAAGCCACGCCTGTATGTGCGCGTGCGCACGAACACACGCACAAACACGCGCACAAAAACGCGCACGAGCACATACAAATAAGTTGTTACTGCCACCTAACTTGAACAATAACATCTGTACGCACACGAATGTTTATATGGAAATTATTGGCATTAAAGTCGCGTTGTACAGCTACAGAACTACGAATACGATTGGCTTGTTCGAATTAGCGAATATGGTGAATGCGAATATATCGCTATATTCTATTCGCCAATTCAAAAAATGCATTTGCAATAGGAAAGTTGCCTATATTGACACTCAGCTCCAAGTTGGATGCGCAATGCGAAAAAAATTTTTCCCCCCCAATGAACAGAATATGAAGTTGAACACTTCTAAGTAAGTATTCTGATTGTTGAAAAAAAATGATGGTAATTTTTTTCGCAATGCGCATCCAACTTAGAGTATTCGTTCATGTTTGCAAGCCAGTAGGAGATATGCCTTTATATAAGAAGTTCAATTCGCGTTATGCGAATAAAATATTCGCATATCAGCGCGATTAGTTTAATAATGGCGAATATTCGATTTTGGCAAATATATTACGAATATTCATTCGAATATTCGCGATATATCGCGAATTCGAATATGGCACCTCCCGCTCATCACTGCCTCACACGTGCCCGTTTACAGTAATAATGGCCAGATATGTGCCCTCTTCACAGTAGTAATGCTCACACGTGCCCCTCACAATATTAATGGCTAGATATGTGCCCTCTTCACAGCGGTAATGCTCACACGTGCTTTTTCACAGTAACAATGGCCAGATATGTGTCCTCTTCACAACAGTTATCCTCACACGTGGCCGCTCACAGTAATAATGGCCAGATATGTGCCCTCTTCACAGTAGTAATGCTCACACGTGACCCCTCCCAGTAATAATGGCCAGATATGTGCCCTCTTCACAGTAGTAATGCTCACACCTGCCCCCTCACAGTAATAATGGCCAGATATGTGTCCTCTTCACAGTAGTAATGCTCACACGTGCCCCCTCACAGTAATAATGGCCAGATATGTGCCCTCTTCACAGTAGTAATGCTCACACGTGCCCCCTCACAGTAATAATGGCCAGATATGTGCCCTCTTCACAGTATTAATGCTCACACCTGCCCCCTCACAGTAATAATGGCCATATATGTGTCCTCTTCCCAGTAGTAATGCTCACACGTGCCCTTCACAGTCATAATGGCCAGATGTGTGCCCTCTTTACAGTAGTAATGCTCACACGTGCCACTCACAATATTAATGGCCATATATCTGCCCTCTTAACAGTAGTAATGCTCACACGTGCCCCTTCACAGTAATAATGGCCAGATATGTGCCCTCTTCACAGCGGTAATGCTCACACGTGCCCCTCACAGTATTAATGGCCATATGTATCCTCTTCACAGCAGTAATCCTCACACCTGCCCCCTTACAGTAACAATGGCCAGATATATGTCCTCTTAACAACAGTAATCCTTACAACTGCCCCCTCACTGTAATAATGGCCATATATGTGTCCTCTTCCCAGTAGTAATGCTCACACGTGCCCTTCACAGTCATAATGGCCAGATGTGTGCCCTCTTTACAGTTGTAATGCTCACACGTGCCACTCACAATATTAATGGCCATATATCTGCCCTCTTAACAGTAGTAATGCTCACACGTGCCCCTTCACAGTAATAATGCCCAGATGTGTGCCCTCTTCACAGCGGTAATGCTCACACGTGCCCCTCACAGTATTAATGGCCATATGTATCCTCTTCACAGCAGTAATCCTCACACCTGCCCCCTTACAGTAACAATGGCCAGATATATGTCCTCTTAACAACAGTAATCCTCACAACTGCCCCCTCACTGTAATAATGGCCAGATATGTGCCCTCTTCACAGTAGTAATGCTCACAAGTGCCCCCTCACAGTAATAATTGCCAGATATGTGCCTTCTTCAGAATAGTAATGCTCACACGTGCCCCTCACAGTAATAATGGCCGCCAGATATGTGTCCTCTTCACAGTAGTAATGCTCACACGTGCCACCTCACAGTAATAATTGCCAGATATGTGCCCTCTTCACAGCGGTAATGCTCAAACATGCCTCTCACAGTAATAATGGCCAGATATGTGTCCTCTTCACAGTAGTAATGCTCACACGTGCTTCTCAAAGTGTATGCATTGCTTTCTGGCTAAGCTACCTGGTTCTCGCCCGCGAAATTTATACCAAGTGTAGTGCGGCCCTCAGACGAAAAATGGTTGGGCACCACTGAGCTACACTATATCACTATCTAACCTTCACTGACTATCTCCCACTAACTATCTGTATTATATATATGAGATAACTATCTAATGTAATTGAATAAGGATCCAGATGACTCAGCAAAGCACAGAGCACAGCAATGACACTGCTGTCTCTCTCAGAACTGCAAAAAAGCTGCAGAAAATGGCTGGTGGGGGGTTTCTTATATAGTAAAAGGCTAGGCAACTTTCCTATTGGTTGCTAGGGATGTTGCTAAGCTCTGACAAAGATATTGTAGTCTTCTCATTGGCCCACAAGCAAGAAACAGTAGTACTGATGAAAATAAAAAAAAATAGAATATTTGCAATTACGAATATATAGCACTATATTCTAGATTTTTGCGAATTCTCGAAGTGCCGATATTTGCGATAAAAATATAGAAAATTGAGGATTTAAGGTAAAAATTGCATGTTTTAATCAATCTTTTTCCCACTATACTGTATATCAATCTGGTTAGCTCCCCCAGTTCTATAACATGCTGCCTCAAGATTGATCTGCATTTCATGGTGACAGGATCTTTTTAAGCCTTTCTTAGAACATGTCATGCCTCCAATGAAAAATCCATGTTTCACATTTAGATTTTTTTGCAGATATGCCACAGATTACCTTATTAATTCCAATGAGAAATATCCCTCTAGTCGTGCAAGCCATGATTCCGTACAGCTATCAATCATTACCGAGCGTTTCTAGCCATGATCCATTCCTAGCTGTATCAGCCATGATGCTCTCCACCCTCACAGCTGCAACCCTTCTACCCAACAGTGCCATCTGTGGCAGCCATGGTTCCTATATTCCTGCTGTAACAGCAATGGTGTCCTATCCGCAATCAACACAACACTGACTGCCAGGCCTATTGCACACGAACATGTGCACCCCGTGCCCGTGCTGTGGGCCGCAAATTGCGGCCCGCAATGCTCGGGCACCGGCCGTGGGGCAGCCGCAGCGGATCGCGGACCCATTCACTTGAATGGGTCCGCGATCTGCCCGTTCCGCAAAAAGATAGGACATGTTCTATCTTTTTGCGGGACGGAAGTACGGAACGGAACCCCACGGAAGCACTCCGTAGTGTTCCGTTCCGTCATTCCATTCCGCACCGTTCCGCATCTCCGGATTTGCGGACCCATTGAAATGAATGGGTCCGCATCCGTGATGCGGAATGGCCACGGAATGGTGCCCGTGTATTGCGGATCCGCAAATGCGGTCTGCAATACGGGCACGGGGCGCACACATTCGTGTGCAATAGGCCTCAAACTGCACCATGTACAGATCCTTGAAGTATTTAGTTCTTTTTAAGAAAATACCATTTAAGCTACTCATGTAATTAAACCACTTTTTTTTACCCATGTACTTTCCCACTCCTATATCAGATTGTTACAAATATTATTAAAAGCTTTAGAAATTACAGATAATATATCCAGGTAGAAATGCACTGATAAATCTAGTTATAATGTGTATATTCAGCATGTATATTATGTTTTGCTTTTTTTAAAGAAAAAATATTCCTATGAACTCACTTATCATTTGCCTTAAAGCAGCCCCGCAGTATTGTTGACTTAAAATAATGAGCTGTAAGCGATCTGTAATGATAGAATAAAGGATAATTATTAAACGCAGCATGAGACTTGAAATAACTATGTGATACAATTTTCAGCTGATTAACCTCACATTCAGCTTAATTTATTTTTATCTACTTTTGTGATTGTGTCCTAATCCTCATATTATGAAGCTTTCTAATTTACATTGTAGCGAACAGATCAGTTATCTTACAGGTAGGTAGCGCGGCATGTTACAGTGATTTAGACTAAATAAATATTTCAATGTTGTTTTGTTCTGAAAGTTAGGGCTTCGTTCACATTATGTTCCGTGAATATTTTATTTGATATCTATAAAAACATAAAAATATATTGTATAGGCATGAAATTGTAATGCCTACACAGTTACATATGTCTACTGTTGCTGTACTATTCATTACCTTTTACGCTACATGCACACGACTGGTATGGTATCCATTTTTTTTGTGTATCCGTTTATTAATTTTTTTGCAGATCCATTGTAATAATGCCTATCCTTGTCCGCAAAATGGACAAGAATAGGACATGCTCTATTTTTTTTTGCGGGGCTACAGAACGGACTTACGGATGCTTATAGTACACGGTGTGCTGTAAGCATTTTTTGCAGACCCAAAATACGTTCATGTGCATATAGCCTTAGAAAAGGTATGTAGACTTAAACTAGGCAACTGTGCAACCTCTTTCTGAAACCTCCACCAATCAGTTGTAATTGCTAGGGAAGTGATGGACCAGAGCACATTTCTGGCAACTGCTGGTAAAAATGTCAATTTTTTTAGTTTTTTTTTTATAAGAGTTTTTTTCTGGTGTTGTGTGCTTTACATTTCACAATAATATTTAATGCAAAAAAGAACACACACAAAATACATTTTCATCAAAACAGTTTGTGAAACCAAGTGTTTTCACATTTCTGATTTTCATAACAGAAGTCCTGAAAGATAGATAATAGCTGCTTTCAAGTAATTTACAGTGTTTCCATCTAGAAACATATATTTTTATTAATTTCTGCTTCCATGTGTCTACCTTAGTGCTGCTCCTCATTTTTCCAGCTGATGGGTGGGCTCTGGAAAGAATCAGTCTCCCACCCCTCTGGGATTTGACTATGTAGTCCCTTCTTACTCTCCCTGCAGAAGGAGTCTTCTCAACTATATTGCCATCATTGGCGTAACTACTGGGGAAGCAGGGGAAGCGGCTGCTTCGGGGCCCGAGCTGCCAAGGGGCCCGGCACCCGGCAGCTTGTGTAACAGTTTATTTTCAAGTTAATAATACTGATTGTACTGCACTGTGTTATCATGTTATAAATTGTTCAGGGCCCCTTCACAGCAGCAGCGGTGGGACCCCCCCTCTCTCTAATCTCTATGATCTATTCTTACTGTCTGTCAGGTCTTAGTACAGCGCACAGGCTGTATTAAGCCCGCCCACATAGTGAGCAGGGAGCGGCAGGCGACAGCAGTACAGGAGAGCACAGCACGTCCAGCACCAGCGGTCCAGGGCCCAGCCCAGCGAACAGACAGAGAAGGCTAGGAGTAGCTGCCGCCCCTACTCAGACTTATTGAGATTGAGAAGTCAGCACGTCCTGAGCTGCATCTGTGGGGAGGGGTGAACAAAGATGTGTTTGTGGCAGTCCTGCAGCCTGTGTAAACTCTGCAGGCAGGTAGCAACTGTCAGGTCCATGTGCCACTAAGCAGGCACCTTGTCAGGCACCTATGACAGTGCTGGCTTCTTTTCACCCCTCTTCCTTGATGTTGTGTATGGAGGAGGTGAAGCCCTTAACTGCAGCGCGGGAATTATTTACCTTGGAAGTGAACACTGCAACAATGATTTACGACTGTGACTCCGATCTGTAAGTTTCACTCTTAACTCTTACATGCTGGGGTTGCTTCTGAGGCTGCTGCTATAGTTCTGTACAGGAGGCAGCTTCAGTTGTGTGACTTGTATCAGCCACCTTGCCCACACCCACACAAGATGGGAAGGGGGGCACACAATCTGCAAGAAGTCCTGTGGAGGAGGGGGACCTGTCTCCTCCATGCCCCCATCACCCCTGCCACCCTCTGTCTCCTCCATGCCCCAATCACCCCTGTCTCCTTCATGCCCCCATCACCCCTGCCACCCCCTGTCTCCTTCATGCCCCCATCACCCCTGCCACCCCCTGTCTCCTTCATGCCCCCATCACCCCTGCCACCCCCTGTCTCCTCCCTGCCCCCATCACCCCTGCCACCCCCTGTCTCCTCCCTGCCCCCAACATCACCCCTGCCACCCCCTGTCTCCTCCCTGCCCCCAACATCACCCCTGCCACCCCTGTCTCCTCCCTGCCCCCATCACCCCTGCCACCCCCTGTCTCCTCCCTGCCCCCAACATCACCCCTGCCACCTTCTATCTCCTCCCTGCCCCCAACATCACCCCTGCCACCTCGTATCTCCTCCCTTCCCCCAACATCGCCCTGCCACCCCTGGCTCCTCCCTGCCCCCAACATCGCCCCTGCCACCTCGTATCTCCTCCCTGCCCCCAACATCACCCCTGCCACCTTGTGTCTCCATTATGCCCACGGCGAGAACAGCCAGTTCTTGGGATTCGGCATAAGCCAGAAAGCGGACGAATCCCATTACAGACTATGGGGTCCGGCGGTATGTGGCTGTGCCGGATCCGGGATGCTGCAGATGGGAACAAGTTTGCGCAAGCACAGTGGGATTCTGAATTCCACTCAGCAGACGAGCATTTTACTGAGCTAGGAAAAAGAGAAGTGGTATCACATGACTGGAGGATCGGAACGCTCTGTGATTGGCTGCTGTGCCACGTGACAGCAGAACACAGAAGTTACCGGAGAGGAGCCGCAGGTACGGGAGGTGATTTGTTATACACAGCATATATAATACTGTATACCGTGATATGAGGGTTGGTGCATTATCAACCTCTCTTAGGCGCTTCGCACTACCGTTTCTATTTTCCGGTATTGAGATCCATCATACGGTCTCAATACCGGAGAAAAACACTTCCGTTTTGTCCCCATTCATTGGTAATAGGGACAAAACGTAACTGAACAGAAAAGAAGGCTCCAAAATGCGTTCTGCTCTCATACTGAAGAACAAACTTCAGCATGCTGCAGTTGTCTTTCTATCATGAGATGCGGAGCAAGAGCAAGACGGATCCCACAATGCAAGTCAATAGGGATGGCTCCATTTAACTCTGACACAATAGAAAATGGATCCATCCCCTATTGACTTGCAATGGAGTTCATGATGAATCCGTCTTGGCCATGTTAAAGATAATACAGCCGGATCTGTTCATAACGGATGCAGACGGCTGTATTATCAGTAACGGAAGCGTTTTTGCTGAACCCAGCAAAAATGCTAGTGTGAAAATAGCTTTATAGCTTTGCCGCATTTAGGGAAAGCTCCCCATTCTGTATATTGCTAGGTTGCGCTCTCTTAAAGGGACCCTATACAGATCGGCAGCCAGGCTATTAGGTATGGACCGTCTGGGACTGCAGTTCCTGTGCCTCATTATTCATTGTCCCCCTTTGTTGTGCCTTTCCCAGCAGGCAGGAGTGATGCAGTGATATCCTGCACCTCCGGGGCTGAGTAGAGGAGTGAATGAATCATTCCCCTGGCCTGTCAGTGTGGAAATGAGGTGAGAATTATAACTGACAAATTCAGGGGCTTCTGTAATACTAAGGGGTCATAACTATTGTTTGGTTGCACTAGGGAGGCATAACTAATGTCTGGGTGCACTAAAGGGACATTATACTGTGAAGGGGCACTAAGGGGCATGATTATGGGATGTAACTACTTTGTGAGGGACTATGGGGGCTATAAGGGATGCGTGAGGGGGGGAGGATGGGGGGTGATCTTGACTAGTCACAGGAGTGTGGGGGCTACATGGGAGGAGGGTTAATACTTTGACAGGGGCCCCACAACAGTATCATACAATGACACTACATGACAGGCAGTGTGTGTGTGTGTGTGTATATATATATATATATATATATATATATAATATATAGGAAAAGGATGGCGTGGCGGCCTGGTCTGGTCTAGATCGTGACTTGCCAAAGGAGTGGGGTTTACACAGGAGGAGGGAGGTGCGAAGCGCACTTGGGGGGGCCCTTACAAAAATTTGCTGTGGGGCCCAGTCACTTCTAGTTACGCCCCTGATTGCCATGTTACTGCATAGGCTTTGCTCCATCCCTGACAGGCAGAGAGTTAGGTCTATTGTGTAACATGTGAAATATGCTCCATTTGAGAACTGTATTTCCTGAATGAACACTGCTCCTGTGACTGAATCGTACTCACAAAATGCTGTCAGCAAAATTCAGTATAGACACAGTCATAATGAAATTCACAGCATTATAAATCATTATAATGCTGTGGGTTCATGTCACAGGAGCTGTGTTCAGCTGAAAAAACATAGCTTTCACATGGTGTGTGTGTCCTGGACTGAATATGCTCAAGAGAAACTGGCCTTAGACAACGGTTATAACTAGAGATGAGCGAACATTTAAAAAAAGTCCGTTGTTCGGGGTTCGGGTGGTGGTTAATTGCGCATCCCGTTATGGATTCCACAATAGCGCATATGGAATCCATAAGGGGCGGCTGCCACCAACCCGAACTGTAGAACAGCTGAAGGACCTGGCGTGACGTCACTGTCATGTGATCAGTGCAGGGGGCGTGGCTCAGCACGGGATCATAACGCTATTGTGGAATCCATAACGGGATGCGCAATTAACCACCACCCGAACCCCGAACAACGGACTTTTTTTAAATGTTCGCTCATCTCTAGTTATAACACAGCTCCGGTCCTGAACTCCCAGCACTGCCAGAGTCGAACACCATTATATTGATTTATGATGCTATATAACCCTTAGAGGTCTGGAATGTATTTAATAACATAGTAAGGGTTTGTTCACATCACTGTTATGGATTCCGTCATTGTTTTCCGTTATAACATGGTTATGATGGAATCCATAAGACGGAAGTCAAAATGGAAGCCTTTAAGAGGCATTCCGTTTTGATCCTTCATAATACAAATCTATGGGCAGCATAACAAATCCATTATGCAGAAGTCCAGTCCTGCATAACAGAAACCAGGACGGATCTGTTATGCTGCCCATAGACTTGTATTATGACGGAAGTCAAAACGGAAGCCTTTAAGAGGCATTCTGTTTTGCTTTACGTCATAATAGAAGTCTATGAGAATCATAATGGATCCGTCTGGTTTCCGTTATGCAGAACGGAAAAAATAGTCCTGTCGACAGGACATTGTTTTCCTTCTTGCATATTGGAAACCAGATGGATCAATTATGATTCTCATAGACTTCTATTATGACGAATGAAAGCGGAATGCCTCTTAAAGGCTTCCGTTTTGACTTCCGTCTTTTGGATTCTGTTATTTTCCATTATAACCATGTTATAATGGAAAACATTAATGTGAACAAGCTCTAACATAGTAACATAGTACATAAGGCAGAAAAAAAACATCTGTCCATCTAGTTCGGCCTGTCATCCTGCTAGTTGATCTAGAGCAGTGTTTCTCAACTCCAGTCCTCAGGGCCCACCTACAGGTCATGATTTGAGAATATCCCACAGAATGAGTACCTGAGGTGAGTCCTGATGCACTGACACTAATTATATCACCTGCTAAATACTAAGGAAATCCTGAAAACATGACCCGCAAGTGGGCCCTGAGGACTGGAATTGAGGAACACTGATCTAGAGGAAGGCAAAAAAAAAACTGTGAGTTAGAAGACAATTTTCCCCACTTAAGGCAAATAAAAAATTCCTTCCTGACTCCAATCAGGCAATCAGAATAACTCCCTGGATCAACGACCCATCTCTAGTAGCTGTAGCCTGTAATATTATTACACTCCGGGAATACATCCAGGCCCCTCTTGAATTCCTTTATTGTACTCACCATCACCACCTCCTCAGGCATAGAGTTCCATAGTCTCACTGCTCGTACCGTAAAGAATCCTCTTTTATGTACATAGGTATTAGATCTCCCCTCAGTCGTCTTTTTTCTAAAGTAAATAACCCTAATTTTGATAATCTTTTAGGGTACTGTAGTTGCCCATTCCTGTTATTACTTTAGTTGCCCTCCTCTGAACCCTCTCCAGCTCTGCTATGTCACCTTGTTCACAGGAGCCCAGAACTGTACACAGTACTCCATGTGTGGTCTGACTAGCGATTTGTAAAGTGGTAGGACTATGTTCTCATCACGGGCATCTATGCCCCTTTTGATGCAACCCATTATCTTATTGGCCTTGGCAGTAGCTGCCTGACACAGGTTTTTGCAGCTTAATTTGCTGTTTATTAAAATTCCTAGATCCTTTTCCATGTCAGTGTTACCGAGTGTTTTACCATTTACTATGTACGGGTGACTTGCATTATTCCTTCCCATGTGCATAACTTTACATTTGTCAGTGTTAAATCTCATCTGCCACTTATCTGCCCAAGCCACCAATCTATCCAGATCCCTCTGTAGCAGTATATTGTCCTCATCAGTAGTGTTGATCACGAATTTTCGAATTGCAAATTTTAATCGCGAATATCGGCACTTCGAGAATTCGCGAATATTCAGAATATTGCAAAATATATTCGCAATTGCAAATATTCGTTTTTATGCGATTTTTTATATGCAAATTTTCGCAAGGAAGAAAATGTCATTATTTTCTGATTGCGAAAATTCGCAAAAAAAATTTGCAAAAAAATGGCATACAATTTGCATAAACAATCACATAAACTGGTATTTAAAAGGTATCTTAAATGCCAGTTTATGCAAATTGTATGCACATTTTATGCAAATTTTATGCAAATTTATGTGAATTTTTATAAGAATTTTTGCAATCAGAAAGTAATGACGAGATTACGAATTTGCGAATTTTCGAATATATGGCGAATATTTGCCCTAATATTCACGAAATATCGCAAATTCGAATATTGCCCCTGCCGCTCCTCACTACTCATCAGTGTTAATTACTTTACACAGTTTAGTGTCATCTGCAAAAATTAATATTTTACTATGCAAGCCACCTAAAAGATCATTAATAAATATATTAGAGAATAGGGCCCAGTACTGACCCCTGAGGTACCCCACTAGTGACAGTGACCCAATCTGAGTTTGTACCATTAATAACCCCCCTCTGTTTTCTGTCACTCAGCCCGTTACTTACCCACTTACAGACATTTTCTCCCAGTCCGAGCATCCTCATTTTATATACTAATCTTTTATGTGGTACAGTGTCAAATGCTTTGAAGAAGTCCAGATATACGACATCCATTGATTTGACGCTGTCAAGTCTAGAACTTACCTGCTCATAGAAACTGATTAAATTCATTTGGCATGACCGATCCCTCATGAAGCCATGCTGATATGGCGTTATTTGCTTATTTCCGTCGGTTTGGCATTAGAGATGTCCCGAACAGTTCCCGGCGAACATCGCATGATCGCGTTCGCCGCGGCGGGCCAACATATGCGATGTTCGATTTTCCCCAGATACTTTATCATTGAGCAAACTGTGACCCTGTACCTCACAGTCAGCGGACACATTCCAGCCAATCAGCATACCCTCCATTCCAGCCCCTCAAACCTCCTATCAAAAAGCAAGGACAGCATCCATCTTAGATTCATTAGATTCATTCTTAGAAGCTGCAGTGTTAGTTAGAGCAGGGAGAGTGCTGCTGCTGCTGAATTAATGTAGGGATTCTAGGGAAAGCGTTAGCTACTAGTGTTCTGTGTCCACTCCAGTCCTCAAAGACTCATTGGCCTGTTTCACACGAGCGTGTCCGGATTAGGCCCCATTCACACGTCCGTAGTGTGTTGCGGATCCGCAACACACCATGCCGGCACTCCCCATAGAGATGCTGTCAGCAGAACAAAATCCTGCTGAGTATTCTCACAACCATCCACTAGAGGGCCTTTAAGTGGTTAAGGCTCCAAGCTAGATAACCCCCACTTTGGCCAAGAGAAGAGCACATTCTTTGGGGTCGTAAAAGTTGTCTTGCTTCCTATCGAGCCAGCACAGTATCACCTTACATGCCCAACTAAAAAACTTCATGGTCAAATGCCATTAGCAAGCTTTAAGTGGACTTAGTCAGTGAATACTAGGAACTAGTGTTGAGCGAACAGTTCGAGAATAGTTCGGGTTCGTACCGAATTTTGGGGTGTCCGGGACCCGGACCCGAACCCGGACATTTTCAAAAAAGTTCGGGTTCGGGTTCGGTGTTCGTCGATTACATCCCGCTTTCTGAAGGGCTGCACAGCAGCCAATCAGCTAGCGTTTTACTTCTTGCCCTAAGAGCCCATTACAGCCATGCCTACTAATGGCATGGCTGCGATTGGCCAAGTGCAGCATCTGACCCAGCCTCTATTTAAGCTGGAGTCACGTAGCGCCGCACGTCACACTGCTCTGATTAGTGTAGGGAGAGGACGCAGCTTCTGTCAGGGCGAGATTAGGCAGGTTAAAGTCAGCAACAGCACCTAATGAACGGATCAATTTACAGCTGAGAATCATTGAACTTCTGCTAGTTACTTGCTCGCTGGTTTTTAGGCTGCACAGAGCGTTTTTCTGTCACTTATTTTCTGGGTTGATCGGCGGCCATTTTGTGACTTGTGGTGCGCCAGAAGAAGCTGCCACCAAGTCCATCAATCCATCAATACTAGTTTTTTTTGCTATATCCTACATCAGGGGCTTGGCTGTGCTAATTGTCACCCCTAGAAACTCAGGAAAGAAATTTCTATATTTTATTAAGGGGTTAAATACAATTGCCCAAATACCAATCCCCTAAATCTGGTGTTCCAGCTTTGGTTAGACAAGTATAATACTGTCTGCTGTCTGGCAAAGGATAGATTATTTTCTGGGGTTAAATTCAATTGCCAAAATAGCAATACCATAAATCAGTGGTTTCAGCTGTGGCTGGCAAAATAGAATAGTGTCGAGGTAACGCACACACGTACAGACGCACGTACACGATTCTTGAATAGTTGTATTATCGCAATAATAAAACTAACAGTGTAAAGTTGACTGTATTGCTCTAAGTTATATTTAGCGTACGAATGTAACTTCTATTACAGCACACCAATACTAAAACTGACTAAGAGACAGCTTTAAGTTCTATTCGAACGCGATTGCAACTTTGGAACTTAAAGTGGTGTACGATTTTAAAAGTTGAGTATTAAAAGTTGGAATCGCAATGCGATTCTTATGTATTTATTAATCGCATTGCGATTACAACTTTGAGCTACCGATCACCATGGGAACGCCTCCTCCAGTAGAATGTACTGTCGGATGTGAGAATTAAGTTGAAATCGCAATGCGATTATTATATATCTGCTTAATCGCATTGCCGTTTCAACTTAGCATTGCTAAATAATTCCATCCATATTCGTTAACTTACTGACTCAGTAAGTTAACGATATGAATGGAATTATTAGCAATGCTAAGTTGATACTGAATGCGATTAGCTAATATATAAGAATCGCATTGCGATTTCAACTTAATTCTCAGATCCGACAGTACATTCTACTGGAGGAGGCGTTCCCATGGTGATCGTTAGCTCAAAGTTGTAATCGCAATGCGTTTATTGCGGTATATTATCCCTCTGGTGTCTTTTACAGCCTTTTTAGTGCCCAAAAGTTCGGGTCCCCATTGACTTCTATGGGGTTCGGGTTCGGGATGAAGTTCGAGTTGAGTTCGGATCACGAACCCGGACATTTTTCGGAAGTTCGGCCGAACCTCTCGAACCCGAACATCCAGGTGTTCGCTCATCTCTACTAGGAACCCAAAATTTAATACCACAACCCCAAGAGCAGAGCCACCTATAAGGGTTCCAGACACACCTACCAAAAGGGGTTGCGAACCCCAGGCTGACACAAAACCCCTTAGGAAAACCCCAGGACAGACATGCGTGATGTCGATGCGAAGCCTGCGAGTTTAGCAACGCGACTATCATACTTTATAGGCTCTGCGGACACGTCAGACAGATCCAGAACCTCTAGAAGTTTACCATACTTTCTGGGACACCACAATACAGTGGCGGGCCTTCTCCAGCCCGGCTCCCCTAGCAGACCTCCCTTGTCTAAAACTCCGCAAGATGATTGGTCCTCAAGCGGACCCTATAATGGCGGGAGGCTGGACCAAGGAGGTCGTCTGTCTCCAACATCTAACCTAAGAAGACGTATGTCAGATTGCTCTCCAAAAAGGGGCGGACCCAGAGCTCTGACATCATCGCCCAGCATCTGTGCGCAGAGCTGAGAATAAGGTAACGTACATTGAACTGCATCATTGTTGCAGTTAGAATTGCCTTAATCTTTTCATCCTTAATCTCATTATCCTTATTATTATTATCGTTTTTCGTTTATTTGTGGTAGCTTGGTAATTTTTCTGTAAACCTTTTTGTAACATTTGTACTGTTTTCATATATCAACATTTATTAGTTTGATATAAAATCAAAGAGTCAAAGTCTCATTAATGGATGATTTATTCTGTGGTTGAATGAAAATCAGATTATATAACAAACCTAATGTTTCGGAAGAGCTACTATAATAATCAGAGTATAAAGTGCCTGTTTGTATATGAATAACGGAGCATCCTTGCGGAGGCTGCATCGATCTGTTGGCATATCTGAGATATCGATTGGAGTGTGGGGGTGGATGATCGCGATCCTCACCCGGATATTGAGAGAGGCGGAGTAATGTGTGACAGCCAAGGATTCCCAGCTTGACCCCTCTCTTCAATTTACACCCAAATCAATATCTTAGATGTGTGTGGGGTATTAGAAGGTGCAGAGCACATTCAGTATCCCAGGGTTTACCTATTTTAACCCTTAATCACACGTGGTGGCAGCATTACTGGTGGTGGAAGGAGGTGTCCCCCTCCTTCGCATCCGGTCAGGCGGTTAGCAAATTGGTGCGACCAAGGTAGCCAATTTGGGTAATCATCCGGACCCGGTGATCCGACCGAACTGATCGGGTGGATTGTCCGTGTCTTGCCCCCTCTTTTACGTGTCAGCGACCACAGTCAGCGGATCGGGTGATGGCGGGCTGCGGCCGTCCCTGACATAAATTGGTATGCATTCGTGGGATATTTTCTCTGTTTTTGCATTCACCGACTGGATAAACCAGTACAATTGTATAGTTTGTAGTATAAGAATAAGGCAATTCTAAGCAACACAGTTCCTCCTTCTCTCGCTCCTGTCTACCTCCGCGAGCAAGATGTCTGAGGCGATCACAGGTAAACTGCCAGTGAATATTCTGCAGACGCTTTGTGAAGCCAGGCACATGGCCATAGCACACCTGACAAAGCAGCAGCTGGTGGCGGCCCTAGCAGACTTTGTTGGTCAGCACCCTGATGATCAGCTGTTGACTGTAGAGGAAGAGTCAGTTCCTGGCCTGGCGGGTGCCACCGTGAACGGCCCCTCAACAGCGCCAGGGGGTGCCGCTGAGGGTCCGTCCAGACGGCCGAGCGACCCTGAAGAGCTGCGGAGGGAAGCTTTGGCGAGTCTGTGTGCATCTGACCACGGGGCCTACCTCGCCTACCTCGATCTCCAGGCAGATTGCAAGGAGAGAGCAAGAGCCGCCGATCGAGAGGAAAGAGAGGCAGAGCGGAGATGGCCCGGTTGAACTCATCTGCACTTGCAACCACGCCTGTTAGAGAGAAGCCATTTAAAATCTCTCTAGACAAGTTTGCCGCCATGGACAAGGGCACTGACATCGATATGTTCTTGGAAGGATTTGAGCGGACGTGCAGACAGTACAGCGTGCCACGTGCGGAGTGGGCGGCCTACCTGACAGCTAAGGTGACAGTGTACCTGTGGAGCAGAGTACGGACTATAAGCTGGTGAAAAGGACTGTCATGGCTCGATACCAACTAACCCCAGAGGTGTACCACAAGCGCTTACATACCCTGCAGCGAGGTCCAGCTGACAGTTATATAGATCTCCACTGTAAACTGCACACTGCCCTCCAGCAGTGGCTAAAGGGACTGAGTGTCACCAGCTTTGAGCAGCTGTTCAACCTGACGGTCAAGGATCAGCTGATGCGCAGCTGCTCGCCCGAGCTTCATCACTTCATCTTGGACAAAGGGGCCGAGTCTGCTGCAGAGGCGGCCAGGATCGCAGGCGAGTACACTGCAATCCGAGAGAGCACACCCTGGAGGAGCAGAAAACCGCCAACAACCGCAGAAACCCCGTCCGGGAAGCCGTCTCCAGCGAGATCCCCACTCAGCACCACGACACCTAAGGCGGCCAATCTGGAGCCGTGCCTTTGCCATCATTGTCACAAGGAGGGTCACTACAAGGCAGCATGCCCTCAGCTGAAGCCGAAAGCAGCCACTGCACCGGCCAACCAAGCCCTTTTTGTCCAGGGAGGGGCAGAGAGCTTCTCCATCAACCACCAGCCCGTGGTGGTGGGCAACCATCATACTGTCGGTCTCCGAGACACAGGTGCCGACGTAACCTTGGTCCGCCCAGAGCTGGTGGACGCCAAGGACTTTCTGGTCCAGGAGTTCCTGACACTTAAGTGAATGGAAGGAGTCCCTTCCCGGGTACCCAAGGCCCGAATCTACATTGGTTGGGGAGTGGGAAGGGGACTGAGAGATGTGGGAGTGTCAGACTCTATTCCCATACCTGTGTTACTTGGATCTGATCTAGGCCACTTGGTTTCGTACTATGCATCCACAACCATCCCGGAACTCCCCGCTCAAACCCCGGAACTCACCCCGGTAGCGAATGAAGACGCGTCGGCATTGTTACCAGTAGTGGTGGGGCAGAAAGAAGTTAGGTTGGGAGGGTCCCCCACTCCTAGGTAAGGGAGTGGGGAGGGATGGAATTGTGCACCTGGGGACACGCAGGACAAATGTTCTTCACATGAACTTGATGGTAATGTGACTTGTGTTGATGTTAAACCTGTGTTAGTGACCATCCGCAGTGGAACGGACACTGCCGCACCACAGCGGCTGGGTTCAGAACCAGAGGAGAGGGCTGCGGCTCCGTCCTCTGACACTGACCAGACGGGTGCAGGTAACGCTGAGTGCTCTCAGTCGCCCCTACCCGCGGGTGGAGGACTGCCAGGGGCCAGCGGCGCAGCCTTCAAGAAAGCGCTGCAGGAGGACCCCAGTCTGGAGTCGCTCCGGAAGAGGGCGGAGGAAAACCCAGGTACGTGGGAAAAATACAAGCTGTACTAGGAGAAGGGTCTCCTCTACAAAGAGGACCTACCTCCACCAGGGAGTGACGTCCTGACGGACAAGCGGCAGTTGGTGGTGCCCCACCAGTACAGGGGGCAGTTGCTCAGGGTGGCCCATGAAATACCCTTGGCAGATCACTTGGGGGTCAAGAGGACCAAAGCCTGGGTGTCCCACCACTTTTACTGGCCAAAACTTGGGACCGACGTAGCCGAATACTGTCAAACGTGTGCCACTTGTCAGAAGGTCGGTAAGACTGGGGACAAGAGCAAGGCTCCCCTATGTCCACTTCCCATCATCGGTGAACCTTTTCCGCCGGGTGGACATAGTGGGACCCTTAGCGGTCCGCAACAGCTCTGGCAAGGAGTACATACTGACGGTGATCGATTACGCCATCCGATACCCGGAGGCCGTGGCCTTGTCCTCTACCAGAGCAGATAAGATTGCAGATGCGCTGCTAACTATCTTCTCCCGGGTAGGGTTTCCCGCGGAGATCCTGACGGATCAGGGGGCCCCATTCACGTCCAAAGTCATGAAGGCCCTATGTGAGAGGACTCAGATCAATCACTTCACCTTGAGTCCATATCACCCCGAGACCAACTGTTTGTGCAAGCGGTTCAACGGATTGCTCAAGCAAATGTTGCGGACATTCGTCCACCAGGAGGGTAAAGATTGAGATTGGCACCTGCCGCACCTGCTTTTTGCCTACCGCGAGGTACCATAAGAGTCCACTGGGTTTTCACCCATTGAACTCTTGTACGGACGAAGGGTGAGAGGTCCCCTAGATCTCTTCCAAGAGGCCTGGGAGGAAAGAAGTGATCAATCTGAAACCTCCGTAGTGGACTCTGTCCTGAAGTTTCGGGACAAAATGGAAACCCTTGTGGGGCTGGTCAGGGAGAAAATGAACTCAGCCCAACAACAACAAAAATACTGGTATGACCGCAATGCCAAAGCCCGGTCCTATGAGATAGGACAAAAGGTGTACGTCCTCCTGCCAGTGTGGCAGAACAAGCTACAGGCAGCTTGAAAAGGTCCTTATCCCGTAGTGGAGCGAGTCAGTGAGGTGACATATGTGATCGACATGGGAGGGCGGAGGCACAAAAGGTTCCATATGAACATGCTGAAGCCCCACCATGAGCGGACCGCATATGTCCTTCCTGTGTGTAGCTTGACTGAGCCAGATGAGGAGGAAACCATCCCTGACTTCCTGGCCGACCTGGTCGCCACCAGAAGTGAGCCACAGGTGAACCCTCTTCTGCCCAGGGATCAGCAGGTGCAGCTCCAGGTCATACAAGAGACATACACACACACCCTTACTGACAATCCAAGTAAGACGGACAGGGCAGTACACCATGTCGAGACAGGCACTCATCCTCCCATTCACCAGTTTGCCTACAGGCTATCCCCGGAGGTACAAGCACACATGAGGGAGCAGGTGGATGAAATGCTGCAGCTTGGGGTCATACAGCGCTCACAGAGCCCATGGCCAGCTCCGGTAGTGCTGGTCCCCAAAAAGGACCGAACCACGTGTTTCTGCGTGGACTACCGGAGACTGAATAGCATCACCATTGCCGATGCTTACCCCATGCCGCGGATGGATGCCTTGCTGGAGCAGCTGGTCGGTGCCAATGAAGAATGCGCCCGCCACTTTCCAACGGCTCATGAATGACCTGTTGGCAGGTGTCGAGGCATTCGCCATGGCATACTTAGACGACATTGTGGTGTTCAGTACCTCCTGGGACGAACACTTGCAACACGTGTCGCAGGTGCTGGACTGACTTGTGGCGGCGGGTCTGACAGTCAAGCCAGGAAAGTGCCAGTTCTATATGAAAGAGGTGCAGTATCTCGGACACCGAGTAGGGAGTGGGTACAGGAGACCCGACCCAGACCATGTCCAGGCCATTAAGGAAAGTCCAACTCCCCAGACCAAGACCGAGGTGTGGGCATAGTGCAGGGTACTACCAAAAGTTTATAGCACACTACAGTACCCTGGGGGCCCCCCTGAACGACTTAACTAAAAAGAACCTGCCTAAGAAGGTAACCTGGACAGCAGAATGCGAACAAGTTTTCCAGACTCTGAAGAAGGCGCTCATCTCTGAGCCCATTCTCCAGGCTCCGGATTTCTCCAAGAGGTTCATAGTTCAGGTAGACGCCTCCCAGGTTGGGTTGGGGGCTGTGCTTAGCCAAGTGGATGGGGCAGAGAGAGAGCATCCTGTTCTCTACCTCAGCTGCAAGCTGTTACCCCGGGAGACCAATTACGGGGCGAGTGAAAAGGAGTGCCTAGCAAAAGTCTGGGCTATACAAAAGTTGCAGCAATACCTTTATGGACGCCGATAAGGGTTCCAGACACACCTACCAAAAGGGACTGCGAACCCCAGGCTGACACAAAACCCCTTAGGAAAACTCCAGGACAGACATGTGTGATCTCGATACGAAGCCTGCAAGCTCAGCAACGCGACTATCATACTTTAGAGACTCTGCGGACACGTCAGACAGAACCAGAACCTCTAGAAGTTTACCATACTTTCTGGGGCACCACAGTACAGTGGCGGGCCGTCTCCAGCCCGACTCCCCTAGCAGACCTCCCTTGTCTAAAACTCCGCAAGATGATTGGTCCTCAAGCGGACCCTATAAAGACGGGAGGCTGGACCAAGGAGGTCGTCTGTCTCCAACATCTAACCTAAGAAGACGTATGTCAGATTGCTCTCCAAAATGGGGCGGACCCAGAGCTCTGACATCATCGCCCAGCATCTGTGCGCAGAGCTGAGAATAAGGTAGCGTACATTGAACTGCATTATTGTTGTAGTTAGAATTGCCTTAATCTTATTACCCTTAATTTTATTATCCATATTATTATTATCCTTTTTTGTTTATTTGTGGTAGCTTGGTAATTTTTCTGTAAACCTTTTCGTAACATTTGTACTGTTTTCATATATCAACATTTATTCGTTTGATATAAAATCAAAGAGTCAAAGTCTCATTGATGGATGATTTATTCCGTGGTTGAATGCAAATCAGATTATATAGCGAATCTAATGTTCCGGAGGAGCTACTATAATAATCAGAGTATAAAGTGCCTGTTTTTATATGAATAACAGAGCATCCTTGCGGAGGCTGCATCGATCCGTTGGCACATCTGAGATATAGATTGGAGTGTGGGGGTGGATGATCGCGATCCTCACCCGGATATTGAGAGAGGCGGAGTCACGTGTGACAGCCAAGGCTTCCCAGCTTGACCCCTCTCTTCAATTTACACCCAAATCAATATTTTATGGGGTATTAGAAGGTGCAGAGCACATTCAGTATCCCGGGGTTTTCCCTATCTGAACTCTTAATCAGACAGGTGGTGGCAGCATTACTGGTGGTGGAAGGAGGTGTCCCCCTCCTTCGCATCAGGTCAGGCGGTTAGCAAATTAGTGCGACCAAGGTGGCCAAGGTGGGTAATCGTCCGGACCCGGTGATCCGACCGAACTGATCAGGTGTATTGTCCGTGTCTTACCCCCTCCTTTATGTGTCAGTGAAAACAGTCAGCGGATCAGGAGATCGCGGGCTGCGGCCGTCCCTGACAGATGCCTATTCTTGTCCGCAGGCTGCGCACAAGAATAGGACATGCTCTATCTTTTGCGGAGCCGCAGCCTGATGCTTCTGGGCCGAAACCCGGATGCACAAAACTGTGCGATTTCACAGGCAAAGCAATTCAGTTTTGCCTGCGATTGCGTTCAGTTGTTCAGTTTTTTCCACGCGGGTGCAATGCGTTTAGATTCGTTTTTCACGCGTATGAAAAAAAACTGAAGGTTTGCAAACAACATCTCCTAGCAACCATCAGTGAATAACGGAATGCACCCGCACTTGCTTGCAGATGCAATGCATTTTTCGCATAGCCTCATTCACTTCTATGGGGCTAGAGCTGCGTGAAAAACACAGAATATAGAACATGCTGTGATTTTCACGCAATGCACAAGTGATGTGTGGAAAAAAGAGCTCATGTACACAGACCCATTGAAATGAATGGGTCAGGATTTAGTGCGGATGCTATGCGTTCACGTCACGCATTGCACCCATGCGGAAAACTCGTTCGTGTGAAAGGGGCCATCTGCTGTAAGGACAGCGTCCTGACAGCACCCCAAACAGCCCATTTTAGGGCTGGTACATCAGTCTGCTTTTATTTTTTATATATGTATTGAAGGCTGGTTACAGCCTGTATTTGTGGGAGGGGCTGTGGCTATTTAACGCCGGGCGATCACCCTAGGGGAGGGCGGTCATCACGTGAAGCAGATCCTCTGGTCAGGCCTGACGTCACTTCCTGGTTCCCGGCTTCTGCCACGGCACGGCCGCAAGTAGCGAGTGGCATCCTCATCCGGAACGCAGCAACGTTGGCCTCCCTGCCTGGCATGGATCGCGATCCTGTGCTTCCAAGCCACTGACCTCAAGAAGCTGTGCTTCATCATCGGGTCCCTGCAGCCGCTCGTTGCTGGCGCGGCGCCCGGCGCGGGCCCCAACTCCGGAATTACAGCACATGGGTAAGTCGGGTTCTACGCCCCCTGATGACGTCAGCGCCGAGCCTGATCTTCACGTGCAGCGGAGGCTCTGTCAAGAGTGATGTCACCCCCTGGTTTCTCGGCTTCCACCCCCGTCCGCAGTGCACCATGAGTGGTAAGTCGCGTCCTCATCGGCATCTGACCCGGGGCGCAGCGACACTGACCGCCCTGCCGGCACGAGTCATAATCAGGGCACTCTCCCCCCCTCTGCTCCTCGACGTCGCCCTTCAGCCAGCTGGCTGTGGGTGGACGTCCGCCACCGCTCAGCCGCGGCTTGCTCGAGTTCAGTGCAGGACAGGGGCTCGTGCACAGCCATCTCCCGCGAAGTCAGATTCCCGCACTCTGATGACGTCCGGGGTGGGTGTTTTCCAGCATGTTCCCACAGGCCATGTTTCTGCAACCCGGCACCGGCGCCCGGCCGGGGGCAGGGTCCACGCACGGGTCCCCGAGGCAATCTCCTACCTGCTCTGGCCGGTTAGGCCCGGCACGCATCCACCTTGGCGCATGTCCACCACTCCCGCAGCGGGTGCGTCCGCTGTCTCCGAGGTAGGGGTCAGTGTTAACAGGGACCCCTCCAGCTGGTCTGCCTCGGTAGGTAGCATAGGTTGCCTGCACATCGGCCCGCCATGGGGGTCGGCGCTCCTCTGACTACTCAACTGACGCTATGCCCTCAGCATCAGCATCCGGTACGTTGTTTTTGGTCAAGCTGCTTGCCACGGTATGTGGTCCCCTAATGATTGACTTATGCCGTTGCTCCCGGGGTTTAGTAATGCTTTGATTGCTTATCTTTAATAAGATTTCTCCCCTCTGTTCCCTCTAGATGATAAGGGTCGGTATTGGGGGCATTATTTTCCTCCAGAAGACTTGCATGCACTGCATTGTCAGCTACAGGCTCTGCTTCCAGGACTGTCACCGCCACACGTGGGAGGGGGACTCTTCAGTTTTCCTTTCCTAGTCCAACTGAGCTGTCGTGGTCACGTGATCCATCTAGCGTAGTCGAGCGTGTCAGAAACATGTAGCATGCACCTTCCAGTGCAGGTCTGTGTGCACTCAGGCAAGCTCTCTGCGCAATTGGGGCAGCCGGGCCAGCTCCGCTACAGGTAACAACCTCAGCTCTGTCTCACATATCAACCTCTGTTTTGCTTCAGCCCTATCCATGTTCCATTAATAGGGTGCGTGCACGGGGTTTTCTAGTTCAACGCCTGGCTGTGGAAGGGTTTAAAACTAATGTTGTGGTAAAGTTTCTTTTATGTGCAGTGGTCTGAATCGCTCAGGTCGTCTTTTGCCGGTTCCGGAACAACTTGGGTCCCCGAATCGCTCAGGTAATGTATTAATTTATGTGCAGTCATGTATTGTTGCCCGTATCGCTTAATTCAGGTACCAGACATATTTATTTGAATCACTCAGGTTTTGTTTTATACATATGCGGTGGCCTGAATCGCTCAGGTCAGGTGTCCCACCTTTATAGTGCCTGAATCACTCGGTCATGTATCATACGTGCTTAGTTGCCTGAGCCGCTCGGGTCATGTATCATACATGTGTTGTGGCCTGAATCGCTCGGGGCACGTATCATACTGCATAGATGACTGAATCACCCAGGTTATGTACCATTACATACTTCGTGGCCTGAATCGCCCAGGTCATGTATCATACATGCTGGTGGCCTGAATCGCTCAGGTCATGTGTCATACATGTTTCGTGGCCTGAGTTGCCCGGGTCATGTATCATACATACATAATTGCTGCACCGCTCAGGTCTCGCACCATTCATGTGAGTTCGCCTGAACCGCTCAGGTCACTTATCTCACATGTGTCACCACCTGAATCGCTCGGGAACGCATCATTCTGTATAGACGCCTGAATCGCTCAGGTCATGTTTTCCGGCATAGTTGCCCGAATCATACATGCACAGTTGCCTGAATCGCTCAGGTCACATTTCATCCCGCATAATTGCCTGAATTGCTCAGGTCACGTGCCATACACATACAGTTGCCTGAACCACTCGGGTTATGTATCATGCATGTTCGCCTACCTGAGGTGCTCAGGTCATCCATCATTCTCATGGTTACCTGAATCGCTTGGGTCGTGCATAATGCACGTATATTTGCCTGAACCGCTCGGGTCTAATTTCATCCTGCCTAGTCGCCTCACGTCATGCATCATACATATTCAGTTGCCTGAATCGCTCAGGTCAGGTACCAAACTTGTATCGTTGCCTGAATTGTTTAGGTGATGGCTCTTTCCGTATAGATGCCTGAATCGCTCAGGTCGTGTATCACGCATGCATAATTGCCTGAATCGCTCAGGCAACATTCCATCCATGTACAGTTGCCTGAATTGCTCAGGCCATGTATCATACATGTATGTTGCCCGAGCGGTCGGGTCATGTATCATACATGCATAGCTGCCTGGATCACTCGGGTCGCATTGCATTCTGTAGAATTGACTGAATCGCTCAGGCAACCTATTATTCATATATTGTGGCCTGAATCGCTCAGGTCGTGTATCATTCATATTCAGTTGCCTGAACCGCTCAGGTGATGTTTTACCCTTGTATAGTAGCTTAAATCGTTCAAGTCATGGTTCTTTCTGTATGGATGCCTGAATCGCCCAGGTCATGTATCATACATATTCAGTTGCCTGAATCGCTCAGGTCATGTATTAGCCTGGTATAGTTGCCTGAATCGTTCAAGTCATGGTTCATTCCGTATGGATGCCTGAATCGCTCAGGTCATGTACCTCCACATATTTCATGGACTGGATCATTCAGGCGATGTATCATGCTTTTATTGCAGCCTGAATCGCTCAGGTCGTGTATCATGCATGCGCATTTCCCTGAATCGCTCGGCTCACGTTTCATGCTGTATAGTTGCCTGAATCCCTCGGGTCATGTGTCATGCATGTATCGTCGCCCGAATGCCTCGGGTCATGCATCATACATATTCAGTTGCCTGAGCGGTTGTGCACTATTCTTGGGTAGTTGCCTGATTCGTTCAGGTCATGTTTTCGTTCTGCATAGGTACCTGGATTGCTCAGGTCATGTACTTTTCTTGTGTAGTTGCCTGAACCGTTCAGGTCATGTTTTATTCTGCATAGGTACCTCAATCGCTCAGGCCATGTATCAGTCGTACATTATTGCCCGAATCGTTCGGGTCATGCTCCATGCATATTGAGTTGCCTGAAGTACCCGGTCGGGTACCATGTGTGTATGGTTGGTTTCCCGAACGGCTCAGGTCTGTTTCTTTCTGAATAACTGCCTGACTTGTTCGGGTGTTGTATCATTCCTTTATAGTTGCCTGAATTCCTCAGGTCATGTTGCATACACATACAGTCGCAAATCACTCAGGTCATGTCTCCTTCAGGCCTGTTCGCCTTGGATTACCTAGTGCCTGATTCACTCAGGCCATGTATAATTCGCATATAGTTCCCGAATTGCTCGGGCCATGTTTCTTCATGTATAATTGGCTAGATCAGGTCCTGTTTCACGTAGTATAACGTTACTTCCTGAATTGCTCGGCTTGTTTTTCACCCCACCAATAAGTCATTCGTCTTTCAGCCCATTCGGAGTCATTCTGAAACCTCTCAGATTTACGGTTGTCGTCACGCGGTCTCTACCGGTCCCGGTGCACTCTCCTTCAGGTGACCGGGCACTCGTTGGCAACTTCAATTCTCACACGATTCAGTTTTCTCACTTGGGGCACTCTTGCAATTTTAGACATAATTGAATCCCCTATGCTCGGTTTGTCTATCTCTTTTCGTTTCCAGTTCAGGTTCAATGTTAGTGGGAGTGGTCATCCTGGTTCGGGTTCACAATATGTTTGGAATCCAATCCAGGTAGTGGCTTGGTCTTACTGCTGTATCCTCCAGGTCCGGCTCGCAGCTTCATGCAGGGTAAGTTGGGTCCTGAATCACTCAAGTCATGTATCGTTCATGTATTATTGACTGAACTTTTTCAGGTCATTCGCTCAGTTCATGTTTCATTCACGTATTCCTGGCCATGTGTCATTCATGCATAGTTGCCTGAATTGCTCAGGTTGTTCTACATGCGGTGTCACGCTGGTTTCCAATTTGCTCAGGTCACCCATCAGTCATGTACGATTGCCCGTTTCATTTCGGGTCATCCTTTGCGTAGGGTGACGCTTGTTCCTGGAACACTCTGGTCATGTCTCATTCTTGCAGTAGCCTGGATTACTCAGGCCATCTTTGTCGCCAGTCTTGTTTCTTGTCCAGCATCAATCAATTCCAGGTCTTCGTGTTCAGGCGCGTCCTTTGGCAGCTTTCGATTCGCACGACGACAATTGCCTTCCTCACTCTTCTTGGCATGCTCATTCAAGCATCTATTTGTCCACCTGATTCTTCAGGCTCCATCCTGTTCCCGTTACTTCTTGTTTTTCAGGTCTCAGTGTATTTTAGTTCAATTCTCGGCTGTCAGTTGTTTCGCACGCTAGGCCGACGCAGGTTTTATAGGTTCCTACGATCGTTTCCTTTCACCATTCTTGTTTGTTCCAAGTTCCAGGTAAGTTAAGAAACAGTTGCGACATTCAGTCGCTCCGCTGTTGGGGTGGTATGCCCTTATGGTAAGTGCCATTTCCAGGTCCCGGGTCAGCCGGTTCAGGTAGGACTTAAGAATTATAACTTCAGCACGCTCCCAGTCTCGCACCTCCCATATTGTTCATGGATCAGTGCAGTGCGTTGGTAGCCATGTCGAGCAATCCGTGTCAGGAACTGTCCCTGGCCCTAGATGGTGCTCCTTTTGGGCGCCCAACTAGCATTTTCATCAAGGCTGACATGTATTCAGGATTTTATGGGTTTCTCAGGCCGGGAATTCCCTTCAGCACGCGTTCACGCTCTACCTTCATAAGCGACACCTTGTCCGGCACGGCATTACTTCCCCTGCTCCTTCTGCCCTCTAAGCCTGTTAGGAAGGTCCCCGTAGGGAGTAAAGTCCTCCCGTCATTCAGCAGGTGCCCAGTAAGGAGCTCAGAAATCTCTCCAAGGTGTGCCAGCTTATGGTTCAGACGACCGCCGCTACCGCTACGGGACAGGTCTTCGTTTCCCTTCACCCATTTCCCGTATCCACTCATCAGCAGCAGGGTCAGGGCACCACCCTGATTTCGCCACCAGTCATTCCTTCCTCATAGGAGTGGCCTCTCCAGCCTCCTGGCTCCAAGTGCTAGTGCGAATTATGCGCGGGCTGGGGCGAAGGAAGTCGTCAGGTTGATTCAGGTACATCCGCGATCCTCAGGTCGAGATTCCAAGGCGTTCTGACTGATAGCTCCATGAGTTACCATGATTCGCACCATTAAGTCCCTTGCACCTAGCAGGTTGTGAAGTCCATTTTTGCCCACTTATCCAGGCCTTACCCCGCTCCTGGCTCCGGGCACACTCCAGCCAGATAGGTTATGGGGGCGGCTAGGCCAGCCTTCTCCCTCTCTCCCTTCTTCACCTACCTCAGACCATTCCACAAGTATTGAAGGCTGGTTACAGCCTGTATTTGTGGGAGGGGCTGTGGCTATTTAACGCCGGGCGATCACCCTAGGGGAGGGCGGTCATCACGTGACCCGCCCACCCTTCCCCCTCTTTCTTACTTCAACTCCATTGGGTGGCCCACTTATCCAGGCCTTACCCCGCTCCTGGCTCCGGGCACACTCCAGCCAGATAGGTTATGGGGGCAGCTAGGCCAGCCTTCTCCCTCTCTCCCTTCTTCACCTACCTCAGACCATTCCACAAATATATATATATATACAAACCGGATTCCAAAAAAGTTGGGACACTATACAAATCGTGAATAAAAACTGAATGCAATGATGTGGAGGTGCCAACTTCTGATATTTTATTCAGAATATAACATAAATCACGGAACAAAAGTTTAAACTGAGAAAATGTACCATTTTAAGGGAAAAATATGTTGATTCAGAATTTCATGGTGTCAACAAATCCCAAAAAAGTTGGGACAAGGCCATTTTCACCACTGTGTGGCATCTCCCCTTCTTCTTACAACACTCAACAGACGTCTGGGGACTGAGGAAACCAGTTTCTCAAGTTTAGAAATAGGAATGCTCTCCCATTCTTGTCTAATACAGGCCTCTAACTGTTCAATCGTCTTGGGCCTTCTTTGTTGCACCTTCCTCTTTATGATGCGCCAAATGTTCTCTATAGGTGAAAGATCTGGACTGCAGACTGGCCATTTCAGTATCCGGATCCTTCTCCTACGCAGCCATGATGTTGTGATTGATGCAGAATGTGGTCTGGCATTATCTTGTTGAAAAATGCAGGGTCTTCCCTGAAAGAGATGACGTCTGCATGGGAGCATATGTTGTTCTAGAACTTGAATATATTTTTCTGCATTGATGGTGCCTTTCCAGACATGCAAGCTGCCCATGCCACACGCACTCATGCAACCCCATACCATCAGACATGCAGGCTTCTGAACTGAGCGTTGATAACAACTTGGGTTGTCCTTGTCCTCTTTGGTCCGGATGACATGGCGTCCCAGATTTCCAAAAAGAACTTTGAATCGTGACTCGTCTGACCACAGAACAGTCTTCCATTTTGCCACACTCCATTTTAAATGATCCCTGGCCCAGTGAAAACGCCTGAGCTTGTGGATCTTGCTTAGAAATGGCTTCTTCTTTGCACTGCAGAGTTTCAGCTGGCAACGGTGGATGGCACGGTGGATTGTGTTCACTGACAATGGTTTCTGGAAGTATTCCTGAGCCCATTCTGTGATTTCCTTTACAGTAGCATTCTTGTTTGTGGTGCAGTGTCGTTTAAGGGCCCGGAGATCACGGGCATCCAGTATGGTTTTACGGCCTTTACCCTTACGCACAGAGATTGTTCCAGATTCTCTGAATCTTCGGATGATGTTATGCACAGTTGATGATGATAGATGCAAAGTCTTTGCAATTTTTCGCTGGGTAACACCTTTCTAATATTGCTCCACTATATTTCTGTGCAACATTGTTGAATTGGTGATCCTCTACCCATCTTGGCTTCTAAGAGACACTGCCACTCTGAGAAGCTCCTTTTATACCCAATCATGTTGCCAATTGACCTAATTAGTGTTAATTGATCTTCCAGCTCTTCGTTATGCTCAAATCTACTTTTTCCAGCCTCTAATTGCTACTTGTCCCAACTTTTTTGGGATTTGTTGACACCGTAAAATTTTGAATCAACATATTTTTCCTTTAAAATGATACATTTACCCGGATTAAACGTTTGATCTGTCATCTACGTTCTATTACAAATATAATATTGACATTTGCCATCTCCACATCATTGCATTCAGTTTTTATTCACAATTTGTTTAGTGTCCCAACTTTTTTGGAATCCGGTTTGTATGTGTGTATATATATATATATATATATATATATATATATATATACATATATATATATAAATTGCAGTTGCCTGCCAGTGTGTGAGAGGCCGCAGGCCCACAGACTGTACTGTTTGCACACCACTCATATCGGGTGGCACAGTACCTTGCAGATAAAAAAGTCATTAAATTTTTACCCTTTAATATAATTTAAGTTGCCTGCCAGTGTGTGTAAGGCCCACAGACTGTACTGTGCCCATTGCCCACTACTCATATAGGGTGGCACAATACCTTGCAGATAAAAATCTCATTTAATTTTTACTTTTAATATAATTGCAGTTGCCTGCCAGTGTGTGTCAGGCCCACAGACTGTACTGTGCCCACTGCCCACCACTCATATAGGGTGTCACAGTACATTGCACGGCGCACGCGCAGTGATGTAAAGTTCAAACGAAGCAGACCGAGCATGGGTCTTTTTCCATCTCCCAGTTCCAAAAATCTATTAACTACACCGGCCCTGGCCCTGAGAAGGGAAAAAACTGAGATTAAACTGATAGGAATAGTACTTAGTTAACACTAGTTGCATTGGTGGCAAATTCCATTACAAGTGCCCAAATTTAGAAGGAAGCGGACAGAGCAAGCTTTTTTCTCTATCTCCCATTGCAAGGATTCAATTCAATACACGTCCCCTGATAGGGGACTTAACAAAGATTAAAATGGTAAGAATAGTAGTTTACACTATTTGTATTGGTGGCATGGTACATTGCGCGGCGCACACGCAGTGCCCCAAATTGGAAGTAAGAGGACCGACCAATCATCTTTTTTCATCTCCTGGTTCCTAAAATCTATTCAATACATGTCCCCTGATAGGGGGCGTAACAGGGATTAAACTGATAGGAATAGTACTACTTAACACACCACTCATATAGAGTGGCACAGTACATTGCACGGCGCATGCGCAGTGCCCCAAATTGGAAGGAAGAGGACCGACCAACCATCTTTTTCCAACTCCCGGTTCCTAAAATATATTCCATACACCGGCCCCTGATAGGGGACAAAACAGAGATTAAACTGATAAGAACAGATTTTTTTTAAAAAAAAAAGAGGACAGCCTTTGTGGAGCTGGGTATTTTTGGGCTGCGTTACTGAACGCTCATGGACAATGGCTGTAGGCTCATGCGTCCTTTTGCGGAGGTGACAAACCTGGTCAGTCAAACCCAAGGAAACATCATCGACCTCATCCCATATGCGTTTTTTCTGGAGTGTGCCCTGCGAAGAGTGCTGGATCAGGCTGTAGATGAGCATAAAGAGGAAGAGTTGTGGTTACCATCACCACCAGAATCAGTCTTGTCGTCGTCGATTGCTGGACCTGCGGCAACGCAGAGAGATGAGTCTGAAGAAGAGGAGTCAGAGGTGGAAGGTGGCTTTGAGGAGGTGGAAGACCAACCACTGCAGGCGTCTTAGGGGCTTGTTGTCACCTTTCGGGGACCATTGGTGTTGTACATGGCTGGGTGGAGGAAGAGACTTTTAATGACGTCAGTGAGGATGAGGACAAGGACATGTCTAGCTTGGTATCCAACCTTGCGCAAATGGGGAGTTTGCGGTTGTGCAAATTAACTGTTTGCGGTTGTTTGCGGTGCGTTAAATGGGGAGTTTGGTCTGTCAGAGTTTGGTCTGTCACTGTGAAGCGGGCGTAACCCTTAGACTACCTGATCGATACAACATCATACCTGATCGTATACACACACTGGATGTTTTAAAGCACGTTATTCCAAACAATTTTGGAATGTTAGGTGATTTATGCCCGTTATGAATTCAAAACCGACTCTGCGTCAACTGCGTAATTTTCCGTGGAAGTTTTGCCATGTATCCCCCTCCGGCATGCCACAGTCCAGGTGTTAGTCCCCTTGAAACAACTTTTCAATCACTATTGTGGCCAGAAAGAGTCCCTGTGGGTTTTAAAATTATAAGCAGTGAGAGTGATCCGGTGCCTATTGTGGGTCGACACCGGGTCCCTCAGAAAAAAGGAACACCAATCGGAGGCACCACACCCAGAGGACTGAAGGAGAGATAGTTTGAGTAGGTAGAGGGGGTGAATTCAAACACTCTATATCGTATAGATATTATAGATAGGATGACAAGTGTTAATATGTGCAGTAAAAATTACGTTCCTCTTGGAAGGAGGAGTAAGGTGGACCCCAGGTGAGTGGTCAAATGGTCAAAGCGATGAATAAGGTTCAATGATGACCGTACTCACTTCACGGGGGGGAGGGAATGGACACAGGATAAAGCTCAAGACACCTGAATCCTAAATTTCCCCCCCGGCCAGGATCGCGTGTCTCATTATACAGCTTGACGGCAACCACTGTAGGCTTCTGGTCAAAACGTTTTATTGAGGGAACACCTGGCCCAACGCGTTTCGGAGGTATACTTCCTCCTTCTTCAGGGGTAACAGAAAATGCAGAATGATATAAAAAATGTAAATTACAAGAGTTAAAAGCTACCTATTACAATGTATCCATGCAAAGCCCTAAAAATGCCTATGTACGTATATAAAAGATGAAACTTATATAAAACCACAAAATTAAATGGTAGGGTAGTCCCAAAGGGACAAATGCTGTCTCACTTATATCTGGAATGTGTTGTAAGACTAAAGAACATATTATAAGACTGAAAATAGATGGTTTCCCGCATTGGGGGGTACCAGCAAGATATAAAAGTTCAATTTACAGACAAGCAGACACAGATAAAAATAGACACAAATAAGAAATAGCTAAATAAATCAATCAATCACCAGAATAATAGTGTCAATAAAATACGCCGCACGGGCAACAAAATGAAATCAGATAAGAGGAACATGATTTAAAATATCCATAGATGTTCAATAAAATATGTGTTTACCATATATTAAAATATAGAATGCCCAATAGGGTATTTAAAATTAGCCTGCCAATTGAAGTATATGGCGGTTCGCCTGGTTCGCCGGTTCGCGAACATTTGCGGAAATTCGCGTTCACCGTTCGCGAACTGAGAATTTTATGTTCGCGACATCTCTATTTGGCATGACCGATCCCTCATGAAGCCATGCTGATATGGCGTTATTTGCTTATTTCCGTTGGGATCCTCTAAAATAGCATCTCAACCTTCAAACAGTTTCCCCACAACAGATGTTAAGCTTATCGGCCTATAGTTTCCGGGCTCTGTTTTTGGAACCTTTTTGAATATTGGCACCACATTTGCTATGCACCAATCCTGTGGAACATCCCTGTCAGTATAGAGTCCACAAATATCAGAAACAAGGGTCTGGCTATGACATTACTTAATTCCCTGAGGATACGGGGGTGTATGCCATGCTGTCCTGGCGATTTGTCTATTTTCATCTTTTTCGGTCACTGTTGTACTTCTTCTTGGGTCAGACTGGGCACTTTTAATGGGGGATTTATTTTTACATTCAGCATTTCATCTGACAGTTTATTTCCTTAGTGAATACATTGGAGAGAAAAATATTTATCAGTTTTGCTTTCTCCTCGTCGCTCTCTGCATTTATATAATTGAAGAACATTTTAGGGTTAGTTTTACTCTCTTTGGCAATTAATCTCTCGGTCTATAGTTTGGCTGCTTTTATTAGTTTTTTACATGTTCTATTTTTTTCCTTATAGTTTTTCAGTGCTTCCTTGCTGCACTCCTGTTTTAGTGATTTATATGCTTTCTTTTTTTCATTTATTGCTTTCTTTACATTTCTATTTATCCACATTGGTTTCTTTTTGCTTGTTCACCGTTTATTCCCATATGGTATGTACCTCTCACAATTCTCAACCATTTTGTGGCTGTATTTTTGTTTTTGAGGACTTTGTCCCAGTTAGTTAGGCCTATGACCTCGCTTAGTTGGCTAAATTTAGCTTGTTTGAAGTTTGGTATTTTTGTTCCTCCCTGTAGAAATGCTCTTTTGAATGATAATTAGAAGGTTATTACTTTATGGTCACTATTTCCCAGGTGTCCCCCAACCTGCACATCTGTTGCTCTGTCAGGTCTATTGGTTAATTCTAAGTCCAGTATGGCCACCCCTCTAGTCGGGTGCTGAACCAGTTGGGAAAGGTAATTGTCTTTGGTTATTGCCAAGAGTTATTGACCTGTTTCCTTTATGCGATGTGCAGCTTTCAGTTTCCCAGTCAATATCTGGGTAGTTGAAGTCCCCCATAATAAGCACCTCATTATGATTTGCGGCCTCTAATATCTCATTTAGTAATAGATTTTCTGTCGACTATAGGTGGTTTATAGTAAATTCCTATTAGTAATTTATTACTAGAGTATGTAGAAGTGGAGCAAGCGTAGAGATTGAAAAAAAAAAAAAAGAATATTCTAAAAAACTAATATTTTTGATATAGTGCTATATATTCGTTTTTTTTAGAATATTTGTCTTTTTTTATCCATCTGAATTCATGATTCTTCCCTGCTGAAGTTGCTTGTGGGCCAATGACTTTATAGCTGAGTGGTTAAGTTCCTTGCCTCAAATGTAGAAGGTTGTAAGTTCAAATCCTGGCAGAAACTTTTCAGAAATAGAGGCTATATATGGAGTCAGAGCAAAGACTCCCAAGCCGTGGACTTCCATTGTGCTACAGAGCACCCGAGCATCCAAAAGTGTTCTACCCGAGCTCCACAGCACCCGAGCACTTTGGTCCTCGATCAACACTAATAATGATTTTAGATCTACATAGCAAACCTAATGCTACAAAGTGGATGAGGTAACTTACCCACTTAAAGGATTAACCACCCCTAAGTCACTGTAGGACCTGGAGAGACATAAGGAAAAAACAAAAACAAATAAATATAACAA
This sequence comes from Bufotes viridis, assembly GCA_033119425.1. NCBI lineage: Eukaryota > Metazoa > Chordata > Amphibia > Anura > Bufonidae > Bufotes > Bufotes viridis. Next base: position 344,342,990 of record CM065590.1, read on the forward strand.
AAACCGAGGTCAGGACAATAACCAATCTATGGACATGTTTGAGAGAGCGTGGGGCAAGGGGTCCAAGAATGCACCTTGACGTGCGTTTTGCCTTGGCTTTGTCAACTGCAGCAGACACCATCAGACCGGGAGAGTAGCGGCACAGCAGGAAAGGAAAGTGAATTTATTTATTTTATATCTTGATCTGAGGTCTGACATGGGGGGAGTCTGATATGAGCTCTGATGGGGGTCTGATCTAACATGTGGGTCTTATCTGAGGTCTGACATGGGGATCTGATCTGAAGTCGGACATGGGGTTCTGATCTGAAGTCGGACATGGGGTTCTGATATGATAAAGGTGTCTGATCTGAGGTTTGATATGGGGGTCTCATTTGAGGTCTGATATGGGGGTCTGATCTGAGGTCTAATGTGGTGGTCTGATCTGAGGTCTGATGTGTGGGTTTGATCTGAAGTTTCATGGAGATTAAAGGGTTTGTTCTGAGGTCTGCTGAAAAATATTTTTTTTCTTATTTTCCTCCTCTAAGCCCACCATGAGGCTTGTCGGCTTGTCATCAGGTGCATCTTATAAAGCAAAAATACGGTACATTATACTGTATAAGTAGTGATGAGCGGCAGGTGCCATATTCGATTTCGACGAAATTCGCGAATATTCGTCATTTTTTCTAGTTATCGCGATTAACATGCGATTTAAATAATCGCATATTGCGATTTGTACTTAAGGCTACTTTCCTATTGGTTTCATATCTAGAATTAGCGAGGATGACGAATATGACGAATGTATTCGTCTATTCCTCGAAACGAAGATAACGAAGTATTCTACATCTTCGTTTTAGCTACCTATTCGTCAACTTCGCTAATTCTAGCAATCAAATAGGAAGGTTGACTATAGAGACAGCTGTGTTAAATTCGCTATGCGATTTTTTTTTAATAAATAGAATACTTATAATAATTTTATCAAGTAATATAATTATTGTATTAAAAAAAAAAAAAAAAATCGCATAGCGAATTTAACACAGCTGTCTGGTAAGTCAACCTTCCTATTTGATTGCTAGAATTAGCGAATAGCAAAGTTGACGATGACGAGACGAATAGGTAGCTAAAACGAAGATGTAGAATACTTCGTTATCTTCGTTTTGAGGAATATGACGAATACATTCGTCATATTTGCTATTCGCTAATTCTACCAAGCCAACCATAACTTCTGTGCTCATGGAGCATCCCCATCACCATGGGAACGTCTCCATATACTAAAATGTACTGTCGGATTTGAGGAATTACGTTGAAATCGCAATGAGATTAATTCAAGTTATATTAATCGCATTGCGATTTCAACTTAGAGCTGGGTTTATAGTGGGTCAGCTTGCTAGAATTAACGAAGTTAACGTATATGGAATATAGCAGCAGTGCTAAGTTGAAATCGCAATGCGATTAATTTAACTTAAAGTATTCGCATTGCGATTTCAACTTAGCACTGCTAGTGCATAGCATTAGCTATACTCCATATTCGTTAATTCTAGCCTATGTAAGATAGCAGTGCTAAGTTGAAATCGCAATGCGATTAATTTAACTTAAAGTATTCGCATTGCGATTTCAACTTAGCACTGCTAGTGCATAGCATTAGCTATACTCCATATTCGTTAATTCTAGCCTATGTAAGATAGCAGTGCTAAGTTGTAATCACAATGCGATTAATTTAACTTAAAGTATTCGCATTGCGATTTCAACTTAGCACTGCTAGTGCATAGCTATACTCCATATTCGTTAATTCTAGCCTATGTAAGATAGCAGTGCTAAGTTGTAATCGCAATGCGATTAATATAACTTGAATTAATCGCATTGCGATTTCAACGTAATTCCTCAAATCCGACAGTACATTTTAGTATATGGAGATTCTCCCATGGATGGGGACGCTGCACATGAGCACGGAAGTCGGCAGAAGCGGCAACGGGCACTGACTAGAGCAGCCAGGAAGCCAGGAATCCTCAGGACAGGTAAGAACTACTTTTGGGAAGTAGGAAAGAAAAAAATATAACTAAAAAAAAAAAAAAAAAAAAAAAAAACCAATATTCGAAATAGCGAATTTATAGCGCTATATTCGAAATATTCGCGAATTAGCGAAGTGCCGATATTCGCTAAAAAAATTCGCTTTTCGAATATTCGCGCTCAACACTATGTATAAGATTTATATGCAATGTTAAAATTATGTATTTATTTGTATAGCGGAAAAGCTATGATTACGTCACTTATCAACAAGCATATGTCATCATCAAGCCTCCACATGAGCCCCTGAAAACCCTGTTTTACATATTAAAGGAGGAGTTCCTAGTCAAAAAGGCTCAATTTTTACTTACAAATTTGGTTTCCTGGATCCCTTTCCTTTTTCTTATTTATTTTTGGCATGTGTCCAAGTGCTATGCCTTGAACTGAAGCCCTATCATAACCAGCATAATAAACAAGAACATAAAATGCACCACACTGCTCAAGATACTAAATTTCTTTTACCTCAATTCTTCTCTGTGGTCCTGATTATTCTATTTTATGACCTAGTCTCCTTGTTTTCCACCTTAGTTTGTGTGTGAAGGATTTGAAGACAGGAACATAACGATATAAAATACCTGGAAGAGAAGGTTTGTCTGTTGCAATAATGAGAAGTCATCACTATTCATAATGTGTTTTATGTTGAACATGTAGTACTACGATGTTTAATATGACACTTAGTCCTTACAGTCACGTTACAGCAGATTAAGAAGTTGATGACGGCACATCTGTCACCTCCTGTCCTTTTCTGTGTCTTGCTGTTAAAAAAAAGTGTCAGCTATTTCCATTTATCAACAACATTTTTGCCGAATTAATGTGCTTTAGCAGACACTATGTTGACAAGCAAGTCAAAAGAATGTTATAATCTTTACTTATGTAAATTCCTGAATGAACAATGCCTCAGGACAACACATTCAGTTTGTAATAATACAACCTTTCATTGTTCATCAGCAATTGTCCTGACAGATAACAATTCCTAATATCCTGCTAGTAATAGTGCTAAGTAGAAAACCTAAACATACATTTGATTTGACTGCACTGCTATCAATAGAATTTGCATACACAGTTTATATTCCTACCTCAATTCCAATGATACATTTAGAAATAATTTGACACTATCTGAATAAAATGTCGCAATAAATGTCTATTTCTATAACTTCTAACTCTATTTATGATTAACGAATTACAATTTTGTGTCACAGCCAATAATCTAGAATGCAGAGAACTCAGGATACTAAGGTGTCTAATTTTCTTGCCTATTGGATGCTTCAGTAGAAAATAGCAGTATTTAGGTTGTTGAAAAAAAAAATTTAGATTAAAGGAAAAAAAAAGATATCGTGGAAGTCTATCTGTTGTACCCCAGAGTGGGCACCACCATTACTACACCCTGCTACTGTCTCTAATGGCTAACAAATAATGTAATCTGTATTTGATTCCAGGTCCTTTGATATTGTGCCTTAAAGGGGTTGTCTCCCTTCAGTAAGTGGTATTTATCATGTACAGAAAGTTAATACAAGCCACTTACTAATATATCTTTATTATCCATATTGCTTCCTTTGCTGGCTGGATCATTTTTCCATCATATTATACACTGCTCGTTTCCATGGTTACAGACCACCCTGCAATCCATCAGTGGTGGTCGTGCTTGCAGACTATAGTAAAAAGCACTAACCTATGTTTGCTCCCATGGTCCCGGCCACCAGAGAGGCTGATGCTTTTTCGAAGTGTGCAAGCATGACCACCACTGATGTATTGCAGGGTGGTCTGTAACAATGGAAACGAGCAGTGTATTATGTGATGGGAAAAAAAAATCCAGCCAGCAAACAAAGCAATATGGACAATCACAATTCATTAGTATTAACTTTTTCCACATGATGAATGCAACTTACTGAACTGAGACAACCTCTTTAACCACCTCCCGACCGGCTAACGCTGGGTTACTCCTCCTGGACGCATATACGCGTTATCTCGCAAGACGCGAGATGACGCGCATATGCGGCCCGCACATGCGCAGTGCAGGTCAGCAAGAGGCGCACAAGGAGTTGGTCACCAGTCTGCCAGCCAATGATCAGTGCTGGCAGGTTGGTGACTTTTAAAAAATCAAATCACCAGCCATATAACACATTATATTTATAAATATAATGTGTTAAATGGCTTCTGTGCTCTCTGCATGGTCCTTTTGGTTGGTTGGTCTCAGCAGAGAGCAAAGATCACAGTGAGTACACCAAGCACTACACATTTATCCCCATATCACCCCCCCCATTACCCCAATTAACCCCTTGATCACCCCTGTCAATCACTAGTGAAAGGGAAAAAAGTGATCAATGTAAACTGTCACTTTTTTTTTTCCACCAGTATTGACTGTTAGGTTTAGGTTAGTTTAGGCCCCTTTGGTAGGTAGTTAGCTTCAGTTAGCGCCCAGACCACCGCACCGCAGTCACTGATTCGCTGATTAGCGTATAGCTAATCAGCATTGGTACTTTATAGTATCTGTAAATGATCAGAACTGATCACAGTCAGATCTATAATAGTATTAGTGTCACCGTAGCTCGCCCTCCACCCAAAACGCAGTGTTTGCCCAATCAGGGCTGATCGGTCGCCCACACGTGTGTTCACCCACGCCCGTCCTGCCGCAGTGACAAAAATATATATATATTTTTTATCACTACACAAGCGCTGCGGCGATAAAAAAAATCAGTTTTGATATTTTTTATCAATCGCAGCGGCTTCCTGTACTTTGCTAGCCTCCCATTTGTAAGACAGGCTTGCTAATTTTCTTGGGTATGGATGTGGGCGGAGCTCCTATGTCCTGGCAGACACCTTTCCCCTCTTTTTTTTTTTTTTTTTGCACATTTTTTGGCAGAGATTTTTTCATCCACATTGATCGATGCGAATGAAGAAATTCTGTGCTGTTCATTTTTTATTTCAGCCCAGAGGCTGAATGGAAAAAAAAATCTCATTAGCCATATGCTCAATATAAGGAGAATAGCAGAAACTCCTAATGCTGGCCATACATGTAATGATTGCGGAGAACCTCAAATGCCAGGGCAGTACAAACACCTCACATGTGACCCCATTTTGGAAAGAAGAAACCCAAGTTATTCACTGAGGGGCATATTGAGTCCATGAAAGATTGAACTTTTTGTCACAAGTTAGCGGAAAGAATCACCTCTCAACAACAATATCAAAAATTGGTGTGGTTTAACCAAGAACACCTATCAAGTACAACTGCTCCACACCATACTCATTGTAAAAATAAATTTTATTATGCATATACATATAAACACTACAATATAAAATCACAATGATAGTGAATGGTAACAAGAAGATAACACAAAAACCAGCATGAGCCCGGACATAATAGCCCCCTGATGATAAAGTGCAATACAACAGCCCTGCTTAACAGTTGTTGAATCCATCCATAGTGTACACTACTATGATTAAAGTGTCACAGGACCTGATACAACACAACGCAAGGGCATAAAAAATGTATATAATGCTTACATCAAGTAAATGGGGGTCCGGGATCACAGCAGGCAGCACACCCTAGGAGATATTTTTCACACAAAGTATGGGTAGATGTAAAAATACACCCCAAAACACATTTCCCTACTTCTCCTGAGTACGGCAATACCACATGAGTGACCCTTTTTGGCAGCCAAGATGCGCAAAGGGGCCCTAATTCCAATGAGTACCTTTAGGATTTCACAGGGCTTTTTTACGCATTTGGATTCCAAACTACTTCTCACGCTTTAAGGACCCCTAAAATGCCAGCGCAGTATAAATACCCCACAAGTGACCCCATTTTAAAAATTAGACACCCCAAGGTATTCCGTGATGGGTATGGTGAGTTCATGTAAAACACTTTTTTTTACTTTTTTTTCTTTACTTTATTTCTGACGTTCACTTATGGGGGTCTGATCCCCTCTGCAATGCATTACAATACATCTGTATTGTAATGCATTGCCTGTTCTTGTACTACAGTGAGTAGTACACTAACAGGTTGCCTAGGAGACCCAGCCTGAGGCTGGATCTCCTCAGCACCTGTAGAAGGCAGGTCCTGAGGCCATGCAAGGCATTGAGCAGCCTCTGCACGGCATCGGGCTGCCTTCTGACACATCAAGTCCCCGCCACAGCAGTGCGGGGACTTGATGCGCTCCCTCACCCGACACAAACCCCTTCTATGTCGTGGTCACAGAGGACCGCAGCATAGAAGGGGTTAATCCACCAGCATCAGCTTTTACAACGATGCCAGTGGATACAGCAGGGGCCCGGCTACCAGGGGCTGCCGTACCCCTGCAGTGATCGGGCGCACAGCGCTCCGGTGCCTGCCCGATCACCATGACGTACTATTATGTCAAATTGCGGGAACGCAGTGGCTTCCATTACTTAATAGTATGTCATGTGTCGAGAAGGAGTTAATAACATTGCTATGTAATTTATTTATTGTATTACATGCACTGTGCCTGGTTGTCCAGCAGGTGGCAGTGTGTCTGACAGAGTATATTTATCTTTGTTATCTTTATCTTCTCCCCTTTTTGGGCAGAAGTGGGCTAGTCCTACCAAGGGAGTGGTTGCAGGAAGCTATAGTCAGTCGAGAGTGACGTGAGAGTTGTAAGGAGATGAGAAGCACCCTGTCTCCTTTCAGTTTATAGAATGAGTATTATGAGGAAGTGAACAGCCAAAGGCACCCCATGCAAAGGTACTAGAACTTTTCAGAAAGTCCAGCTGTGAAAGGGTGAGGATATACCCTTAAGTGGACCTTCATATGAACTGGGATTATTTGCAGGGTGCTCCTATTCAGTGTTCATTTAAGGACATGGTCAGATATCATAGTCAAGTATCAAAATAATGCCAGTGTGACACCTGACCCTGACAACTGACCCTGACACCGACACCTGGCACCGACACCTTACCCTGACACCTGACCCTGACACCTGACTCTGACAACTGACCCTGACAACTGAGTTTGACAACTGACCCTGACAACTGAGTTTGAATTATGCTCTTCATAAGTCAGGGTCAAAGTGAGAATTAGTTATAGATAAACTATGTATTTGTATGCAAAATCGCATAGATGAATAAAATCCCAGGCTAATAGCTCAGTGGTAATGCACTTGTCTTGAGTCCAGTAGGCCTGGGTTCAAGACCTCTTTCAGCCTTTAAAATAATTAACATTTTATTAAGCCCTAGATATGAGGCAAATTCAAGTCATGTGTGATGCTAATATCTGACTACTGACCTAAGTCAGGTGGCAGCCTCGCTATTAACTTTAGGTTCATTCTACTTTTAATATACTCAATGGCATAAATGAATAAAATTCCAGGCGAACCCTAAGCAAGCCTGCTTAGTGGTAATGCACTTGTCTTGAGTCCAGTGGGCCTGGGTTCAAGACCCCTTTCAGCCTTTAAAAAATGTAATGTTTTATTAAGCCCTAGATATGAGGCAAATTCAAGTCATGTGTGACGCTGATATCTGACTACTGACCTAATTCAGGTGTCAGCCGTGCTAAGTCAGGTGTCAGCCAAGCTTAATGTTAGCCTGGGATTTTATTCATCTATGCGATTTTGCATAAAAAGACATGGTATATCTAAAACTCATTCTCACTTTGACCCTGACCTATGAAGAGCATAATTCAAACTCAGTTGTCAGTTGTCAGAGTCAGGTGTCAGGGTCAGGTGTCTGGGTAAGGTGTCAGAGTCAGGGGTCAGATGTCAGGGTTAGGTGTCAGTCAGGTGTCACACTGGCATTATTTTGATACTTGACTATGATATCTGACCATGTCCTACAATGAACACTGTACTCCTATGAAACACACAGGCTGCATCAGTTCAGTGTTAGAACTTAAAGACTATTATTGTCAGTAGTACTAACTCCAGCCAACAGATGGCGCTGTGTCCCTTGTGAGCTGGGCTGGACTGTGTTCTAAGGCTTCAGGAAGTTAGAAACTCTGTTTGTGCTGCAGAGGAGAGAAAAGGGTGTTCAATGAAGGGAACAAAAAGACAAGGACCAGATGGTGCAGATTATTCAGTGTAAAGGATTGCTTCTCTGGAGCTGTGGTAGCATACTACAGTGTGGTCATTAGTGGCAGAATTATGTATTTATGTATCATTTATGGTCGGAAATATAATGGTATTACCAGATAAATTGCTCCACCGTACCCAAATTCATCATTCCTAGCTACCCTATTCTGTTATGGAAAAGTTTATTGTGTGTCACTCTGACAGCCACAACTAATTTTAAACTATTTCTATGTCATTGTGCAGTGCAACAAATTTTAGCTAAAGTTGGTCCCTCCATAGGGTCCGGTATCCCTCCATACTCTGAACTTAATTGTATTTTGCTTTCAACATATATTAAGTAAAAACCTGAATAGCTGAACTTGCTGATGGATCAAACATGGCAGCTGGATTATTACCATACAGTAGGAGTGTCGTTGGTTATTGGAATGAACCTCTCAAATCACTCCACCAACTCGACCCAAATTCACCGTAGTTAATATGTTCTTTTAGTCAGTGTTTGGTCAGTGTTTTGCATCAGTATTTGATCAGAATTGGTAAGCCGAAATGGTTCCAAGACACAGATGAGACACAAATAATTCCATTACATTTTATCTCTGTTTTTGGCTTACAATTGCTGACTAAATACTGACTGTCTGAAAGAGGCTTTATTATAGACGCCCAAAATACAGGATTTTTGGGGGTTTTTTTTGCTTCTCCATTTGAAAGGGTGAAGTCTGCAAGAGAAATCTGCTGTATAAATTGACATGCTATGGATTTCAAATCCCCAATATCATAGCTTTTCTGCTGTGGATGAGAATTCAGGGATCCTGTCAGGCAGCCAGAGAGACAGACACAGTCTCGCCAGAACCATGTCAGAATGTGAAGTCGTGTCTCTCATTCTCCCAGGGGCTCACTGGCTTTCCAGTGGGACATCCTTTATTACTCCTGGTCATGGGGGGTGGGGTGTTACCTCCGGAGGGTGGAGCTAGTAAAGGTTTGTGCTTTATGCACACGCATCACTCTGTGGGATCCATTCCTGATCTTGGTGCTGCTGGGAGACGGGGGCCAGGGAACCTCTGTTGTTATGTCTCCTGATTCAGAGATGTGGTGGGAGGCTCCCTCCTTTGCACACTCTCAGCCCTCACCTGTGCTTCCCTGGTCTGAGCGTGGAGATTGGATGTGACCTCAGCAGTCTCAGGTGATCTGTGGAGGGATATTTAAACCTGGTCTTTTCTCCCACTCACTGCTGATTATTCAGTTTCTTCCCTGGCTCTAAATCTCAAGCTATCTGGTGAGTTGTGTCTCTGGTTACTGCATCTGGCTCTGGTTTTGGTTTTCTTATGTTTTTTTGTGCTCTGGCTTACGTTTACTGATCATTCTCGTGTTTCCCTATTGACCATTGCATAGTGTCACTGTTAGGAATATTTTTTTCTTTCCCTCTTATTGGTATCCCTGGTACCAGACTTCGGTATTCAGCTTGATTTGATTCTTATCTGGCGCCAGAGAGAGCGACGTTGACACAGGACACACTTAGGTGTTGTTCAAAGTCACTCTAAGTCTTTATTGATCTCGTGAGACATATATAGTCCTAATCCAATAACATTATGTTTAAGTTAACCAATCACAGAGTAACACACGTCTTAGCCAGCTACAGATTTCAGTTATTCTTTCTTTCATCAGAGTCAAGGCTATATGTGGGCAAAACACTTAGCTCTTATGAAATAGTTTTCCAAGAACTCTTTACCCCTATGTGTTCCTGTGTGTGTGATGTACTGATGTATAGATAGTGATGCAATTTAAAGCTTATATACAAAATAGACTTTGAACTGTAATAGAACCCTTCAATCCCCTCTTAAAAAAAACATCTACATATTTTTATATAATGTGTTTTTTTCATTTTGGTACTTTCTTGTTTTTTCTTTCAAAATATTTCTGTAGATATTGTTGGTATTCATCTGGAGACCCAGTTTTTTTTTTAGGTATCTCAATGTATGCAGCTTGTGGTGTATCTGGGACTCGCCTACATCTCATAAATGTATTAATTAATGAGGGTATACATTGGATACAGCAACATATAATAATCAAGGAGGCAATTATGATTATAATACTAACAAATAATATTCTTAACTAACTCAAATCCGGCATCCACCTCAATAACCAGTCCCACCAAGAGGATGAATCAACATCCGTCTTAATATTATTTGCTATGTCAGGTAACGATTGAAAATGGGAATGGAATGATCTGGAATGGTCAGATAAATTAAAGCAACACATTCCTTAAAAATCCTGACATTATGTTTCAGCAACAAATAATCTACAGCAAATCTGTTTACAGCACTGCTCCTCATAGTCCTTGTAGATCTAATAGTATGTCTGATAAGGCGATAGAGGTATGATTCAGAGATTTGGCCAGGTCACATGCAATAGAATTTATAGTACGAGTATTATATATAGCCAGTCCGGGCACTCCTAATATAGAGGCGCCCAAACTTGTATATTCTGCACGGCTGAGAAGGGGTAGTGTAGGGCTAAAGTCAGCCTGAATAATGCACAGGGACCTCCAATAACATTGGCAGGGATGTAATTGTAAGTACTGTTACCACAAGACGAAAACCATCCCTTAGGGAGCATGATATTATAGATAAAACTAGGTGTCACAATGGTTTTGTTACAACTAATGGAATTATTCAGGGAACTAGCAGGTCTACTATTCTTTTTACAGGTGTCATCAATGTAATCATATACACTATTCTTAGGTACTCCTTCTTTTATACCTTTATCATTACAATATATAGTCATGTCTTGGGAAAAAGTAAAACAGGTCTCTGCTGCAGTCATGTTAATAATCATTATTCTAATATTATCCATGCCATTTTCTAATTTCTGACACTCCCCACAGAAATCATACAAGGGAATAAAAGATTGTGTATTGATAGCCCTTGACCAGACTCCAAGGAGGGATTCATTGGGTGTAGGCACAGCAACAATATGTTTGTATAAGGTCTCGTGGACTCTGTAAATCTTTAAGGCACAATGAGCTAACATTTAGGGCCTTCACTATCCTGATTATACTAATCTATTCAGAATTAGAGGGGCCAGGAACAAAAGGATCTTGCTCCTGAGCTCTTTTAGAGACTGTGTGATTATTTGGTGCACCACATAATAAACTCATCTCCTCTGTATGATAAATACAAGTGGTAAAGAGTCCGATTGGCAAGAAAACACAAAGATTAATAATCAGCAGCAGACAAACAAATCTTTCAGAATATTGTGGGGTCTTCATCTTCAGCCTGGCTTCTTCTGAGCTCCCCTCTTTGTCTTTGTTGGACACCGGAGAAGAAGCCTCAGGGACCCTTTTCACTCTGCTAGCATAAATCCAGATTGGAGCCTTCTCTGTGAGAATCACAGTTCTAGTGACTGCTACCACCGTGGTAGGGGGTCCGAATGCCAGCTCCTTGGGATCTTTTGCTTTACATAGTACCCTGACCAGCACCGTGTCTCCAGCACGGAAGGGGTGCGTTGGTTCCTGTGGAAGAGAGGGAGACTTACAAGCAACTTTTTCTTCAGTTTTGCTAAGAACTTTAATCAGTTTTGTGACATATTCTTCCCTAATCTGGTCTATGTCACCTTCCTGTACCACTAGGGGGGGACTTGCCCAAGGATTTGGAAAGGGCCTACCCATAAGGATTTCAAAGGGTGACAGTCCTAACCTCTTATTGGGAGTCATTCTTATTTCTGCCAATATAATAGGTAGGATTTGTTTCCATTTCTCAAAAGTACCTGCTGTGGCTTTCCTAAGTTTGTCTTTAACTGTTCGATTCATGCGTTCTACAATTCCGGAGCTTTGGGGGTGATACGGGATATGACATCTCCATTCCACCTGTAGCAATCTGGCTATTTCTCTATTTAACTTGGATGTAAATGCTGGCCCCCGATCTGATTCAATGACCAGGGGACTCCCCATCTCGGAATTATCTGCTGAGTGATAATACTTGCTGTGGTCTTGGCATCTTCTGCCTTTGTAGGGAATACCTCTGGCCATCTAGAAAACATGTCCACTATGACCAAAGTGTATTCTTGCTTACCCTTTGTCTTGGGGATATGTGTGTAGTCAACCTATAAATGGGTGAATGGAGTCGTGAGATTATCAAGATGTTGGTGTAATATCCTATGTGGATTACCAGGATTAGCTCGGAGGCAGATCAGGCATCTGCCTATATAGTGTGCAACCAAATGTTGCATGTCTGTTATATAGAAATTTTGGCTCAAAAGGGTGCATGTTGTTTTGATGCTGTTGTGCCCTACTCCGTGAAAATGTGCTATCGTGAAAATGTGTTATGAAAAATGCAGTGCTGTGCTGGGGTATACATGATTTTCCCTCTTTGCAGATCAATCCAGTTTGTGGATTTTTCTGCAAAACACGGTAAACCCAGTCTTTTTCTTCTTCCTCTGTGGCATATCTCTGGAGCTCTGTCAGCATGTGTGTGGAGCTTAAGGATGGAGGCTTTAGGCAAGCCATTGCCCAAGGGTCTGGTTCATGAATCCGATTGGGATGTTTTTGGGCCGTTTCTTTTGCCACCTTGTCAGCCAGGGCATTGCCCTGGGAAATCTTGTCTTTTCCTCAAGTATGTGCTTTGCAATGTATAACAGCTATTTGTGAGGGAAGCTGGAGGGCGGTCAACAGATCATCTATAAGGAATGTGATATTTTCTTACCGTCAGCTGTGGTGAAACCCCTGCATTGCCAGATTACCCCATGGTCCCACACATCCCTGTGTGCATATCTGCTGTCTGTGTATATTGTGACAGGTCTGTTTTTGTGTATTTGACATGCCCTTGTAAGTGCTACTAATTCTGCAGCTTGGGCTGATTGAACATGAACGGGTCGTGACTCAAGGATAATATTTGGCAGCATCACTACTGCATATGCTGCACAGTAGACGGTGTCAAGTGGAGGTGAACATGAACCAACTACAAACACTTCTGGTGCATCTGGTATGGGGGTGGCTGACAAGTCTAGTCTGGGGGAGGTTTCGTATTCTAGTACCTTGAGACAATCATGTTCGTCTGGTAAAAAGTCTTCTGTCCCTTTTAGTCCTAGTTATGCATTTAGTATAGGTACTGGCCCTGCCATATGTGAGGCATATTTAATCTGTAATGATGGATCACTGAGTAAAAGGACTTCATATCCTGACAATCTTTGTGCTGACATGTGCTGCGTATGAATACCTCTGAGTAGTCCCACTACGCCATGGGTAGTATGCAAGACAGTGTGGTGTCCCAGTGTAAAGGGTGTGGCCAATTCCACCATCATTGCACAGGCAGCAAGAGTACATAGACATGCCGGCATCCCTTATACAGGAACAGGCATTATCTTTGAGAAAAAGGCACAAGGACGCAACTTTCCCCCATGTTCTTGAGTGAGTACCCCCGCCATGGTTTTACAGTTTTGTCGTGCAAACATGTGGAACGGTCGGTTATAATTAGGAAGGCCCAATCCTGGGCTACACATCAATGAACATTTCAGAGTATCGAAAGCATTCAATATTTCTTTTGACCATCTTATTAGCTCTGGGGATTCTTCCAGGGTGGCTTGCCTCAAAATATTGTCATAATTAGAACAGTCGGGGATCCATTGTCTACAGTAGTTTATCATACCAAGAAAGGACAGCATTTCCTTCTTGGTGCGCGGGGTGACCAGGCCCCCAATATACTGGATTCTCCCGGGACTGATTCCTCTTTCCCCCTGTGTGAGGACAAAGCCCAAGTGTTCAACCTGCTGTTTGCACCACTGCAGTTTCTTTAACGACACTTTATGACCACATTCTGACAACCATTTCAACAAGGATATACCATCATGTACACTTGTCTCCACTGACATGCTGCACAACAGTACAGGGTGGGCCATTTATATGGATACACCTTAATAAAATGGGAATGGTTGGTGATATTGACTTCCTGTTTGTGGCACATTAGTATATGTGAGGGGGAAACTTTTCAAGATGGGTGGTGACCATGGTGGCCATTTTGAAGTCGGTCAATAGGAAGAGGGTCATGTGACACATCAAACTTATTGGGAATTTCACAAGAAAAACATGGTGTGCTTGGTTTTAATGTAACTTTATTCTTTCATGAGTTATTTACAAGTTTCTGACCACTTATAAAATGTGTTCAATGTGTGGCCCATTGTGTTGGATTGTCAATACAACCCTCTTCTCCCACTCTTCACACACTGATAGCAACACCGCAGGAGAAATGCTAGCACAGGCTTCCAGTATCCGTAGTTTCAGGTGCTGCACATCTCGTATCTTTACAGCATAGACAATTGCCTTCAGATGACCCCAAAGATAAATGTCTAAGGGGGTCAGATCGGGAGACCTTTGGGGCCATTCAACTGGCCCACGACGACCAATCCACTTTCCAGGAAACTGTTCATCTAGAAATGCTCGGACCTGACACCCATAATGTGGTGGTGCACCATCTTGCTGGAAAAACTCAGGGAACGTGCCAGCTTCAGTGCATAAAGAGGGAAACACATCATCATATAGCAATTTTGCATATCCAGTGGCCTTGAGGTTTCCATTGATGAAGAATCGCCCCACTATCTTTGTACCCCATATACCACACCATACCATCAATTTTTTTGTTCCAACTGTCTTGGAGGGATCTATCTAATGTGGGTTAGTGTCAGACCAATAGCGGTGGTTTTGTTTGTTAACTTCACCATTCACATAAAAGTTTGCCTCATCACTGAACAAAATCTTCTGCGTAAACTGAGGGTCCTGTTCTAATTTTTGTTTTGCCCATTCTGCAAATTCAGTGCGCCGATCTGGGTCATCCTCGTTGAGATGCTGTAGTAGCTGGAGTTTGTAAGGGTGCCATTTGTGAGTAGCTAATATCCACCGAAGGGATGTTCGACTAATGCCACTCTCCAGTGACATGCGGCGAGTGCTACGCTGTGGGCTCTTGCTGAATGAAGCTAGGATAGCCACTGATGTTTCTTCATTAGTGACAGATTTCATGCGTCCACATTTTGGCAAATCCAACACTGAACCAGTTTCACAAACTGTAGCATGGGAGATGGGTGGTCTCGTAGGGTGTCTTGCATTGAAATCAGCTGCAATGACCCGGTTACTGTGTTCACCAGACATCAACACAATTTCTATCCGCTCCTCACATGTTAACTTCGGCGACATGTCAATGGCTGTAAACAAAGAGAAACTTGTAAATAACTCATGAAAGAATAAAGTTACGTAAAAGCCAAGCACACCATTGTTTTTCTTGTGAAATTCCCAATAAGTTTGATATGTCACATGACCCTCTTCCTATTGAAAAAACTAAAGTTGGATTCAAAATGGCCGACTTCAAAATGGATGCCATAGTCACCACCCATCTTCAAATGTTTCCCCCCTCACATATACTAATATGCCACAAACAGGAAGTTAATATCACGAACCATTCCCATTTTATTAAGGTGTATCCATATAAATGGCCCACCCTGTAGATCATCAACATACTGTATCAGGATGGAACCTTGAGGGGGGTGCCTGGGTTTCAAAGTGGCTTAGAGGACAATGCTGTACACAACTGGTGAATCAGCATACCCCTGTGGCATTCTATCCCAGGTCAGGTGACGTCCCTCAAAGGAAAAGGCAAAAAGAAGTCGTGTACTCTTATTGATAAAGTGTGCAATCAATCAGGCCCGTGTCATAGTCACCCTGTGACCATAGTTAAGGGTTTATGTCTCCTAGCTCAGGGTGGTCCTGTAAACTAACAAAAGTACATATAGCCGGGGTCACTATGGGCATGGTGGCTGAGTAAATAATTAGTCCGTCATTTTTTACTCTCACCGCCAAGTCCAACTTCACAAACAGGTCCCTTCCTAATAAACTTACAGGGCAATCTGGTATGATGCTGAAAGTATGGTCCAAGATGTATTCACCATCCACTGTCTCTATTGGGAGGGCACTCGTTTTATATGTTTTAGTTTATACCCCGTTGATTCCCATAGAGCGGTCAGACTTTCTTAAAGGTCCCTTGTACATGTCTTTGTTTAACACACTGGAGATGGCGCCGCTGTCTACCATGAATCCTACCTTCCTTCCCGCAACTTTAAGCAAAATAATCAGTGTATCTTTCCAGTGGGTGGTGACCTGTGTGAAAGCTGGGGTGACTCCCTCCGGGCCCCGTCAGTAGGGTTGTTTATTGATTCTAATCAATGGGGAACCTGGGCTGAGTCTGCGTACCCTGTCTATCTGTATTCTGTCCCCTTTGTGTCATGGGCTGTTGTTGGCTGTGTGCTCCCCGATTCTGCGTGTCTCTCCTGGGCATTGTGCACTGTCTAGCCCAATGTCCCTCCTGTCCACAGTTATAACAGCGGTTATTCATGGTTTGGAAGTCTTGGTTTCTATCATTTGATCTATGAAAGTTTCCTGCTGTCTTTCGCTTGTTTCTCCCTCTCCCTCTGTTCCCTGCATATGCATGTGTGGGGGCAGTGGATTTGCTAATGTTGAAACACCCTGTAGCGTCCTTTTCATAAAGGTGTTTTTCAAATTGATCTATGCTGTCTGAAGTCCACGTGGAGACGTTCTGTTTTACTGTAAGCATTAGCCTATCAGATAGATTGTTAATAAATGTGGAAATAATTAGACTGTCATTTTGGAGAACCAGTAGCCCTGCCTCCAATTTCCAGCAATCCATAAATCTCCTCCAGAAATCAGTAACACTTTCTGAGGGTTTTTGCTTACATGCTACGGCTACTGGGAGTGAAGACTTTTGTTTAAATACCTCTATCGTGTGTTCTTCTATCTCCTTCCATATTAACCACTTCAGCCCACCTAGCTTAAACACCCTTAATGACCAGGCCACTTTTTACAATTCTGCACTACACTACTTTCACCGTTTATTGCTCCGTCATGCAACTTACCACCCAAATGAATTTTACCTCCTTTTCTTCTCACTAATAGAGCTTTCATTTGCTGGTATTTCATTGTTGCTGACATTTTTACTTTTTTTGCTATTAATAAAAATTTAACGACATTTTTGCAAAAAAAATGACATTTTTCACTTTCTGTTGTAAAATTTAAAAAAAAAAACTACATTTCTATATAAATTTTTCTCTAAATGTATTTTTCTACATGTCTTTGATAAAAAAAAAATCCAATAAGTGTATATTTATTGGTTTGGGTAAAAGTTATATTCCGCATTTCTGCATTTTGAAGCAGCTCTGACTTTCTGAGCACCTGTCATGTTTCTTCAGGTGCTAGAATGTCAGGATAGTATAAATACCCCCCAAATGACACCATTTTAGAAAGAAGACACCCCAAAGTATTCGCGGAGGGGCATGGTGAGTTCATGTATAATTTCATTTTTTTTTCACAAGTTTTTTCACTTTCTGAGGAAAAAAAAAATAATAAAGTTTCCATTTCTGCTAACTTCTGGCAAAAAAAAAAAAATCTCAGACGGACTCACTATGCCCCTCAGTGAATACCTTGGGGTGTCTACTTTCCGAAATGGGGTCATTTGTGGGGTGTGTTTACTGTTATGGCATTTTGGGCAGGGCTAAATTGTGAGCAGCCATGTAAAACCTAAAGGTACTCGTTGGAATTTGGACCCCTTTGCGCACCCAGGCTGCAAAAAAGTGTCACTTATGTGGTATCGCCGTACTCAGGAGAAGTAGGACAATGTGTTTTGGGGTGTATTTTTACATATACCCATGTTGGGTGAGAGAAATATCTCTGTAAATTGTCAACTTTGAATAAAATTTTTTAAAAAGTTGTCATTTACAGCGATATTTCTCACACAAAGTATGGGTATATATAAAAATACACCCCAAAACACATTGCCCTACTTCTCCTGAGTACAGCAATTCCACATAAGTGACACTTTTTTGTAGCCTGGGTGCGCAAAGGGGCCCTAATTCCAATGAGTACCTTTAGGATTTCACAGGGCATTTTTACGCATTTGTATTCTCACGCTTTAGGACCCCTAAAATGCCAGGGCAGTATAAATACCCCACAAGTGACCCCATTGTGGAAAGAAGACACCCCAAGGTATTCCGTGAGGAGCATGGAGAGTTCACAGAAAAAAAAAAAATTTGGGCATAAGTTAGCGGAAATTGATATATATATTTTTTTTACAAAGTCTCATACTCCACTAACTTGTGACAAAAAATAAAATTTTACATGAACTCACCATATCCCTCACGGAATACCTTGGGGTGTCTTCTTTCTAAAATGGGGTCTAAAGTGAGGTTTTTGTACTGCCCTGGCATTTTAGGGGTCTCAGCAATCATTACACGTATGGCCAGCATTAGGAGTTTCTGCGATTCTCCTTATATTGAGCATACAGGTAATGAGATTTTTTTTTTCCGTTCAACCTCTGGGCTGAAAAAAAAAATAAATGAACGGCACAGATTTCTTCATTCGCATCGATCAATGTGGATGAAAAAATCTCTGCCAAAATCAGTGACTTCGGTGCGGTGGGCTGGGCGCTAGCTACCTAACAAGTAGCTAACTAACTGGTGGTGATAAGGGACCCTTATGCCCCATTCACACATCCGCAATTCTGTTTGCAGAACGGAATTGCAGACCCATTCATTTCTATGGGGACAGACTTTGTCCCGCTCGGATCCGGAATTACGGATCCGCGCTTTCGGGTCTGCACTTCCGTTCCGCAAAAATATAGAACATGTCCTATTCTTGTCCGCAATTGCGGACAAGAAAAAGCATTTTCTATATAGTTCTGGCAATGTGCGGATCTGTAAAATGCGGAAAGCACATTGCCGGTGTCCGTGTTTTGAGGATCTGAATCCACGGATCCGCAAAACACATATGGGCATCTGAATGGAGCCTTACAAGGGGTGTGATCAATGACAGGGGGGTGATCAGTGACAGGGGGGTGATCAGGGAATCTAGATGGGGTGATCAAGGGGTTAACAAGGGGTTAATAAGTGAGGGGGGGTGGGGGGGGTTAGTGTAGTGTTTGGTGCAACTTTACATAGCTACCTGGTCCTGGTGTTCGATCCCTGCAAATGGGACCACCAGAGGACCAGGTAGCAGGTATATCAGACGCTGTGTTAACAGCGTCTGATATACCTGCTTGATGCGATTTATATCGCATCTACAGCCTGCCAGCGAGCTGTAGTTAAACTCCTGAGACGCGCGGCACTGTGAACGCGCATGTGCGCGCGCGTTCACAGGAAATCGCGCGTCTCGCGAGACGACGCGCCGATGCGTCCACTCAGAACTACAGGACCGCCCGCCGGACGCATCCGTGCATTAGGCGGTCCTGTAGTGGTTAACTGTTGTCGGCGCTCAGTGTTACAAATATAGTCCTTAGCGTTAGTATTGGGGTCTATTTCTGATACTGTTGTTACCTTTTTCCAATCCCATGAACTGTGGGAACCCACTATTCCGTCAATTATGAGTCTAAGGTCTTCTTGGGTGAAATTTCTCCCTTTACAGGCTTTCTTTAAATAAGCCACTGTGCCAGATGGAGCCACAGTAGGCTTGGGGCAGTGTTTAATAATTTTATTTCGGTCATCAATGTCCAAAGCCTTTTTCATTAGTTGATTACTAAACGTCAAAAAAGGCATGGATGTCTCAGGTCCCCTGGTCTCACTATCCTTTTCTACCTTTTTGTTGTTCCTTAAATTATATCTCAATACAGTTGGGGGTGTGGGTTGTTTACTAACTGCGTGTCCTGTTATTATGTGACTGGCTGCTATTAAATCCTCTTCTTCATCATTTTTATATTGCTGTAAGGACGGGTAGAAAGGGAGGGGTGTGTGAGGGGGTGGTAGGGGCACTGAACAGTTAATTTTATGTACATATGAAGGTGGGAGATACATCTGATGTTTTTTATCATTTTCCTTCTGAGTCTATATCTCATGTAGTTTTCTATTATCTTTTGATCTTTTTAAACCTTTTGTCTTGCACATTTTGGGGTCATACCAGTGGGGAGCTATCTCTAGCCATTGTTCTCCTCTTTTCTGCATATAATCCATATCCCATGAAGGGTCAGGTTCAAAATACGGCCAGGCGGCAGTGTCGCCTAAGCATAGAGCCTTGACCATGTCCATGTGATATATGCTATTGTCTCCTTCCCAGGGAAAGGGGTCTACCGCTTCAATTGCCTCTGTCCACCCTGCCAAATTATCTACCCATGGGTTAACAAGGTAATATTTTGTAGGACTGACTCGGGCAACATATTATTTACATGTTTCTCCTGGTTCTGGTTTAAGGTATTCTGTCTTAGATTTTTTGACTACCCATTATGAAAATTTATTTTCTTACAAAAAGAATTCAAAACAGTAATAGCAAAAAACAAAACAGAATGTGAGTCTTGGGACGACGGCTGTACACTTACAACCCAGCCTGTCACGTCCCCTTATATAACTATGTTAGACAAAACAACTTATCATGCAAAACTTCTGCAACTATCAAACAAGTTATCATGCAAACTTCTACAATTATCAAACAACTTATCATGCAAAACTTCTACAATTATCAAACAACTTATCATGCAAACTTCTACAATTATCAAACAACTTATCATGCAAACTTCTACAATTATCTTATTAAGAATCAAATCAAGCTGTAAAACCTTCTGTTCGCTGAACAGATCTTTTACGGGACTCCCTGAGCCCTCTGAAGTGCACTTTCCTTGTTACTGGACTTCCCTGAGTCCTTTCTGTTCCTTGAACAGATCTTTTACGGGACTCCCTGAGTCCTAAGGCAAAACTCCCTGAGTTATGCTTACTGTATCCCTGACACAGTACTTCACCCGAAATCTATCTAAGGGTCCCTTATGTACTTACTTGAATCGAAACGTGGCCAGTGCCCTCGGATCGGCCAGAGGACAAAATCGGTGTCTCTTCTCACCAGACCCGAGGATGACCTTCTCGATCCCGGACGAGCCCCCAGATTGTTAGGAATATTCTTTTCTTTCCCTCTTATTGGTACCCCTGGTACCAGACATCAGTATTCAGCTTGATTTGATTCTTATCTGGTGCCAGAGAGAGCGACGTTGACACAGGACACACTTAGGTGTTGTTCAAAGTCACTCTAAGTCTTTATTGATCTCGTGAGACATATATAGTCCTAATCCAATAACATTATGTTTAAGTTAACCAATCACAGAGTAACACACGTCTTAGCCAGCTACAGATTTCAGTTATCCTTTATTTCATCAGAGTCAAGGCTATATGTGGGCAAAACACTTAGTTCTTATAAAATAGTTTTCCAAGAACTCTTTACCCCTATGTGTTCCTGTGTGCGTGATGTACTGATGTATAGATAGTGATGCAATTTAAAGCTTATATACAAAATAGACTTTGAACTGTAATAGAACCCTTCAGTCACAGTATTAACTTTGTTGTTTTTTGCCCAAATGCGGCTGGTGTGCTCATCCACCAGCCGCTCTGTTACTAACACCTGGGAAGGGCTCTGCCAAATTCCCCCTCTGGCTGGGGGTGGGTGAAGAGTACCCCGGCCCTCAAGGGTGTTTAGAGTGTGACAGTTTGCGCAAAGTTTTTCTGGTACACCGCATTTGCTGGCCGTCAGTTCGGCACGTTTGAGCGGGCGCCATGTTTGCCTATTGCTCCAGTGCAGTACATGCACGGCACTGGTAGCGAAAGGGTTAATTAATTGGTAGAGAGAGAGGTTTTACCTAGGGACAGGACAAGGGTCAGTTATTGTACATGTACTCTGTACCAAAAAGCTGTTGAAAAGTTTCTTCAATTTTGCAGCATTACGGTCAGTGTAAACTTTTTTTGCAGACTTTTTCAGGCACACCCCTTATGAAGCCAGGCGAAACCCAGGTCGAGCAATGTGTTTTATGTGAAAAATCAAGACATCCAGTCTGTAAGTGCAATAAAATATTCAGATTTTGATTTGATATGGTGAGCACTATGTGTATATCCTTTTTTAAGGTACTGGTGTTGCAACAACGAGCGTCCTCAGGCTATAGGATACCAGTGCAGAGTACTGAAGTACACTGTACTGGTATTTGGTCAGTGAACAGCCCATGGGCTGTGAGGCATTACACAGAATATAGAGATCTATATGGAAAGACATCACAAGACTACACATTTATACACAGTTCTAATCACTTGCAATCTGTTGCGCGGATCTATTGCTATTTTATTATGTTTTTAAAAGGAGGACTGGGAATACTCCAAAAAAGGATCCTGCTGCAATCCAGTGGCACGTGTAGCAAGATACCCAATCCAATATTTATTTTTAGCATATATTTTTGCTGTAGGTGCAGTACCCTAGAACAACCTAAATTGTGTTTGAGGTTATGTTTTATAATCTGTTCATGTTTTGTATTACACTTTGTATGTATTACCAAAAGCTGTCTGTAGATGTTTCATTAATTATACCCAGATTCAGCAGAAGGAATTAGCTTTCTCCTCTGAGGGAGTCGCTTTCAGTTTAGCTCTATCTGCCATTCAAGGCAGATGCTTGTTCAGTTTAGCTCCAGGAGAAACATCATTCCTATAGACTTGCTGGTGGTGGAAGGATTAACATTTAACAGTATCTTTGATGATCCGCATCCCTTAGTTCATAATTTACAGAGCTGACTGTGTGACTTTTTGCATGTGGATGGTTTATAATCTCTGGCGCCTACCAGACCTTATTGCTATGGGTGTGGATAGTTCGTAGTCTCAGATACCTACCACATTTTTGAGAATTTTGCACATCTGTGATCATCTTTGAAATGTTGGAAAGTGTAGAGAAGGAACTCGGGCACTAATACTCCCATTATTATCATTGTTGCTGTTTATCTACCTGTTGTGGCAATGTGAATAGTGTTGTGGGCATTGAAGTCCATAAGAAGCATTTTGAAAAGCGGGTTTTGTCACCAAGGAATGTGTCACCAAGGTTCCCATCCTTGGTGGAGTAAAAGCCCTAGTTTGGGTGTCCACTAAAGTAGTTAGCGGGCACCATAATACATAGCATAGCTGGTTCCAGCTAGTTCAGGATGGGCTTTTAATGGAAACAGGCAATGTGCTGGGTTTGTGCCTGTTCCCCATGTTCCAGGCCGGGACTTGCTCACTGCCAGCAATTCAATTTAGTCTGCTTGCTGGACTTGGGTGGTGCTCACTCTGGGGAGAGAGTCTTTGGTGACACAGAGGCCTAGAGCAGAGGCTCTGTGTGAAGTGGTCTCAGCCAGGTGGACTGTGTGATCACAAGCCTATGCAAAGCCTGATCTATCCACGGTGTGGACTGTCGCTGATAAGCGAAAGCTGCTAAGGCTTGGAGCCTGAGAGACTGACCGATACTTAGAGGTGAGGTAGGGAACTGTAAATGTTTAGGAATAGCCCAGACGGGCAAGGTGTTTCTTGTTTATGTTTATTTTATTATGCTATGTGCCAAAATAAATCACAGGGCTAAAACCAAGCAGAAAGAACAGGTGCTGCTGAAAACTGCTGTGCAGGAGTTTAAAAGGTCAGTGGAGCTGTGTACTGCAGTGCTGTGCTGGACTCTGCTGGGATGCAAAAGAGACTGTTCAGTTAATTATTTTTTTTTTTTCCGGGTGTGTTCCTTGATTTATAAGTAAGCTGAAAAGTTTTCCTGCTGCCATGGGTCTCATGGAGGAGTACGCCTGGCGCTTGTGGCACATACAGCAAGGAGAAGAGATGGCCATAGCAATTGGCTATAGTAAAAATAAACTGGCAAAATTTGATGTAGAGCGAGAGACTCTGGAGGTGCAGCTGCAGCTGGCCCTGAAAATGGGGTCCTCGACACTGTATGGACCCTGCACAAAGTTCCCCGAGGATGGAGGTGTGTCCGGATTTCCCAAGGAGAAGCGAAGGTGTGCCGTTGCCACGGGCAATGGTCGGGAAGATAAAGAGATGGCGAGCGGTGAAATTCTCAGGAGTTCCCATATCCTCTGCGACTGTGCACAAAGCCCAAAACGGTGCGGATGGAGTGACCGTCTGGGAAAAGACAGGAGACAAGTCCAATGTGTTTCCCGTAGTAACTATGGCATTGCGGAGCAGAGTGCTGAGTCTGTGATGACAATGGGTAAGACTGTTCCTGTTAGTAATTATGTGACAGTGTGGCAGCGGATACCTGCTGGGCTGGTGAGCGATAAATCGTCGAGGCGAGGAACTGTCTCGGAAGTATGTGACATTTGGGAAACCGCAGTGTCTGTACAGGCGGGTAGGCCTGTTGTGATTACTCCCTCGCAAGAATCTGCAGGGGAAAAGTGTTTTTGTATTACCGCAGCTGCCCATGAGCAAAGTTAGAAAAATGGGTGACATGGTGATAAAGGGCAGTCCAGTTGGAGTGTTGTTGGACGCGGAAAGCCAGGGGAGCCTGGTACATGCCAGCTTGGTAGCTGGGGACAATTTTGCCGATAAGAAGGACTATCCAGGGGTTTTCACTGAGAGTGAGGCTCCAGTGGACCTGGGACTTATGAACTTGGTGTTGCACATAAAATTATGCAATAATACACCAATACTACAAAATTTCAATACTGTGACATGTGAGAATCCAAGATACAACACCAAAATAGTCACACACACATACAAATAATAATGAATTTTATTAGATATCATATAAAAACATGATCGTACAACACATAATAAAAGAGTACAATGGTAAGCGCAATAATAAGGATGTGGAATGAATAGTCCCACAGACTCAAAATACGTAATGGCTCACGGGAGTAGAGCGATATTCAAATGTGTTGCCTGTTACCCATCTTGGGTATATAGGTGAATGTGGGTGATAGGGATAGATAAGTAAGCATTGTCACTGTTACGTTAATATTTGAATATCGCTTTACTCCCGTGAGCCATTACGTATTTCGAGTCTGTGGGACTGTTTATTCCACATCCCTATTGCGCTTACCATTTTACTCTTTTATTATGTGTTGTACGATCATGTTTTTATATGATATATAATAAAATTCATTATTATTTGTATGTGTGTGTGACTATTTTGGTGTTGTAAATAAAATTATGCATAACGTAATGTGGGGCAATGGGGACACTTCTGTAGAAAGTGGTGACGCTCCTACAGAACCTGTACCTGTCCCTGTAAGTAAAGGTGCAAGAGAAATGACCATTGAAAACAGTAAAGTAGTTGAAGTGAAAAATGAAAATGTGAGGTCATGTGCAAGATCTTATAATGATGATGATATACCTGTTCTCTTGCAAAGCAATGGTACCATATTTGCCGAAAAGCATAATGTTATTGTGGATAATATGAAGGAGCTGCACATAGAAAACAAGTTACTTAAGTGCCTAATGATTTGTGTGACGATGATATACCTGCTCCTTTAAATGGTGTGATCAGGGGAGAAGTGCCCCCTGCTGGTAAAAATGTATGTGATGCCAAAATGTTGATTAATGTTGTGAGCACGGGGGGAATACCACACGTACCAGAAGTGGATATGCAGAATCCACTGAGTTTTATGGTTGCTGGGGAAGTGTACAAGGTGGGAGTTACCTCAGCGGTGCCCCTAGAAGACAGAATTAATAATGACATGAGTGACATATGTGCTGGGACCGATAGCAACTTGGTGAATGAGGCTAGCTTCGCAAGACCCTGCAAAATTGATGTGGTTACTGGTAGGGACCAGACAAAAGTTATATCTGATGTGACGAGAGATGAGTGGGGAGATGGCTGCCTAGTGACTGAGACCCATACCCACGCAGGGGTAGATGACAGGGCATGTCAGTACAGCTGCAATCATGAAGATGGTTTCTCTCTCTCAACATGGTCCCTAGATACAATAGCGAAGGGACTAGCTGTCGCCATAGAGTCTTTGAAGAAGGCTACAGAAGGGTCAGAAGAGGAGACCTCAGAAGAGATGAGTGAACTGAAGGATCTACTGCCTTGTGTCCCGGAGAAGAGAAAAGACTCCAGAATAAAACACAAGCCGTTAGTAGACATCGACAATGGGCTTAAAAAGTCCCTGGGTGGATATCCCCCAGAGTGTTTAAGGAAGACCGGTGGTACTCCTACGACCGCTGTTGCACCAGAACCGAGGGAAGAGCAGCTGAAACAGGAGGCCCAAGATGTGAGTGCTTCCAACAAGCTGGTGCAAAAAACTCAAAAGGAACAGAAAAAATTTGACCGGCTCCAGGCTAAGGCGAAATACGTCGCAGCCCGATATGCCGAAGAATGTGACCGATGGGAGGCTGATGCTCGGGAGAAGGAGACCAAGGCCCTTTCCTTGGCTAGAGCCCTTGAAGAAGTGCTTGAGGAACTCAAAAGATGAAATCTATGAGTTGGAGAAGTCTCTGCGTGCTCCTGTGCAGAAGGTGGAAGAAAATGAGAAGCCTAAAGAGGAAGATCCTTTGAAAGATGGCCAGAAGTCAGAGCCTGTTAAGAATGGGTCTGGAGATGGTGGAGCCATGGAAGCAGAAAAGCTCAAGGATGTAGCTGCTGAACCAGTTGATGGGGCTGATGTGGATACTGAAGCCAAGAGGCTCATGACAGTGAGCAGCCTGGACCTGTTCATGAAAGATGTACCCTCTGCCGTCAATGCCTTCCAGAAAGCCAGCAGTCTGCTGGGGAAGTAATACCAGGAGACAGACGACCAGCATGCGAAGGGTGTCTGTTACTGTGAGGTGGCTGTCCTAGAGCCTAAACGAATGGGGAACAATATCCAAGGGTTACCTCTTGTAGGGATTGCCAGAAGATGACGAGTCTGGTGAAGACCCTGATGTCCCCAGTACCTCAAACCTTGAGAAGGAGGAGGAGTTAAGATGGCAAGTGTATGATGCCGTGTCCGAGAAGAATGAGAAGGCTAGTCAAGTGACTAAAGACTCCAAAAGAGACTCAAAGGCTGAAGAAGTTAAGACCGATGAGTTGGAGTTGGAGAAATCCTCGGATGTGCCAGTGACCAAAGATAAGGCTGAAGAGGTCTCTGCTGAAGTAGGAGGAGCCACTGAAGAAGCAGAAGACTCTGAAACGGAAGCCAAACCTGATGTGACCCCTGCGGGGAGTAAAGGAGAAGAAGCAAAGTGAGTGTGAACACCAGGTGACTTCAGAGCGGCAGAAGGGTGGTTTACAAGTGGCCAACTATATCTTCAACAAGAAAAGGAGGCGGGAGCTCTCCAAAAAATGTGCAGCTGTGAAGGTTGTGTACGATAAAGGTCATGGACCAAAGAAGAAATCTGGAGAAGAAGCAAGCCAAAAGGCCAAGTTCTCAAGTGGAGAGGAGTCAGAGAAGGCCCTTAGACACTGTAGGCTAGGTAAAAATGCAGTATTTATGGAAAACCAATCTCTGCTAGCCTTGGGGTGGCAGAATAGAGGGAAAAGTGTGACGCTGACCACATCTTTCAGGGGGAACGTTGAGCCGGAGGGTAGGAAAATGTGAATGCCTTGTCACGAGCATCCAGTTGGTACAAGTGTTCACCCCCACAAGGTTGAAAAGAGGGGGGGATATGTGGCAATGTGAATAGTGTTGTGGGCATTGAAGTCCATAAAAAGCATTTTGAAAAGCGGGTTTTGTCACCAAGGACTGTGTCACCAAGGTTCCCATCCTTGGTGGAGTAAAGGCCCTAGTTTGGGTGTCCACTAAAGTAGTTAGCGGGCACCATAATACATAGCATAGCTGGTTCCAGCTAGTTCAGTACGGGCTTTTACTGGAAACAGGCAATGTGCTGGGTAAGTGCCTGTTCCCCATGTTCCAGGCCGTTACTTGCTCACTGCCAGCAATTTAATTTGGTCTGTTTCCTGGACTTGGGTGGTGCTCACTCTGGGGAGAGAGTCTTTGTTGACACAGAGGCCTAGAGCAGAGGCTCTGTGTGAAGTGGTCTCAGCCAGGTGGACTGTGTGACCACAAGGCTATGCAAAGCCTGAACTATCCATGGTGTGGACTGTCGCTGATAAGCGAAACCTGCTAAGGCTTGGAGCCTGAGACACCGACCGGTACTAAGCACTACTTAGAGGTGAGGTATGTTTAGGCATAGCCCAGACGGACAAGGTGTTTTTTGTTTGTTTATTTTATTATGCTGTGTGCCAAAATAAATCACTCTTTGGACCGGAAATCAAGTGGTGATGAAGATTTTTGTGTGAATGTTCCCCGAGACCAGAGTTAATCCCTTACACTGTATATACAGCTATTGGGAAGAGAATGCACTATGACTTGCCTTGGAACAGTGCCTTGATACCATTGGTTTTAATACAACTCTCTTTCAGCACTTCAATAAAGAGAGACTTGTTTATTTTCTACAATCTGCCTGGTTACTGACTCCAGCACCAATACAACACTCATATCAACAAGGGTACTCCAACAACCATCAGGCAGGAGTCCCAACATCAAGGTATACCCAAAAGGAAGAAAGAGTGCACCCTTATATGGCTGCCCTAAATAGAGCCCCTAACATTCTCATCCTTTGGCTCTGCTCCCTGGGGCTTGCAGTACAGGCTGCATCCAATTGTGTTTTTTCTTCTTCAAAAAACGTATTTCCTAATTTAATAGTAAGTGGATGAAACCTGGCTGGACGTATTTAACAGTTATAGACATTTTGTATTTTTGCTACAGACTGTGATGTTGCACATTTTTAAATAAACGTATTGCTAATTTTCATTTACTAATAAGTGTACCAAACACAAGACCTCTGATTGTTTAAATAGGCTTCAACTTAAAATATGTAAAACAAAAGATCCATGCCTTGTCATCCACAATTGAGAATGTGGTGGCTATAGTAGTACGAACAGTAACACAAACAGCAACAGCCATCTGGCCAGTAGTATTAGCAGGCTGCAGTTCTCCTTCCCTTCCAGTAGGAGCCAGATTATTATTGTAGAGGAAGAGGATAACAATGTGGACTGGATAGCTTACTCATCATCTGAATTACACTGGGATAATGTTGATGTTACCTCAGAGTTTGACAAAGTGCCTTTGAGCCAGGCTGCAGTACATTCCTTCTGTCAGACCTACATGTAAGTCAAGTTTTGAAGCTGGTGGCTCTGTACTAGTATTTCCCATATAGGAAAAACCATGCAATATGCAAGCTCTGCAAGCAAAAATAAGTCATGACCAGTCAAACACCAATGTTAGAACTATTGCTTTCGTTCGGCACAGAAGGCGGCATCACCTGATCCAGTGGAAAAGTGAACAATCCAACAAATGGAACAAGAGTATCCTCCTTCCTGTCATACTGTAATTCTATCAGCTAGGCCGCATCCACAAGCAGTACAGGGTCATTATTGTCATAATCAACAACATCAACTACTGATGATGGTTTATAAAAATGTATTGTGGCCTGAAGAAGGTGATGACCATGTCCAGCAGAACGTCTATACATTTCAGCCATTCTAATGTGGGTAAGAACAGCCTCCTAGATTTGAAGCGACAGAACGGTCTGCCTTTGCTTTGATCTGCAGTGTTTCAACTTGGTGGAATTTTACTTTGCATATGCTGGACCACCTATATGAGCAGGGTAAAAAGGTCAATAATTACACCATACACCGGATGACCACAGCAGGGAGCCTGTGTTATTTATTTATTTTTATAAATTTTTTGTTTAAAGATTTTACAGTGAAATGTAACAGAATCAAATAGGTACAGAGGCTTTTTAATAGTCAGATATGAGCATTTAGTAATGACATGTACAAATGTAGAATATATAAACTATTTTAAGCAATTGTATTTAAAGTGTACTGTAACTGTCATTCTTTTTTATTTTTGTAATTTATAGGGGCAGTGATGCTGACCATTTTTGTAATATACTTTGTTTACTGAAATCTTACATTTATATTAGAAAATAGCTCTAAAGTTTTCCATTTTGAGCCTTAGCAACGCTCCTCTGTTTACATAACAAAGTCAATGTTGAGTAAGTCTCCACAGTTATGTAAACAGATGACAGAGGAGCGTTGCTAAGGTTCAAAACGGGCCACTTTAGAGCAATTTTTCTAATAGAAATGTACAATTTCAGTAATTAAAGTATATTGCAAAAATGGTCAGTATCACTGCCCCTATTCATTACAAAAATAGAAAAAGGAATGACAGTTACACTTTAAATGCAAACATGCAAACTTACATGCTGCAAGTCTTCTATTGAGGGAAAAGGAGGAAAAAAAACTAGCAAGATAGTCACAAAACAGGTATAGGAATGGAATTGGTGTCCGCCTCCAGAGCGGAATGGTGACTGAACAGAGGCAAACTGATGCATTCTGACAGAATATTTTCCATTCAGAATGCACTAGGGCAAAACTGATCCATTTTGGACCGCTTCTGAGAGCTTATCAGTCATCACGGATCTCAGAAACTTTAGCCTTGTAGTAACATGTTGTAGTTTGCTTTCCATCCTGGGATGTGGAGCAAGACAGATCCGTTTTCTCTGCCACAATAGAAAACGGATCCGTCCTCCATTGACTTTCAATAAAGTTCCTGACGAATCCGTCTTGGCAATGTTAAAGATGATACAACCGGATCTGTTCATAGCAGATGGTTGTATTATCAGTACCGGAAGCCTTTTTGCTGAACTCTAGCCTAAAATGTTCAGAACAAGCTATTGCTTTTTTTGATACTACTGTGTGTATAAACATGGGCTGGGATCTGCCACTTATGAGGGATACGTTTTGAACATATTTTAATTTAACGAGCATAACAAATCCAAAAGTGGATTGTGTCTTAATTCGTTTACCCATAGCCATATATGTCACTGCCACTTTGACATTACCAATACTGTCTTTAAAGACCTTTTAAGGGATTATAAACTGTCCTAGAACAACCCAGAGTGTCATACGCAACTTTTAGGAGCAAATTGAGAACTTTCCATTTCGCCCAAATTATTTGTACCAGAATTTAATCTTTTGACAAATTCATTAGAATAGGAACTGAAGAAATTCACTCATCTCTGATATATCATAAAAATCTCTCTCCTATGACTGCATACGGAAAGACTAGAGTACCTCAAGAAGGAACAATACAGCATAAGCAACAAAATAAAGGGGCCATTCACTTTGCAAACCTGTGTGCATGAGTGCTTATATTGCTTATATATTTGATAGCAGTTGCAGTAATAATCGTACCAAAAATAATTAAAAAATTCAGGAATTGACTAAATTGAAGCTTATTTTAATAACTGTAAATGTGATATGGGAAAAATAACTACAGTAATTATTTGAATATGAGCTGCTTAACATTTCTTGGGTTATATTAAAACTTGTTAAATGAAAACCCAATTACCAACCAGACTGATCGTTCTTTTAGCAGTAGAATCATTAAAAATGACACATTACCTTTCAAGAAAGTATTTCATCTGGTACAGGATGGTCTATAGGGGCCTCATTTATTGTAAATTAAAGTATGGGTTCTTGCAATGCACTACAAAACAGCAAGTGCACTGGAAGTTCAATAAAGTAATCTTTGATCCATGGTGTTTCAGTGTAATTGTTCCTGTCTGTCAGTCACCTAAGTGCAAAGTGCTCTTTGGAGCTGAAAAAGTTTTCCCTTGATAATACATGATACCTGCAATTATATTACATATCAAGAGGAAACCGTGAGCATAGGCAAAGAAGTTGTCTGCCATTTGAGTTTCATGTTCATCAAGGAATTAACATCATAGATAAATGTTTTACTTATTTAACTTACAGCTTAATTTCTAATTCACCCTGGAAGTTTATACATATTTATTGCGTTTGTACAGTGCTTCAATTAACTTTTTTAAATTACGACTTGATCTCTTTTATATGATAAATTAAAGAATTTTATTTAACATGCCACGTTAGCCAGGCAGATAAAGTATTATATACAGAGCTTACAGCTACAGTATGTCACACACCACTGCACAAATCTCAAACCAAAGATCGCAGTTAAAGTGTAGATGTAAGTACAGTAAGTGTATTTTTGTCATATTATATAAAGTAAGGCTTCGTTCACATCACCGTTCAGCCTTTCCGTTCTCCTGCTCCGTTTAGGAGCAGGAGAACGGAAAGGACGGATTCGGCACATAACTGAGCCCTAACTGAGCTGAACAAAGCCTAAAGACAACAATGACTATAATGTGGTCCATTAGGTGTGTGATGAAGATGACAGAAGATGATTTTGGAGCAGAGACAAAAGTTGTGCATGCAGGACTTCTGTCTCCACTACAAAATAATCTTCTGAGCGGACACCTAATGGACCCTATTATAGTCTATGGGGTCTTTAGTAGAGATGAGCGAACACCTGGATGTTCGGGTTCGAGAAGTTCGGCCGAACTTCCCGAAAATGTTCGGGTTCGGGATCCGAACTCGACCCGAACTTTATCCCGAACCCGAACCTCATTGAAGTCAATGGGGACCCGAACTTTTAGGCACTAAAAAGGCTGTAAAATAGTCCCGGAACGGGCTAGAGGGCTGCCAAAGGCAGCAAAATGTAGGTAAATCCCCTGCAAACAAATGTGGATAGGGAAATGAATTAAAATAAAATAAAATAAATAAAATTTAACCAATATCAATTGGAGACAGGTCCCACTGCAAGTTATCATGCGTCATTTCACTCAACACTGGAGAAGGCCACTTTCAGTTATTTTGGCCCAGCACCCAGACAGAGGAGAGAGGTCCCACAGCAAGGAATACGTCGTCATATCAACCACCACCGGAGAAGGCCACTCTCAGCTATTTCGGCCCAGCACCCAGACAGAGGAGAGAGGTCCCACAGCAAGGAATCATGCGTCATATCAACCACCACCGGAGAAGGCCACTCACAGTTATTTCAGTCCAGCAGCCAGACAGAGGAGAGAGGTCCCACAGCAAGGAATCATGCGTCATATCAACCACCACCGGAGAAGGCCACTCACAGTTATTTCAGTCCAGCAGCCAGACAGAGGATACAGGTCCCACAGCAAGGAATCATGCGTCATATCAACCACCACCCAGCACCCAGTCAGAGGAGAGAGGTCCCACAGCAAGGAATCATGCGTCATATTACACACCACTGGAGAAGGCGATTTTCAGTTATTTAGGCCCCAGCACCCAGTCAGAGCAGAGAGGTCCCACAGCAAGGAATCATGCGTCATATCACCCACCACTGGAGAAGGCCATTTTCAGTTATTTAGGCCCCATCACCCAGTCAGAGGAGAGAGGTCCCACTGCAAGGAATCATGCGTCATATCAACCACCACCGGAGAAGGCCACTCTCAGTTATTTCAGCCCAGCAAACCAGACAGAGGAGAGAGGTCCCACAGCAAGGAATCATGCGTCATATCACCCACCACTGGAGAAGGCCACTTTCAGTTATTTCGGCCCCAGCACCCAGATAGAGGAGAGAGGTCCCACAGCAAGGAATCATGCGTCATATCACCCACCACTGGAAAAGGCCATTTTCAGTTATTTAGGCCCCAGCACCCAGTCAGAGGAGAGAGGTACCACAGCAAGGAATCATGCGTCATATCAACCACCACCGGAGAAGGCCACTCTCAGTTATTTCAGCCCAGCACCCAGACAGAGGATACAGGTCCCACAGCAAGAAATCATGCGTCATATCAACCACCACCGGAGAAGGCCACTCTCAGTTATTTCGGCCCAGCACCCAGACAGAGGAGAGAGGTCCCACAGCAAGGAATCATGTGTCATATCAGCCACCACCGGAGAAGGCCACTTTCAGTTATTTAGGCACAGCACCCAGACAGAGGAGAGAGGTCCCACAGCAAGGAATCATGCGTCATATCAACCACCACCGGAGAAGGCCACTCTCAGTTATTTCAGCCCAGCACCCAGACAGAGGAGAGAGGTCCCACAGCAAGGAATCATGCGTCATATCAACCACCACCGTCCCACAGCAAGGAATCATGCGTCATATCAACAGCAAGGAATCATGCAAGGAATCATGCGTCATATCAACCACCAACGGAGAAGGCCACTCTGTTATTTCGGCCCCACCACCCAGACAGAGGAGAGGTTCATTCAACTTTGTGTTGCACCGCAAGATCATGGTAAAGTTAAAAAAATGAGGATTCAATAAAGAAGTGCACCGGAGTACAAGAATACATGGTTGAGGGGGAGGCAGTTATAAATGTCTATTCTGCACAAGGGAGGGACAGGTCCTGTGGGATCCATGCCTGGTTTTTATGAACGTCAGCTTGTCCACGTTGGCTGTGGACAGGCGGCTGCGTTTGTCAGTAATGACGCCCCCTGCCATGCTGAATACACGTTCAGACAAAACGCTGGCCGCCGGGCAGGCCAGCACCTCCAAGGCATAAAATGCTAACTCTGGCCACGTGACCAATTTGGAGACACAGAAGTTGAATGGGGCCGAACCATCAGTCAGTACGTGGAGGGGTGTGCAGACGTACTGTTCAACCATCTTAGTGAAATGCTGCCTCCTGCTAACACGTTCCGTATCAGGTGGTGGTGCAGTTAGCTGTGGCGTGGAGACAAAACTTTTCCACATTTCTGCCATGCTAACCCTGCCCTCAAAGGAGCTGGTCGTGACACAGCTGCGTTAGCGACCTCTTGCTCCTCCTCTGCCTTCGCCTTGGGCTTCCACCTGTTCCCCTGTGACTTTTGGGAATGCTCTCAGGAGCGCCTCTACCAGCGTGCGCTTGTACTCGCGCATCTTCCTTTCACGCTCCAGTGCAGGAAGTAAGGTGGGCACATTGTCTTTGTACCGGGGATCCAGCAGGGAGGCAATCCAGTAGTCCGCACACGTTAAAATGTGGGCAACTCTGCTGTCATTGCGCAGGCACTGCAGCATGTAGTCGCTCATGAGTGCCAGGCTCCCCAGAGGTAAGGACAAGCTGTCCTTCGTCCTCTGTATCCCCCCAGCCACGCACCAGTGATGAGCCTGAGCTGTGTCGGGTGCCACCCCGCTGTGAACCTGCTTCATCCTCATCCTCCTCCTCTTCATTCTCCTCGTTCTCCAGTAGTGGGCCCTGGCTGGCCACATTTGTACCTGGCCTCTGCTGTTGCAAAAAACCTCCCTCTGAGCCACTTCTAACAGACTCGTCTGAAAGTGTTAAAAATGACCCCTCATCCTCCTCCTCCTGGGCCACCTCCTCTTCCATCATCGCCCTAAGCGTTTTCTCAAGGAGACATAGAAGTGGTATTGTAACGCTGATAACGGTGTCATCGCCACTGGCCATGTTGGTGGAGTACTCGAAACAGTGCAACAGGGCACACAGGTCTCGCATGGAGGCCCAATCATTGGTGGTGAAGTGGTGCTGTTCCGCAGTGCGACTGACGCGTGCGTGCTGCAGCTGAAACTCCACTATGGCCTGCTGCTGCTCGCACAGTCTCTCCAGCATGTGCAAGGTGGAGTTCCACCTGGTGGGCACGTCGCATATGAGGCGGGAAGGCCGAAGTTCCGCTGTAGCGTAGATAGGCGAGCAGTGGCAGGATGTGAACGCCGGAGCGCGCACAGACGGCCCTCACTTTATGCAGCAGCTCTGACACGTCGGGGTAGTTGTGAATGAACTTCTGCACCACCAAATTCAGCACATGCGCCAGGCAAGGGATGTGCGTCAAACCGGCTAGTCCCAGAGCTGCAACAAGATTTCACCCATTATCGCACACCACCAGGCCGGGCTTGAGGCCCACCGGCAGCAACCACTGGTCGGTCTGTTGTTCAATACCCCGCCACAACTCCTGCGCGGTGTGGGGCCTGTCCCCCAAACATATGAGTTTCAGAATGGCCTGCTGACGTTTACCCGGGCTGTGGTGAAGTTGGTGGTGAAGGTGTGTGGCTGACTGGATGAGCTGGTGAAGCAGAGGAGGAGGAAGCCGAGTAGGAGGAGGAGGCTACAGGAGGCAAAGAATGATGCCCTGCGATCCTTGTCGGCGGAAGGACGTGCGCCAAGGAACTCTCCGCCTGCGGCCCAGCCGCCAGTACATTTACACAGTGTGCAGTTAGGGAGATATAGCGTCCCTGGCCGTGCTTACTGGTCCACGTATCTGTGGTTAGGTGGACCTTGCCACAGATGGCGTTGCGCAGTGCACACTTGATTTTATCGGATACTTGGTTGTGCAGGGAAGGCACGGCTGTCTTGGAGAAGTGGTGGCGGCTGGGAACAACATACTGTGGGACAGCCATGGAAATCAGCTGTTTGAAGCTGTCTGTGTCCACCAGCCTGAATGACAGCATTTCAAAGGCCAGTATTCGGTCTCACCACTGCCTCTTCCTCTGAACTATGAAAGTCAGTGGCACGACATTCATTCCATGTGGGGTCTAGGACCTCATCGTCCCTGCATCGTCTTCCACACAGTCTTCCTCCCTGACCTCCTGTTCGGTCTGCACACTGCAGAAAGACGCAGCAGTTGGCACCTGTGTTTCGTCATCATCAGAGACGTGCGGACTCCGATGAGGTGGTATTCCCATTTCCTCATCATCAGGAAACATCAGTGGTTGTGCATCAGTGCATTCTATGTCTTCCACCACTGGGGAAGGGCTAGGTGGATTTCCTTGGGAAACCCTGCCAGCAGAGTCTTCAAAAAGCATAAGAGACTGCTGCATAACTTGAGGCTCTGACAGTTTCCCTGATATGCATGGGGGTGATGTGACAGACTGATGGGCTTGGTTTTCAGGTGCCACCTGTGCGCTTTCTGCAGAAGACTGGGTGGGAGATAATGTTGTGAACATGCTGGATCCACTGTCGGCCTCCCAATTGACTAGCGCCTGTACCTGCTCAGGCCATACCATCCTTAGAACGGCATTGGGCCCCACCAAATATCGCTGTAAATTCTGGCGGGTACTGGAACCTGAGGTAGTTGGTTCACAAGGACGTGTGGCTGTGGCAGAATGGCCACTGGAGAAGGCCACTTTCAGTTATTTGGGCCCAGCACCCAGACCAGAGGAGAGGTCCCACAGCAAGGAATCATGCATCATATCACCCACCACTGGAGAAGGCCACTTTCAGTTATTTCAGGCCCCAGCACCCAGACAGAGGATACAGGTCCCACAGCAAGGAATCATGCGTCATATCACCCACCCACTGGAGAAGGCCACTCTCAGTTATTTAGGCCCCAGCACCCAGACCAGAGGAGAGGTTCCACAGCAAGGAATCATGCGTCATATCACCCACCACTGGAGAAGGCCACTTTCAGTTATTTCATCTAGCACCCAGACAGGAGACAGGTCCCACAGCAGGGAATCATGCGTCATATCACCCACCACTGGAGAAGGCCACTTTCAGTTATTTCGGCCTCAGCACCCAGACAGAGGAGAGGTCCCACAGCAAGGAATCATCGTCATATCACCCACCACCGGAGAAGGCCACTTTCAGTTATTTCGGCCCTAGCACCCAGACAGAGGAGAGAGGTCCCACAGCAAGGAATCATGCGTCATATCACCCACCACTGGAGAAGGCCACTTTCAGTTATTTCAGTCCTAGCACCCAGACAGAGGAGAAGGTCCCACAGCAAGGAATCATGCGTCATATCACCCACCACTGGAGAAGGCCACTCTCAGTTATTTCGGCCCAGCACCCAGACAGAGGAAGAGGTCCCCAGCAAGGAATCATGCGTCATATCACCCACCACTGGAGAAGGCCACTTTCAGTTATTTCGGCCCAGCACCCAGACAGAGGAGAGAGGTCCCACAGCAAGGAATCATGCGTCATATCAACCACCACTGGAGAAGGCCACTTTCAGTTATTTCGGCCCAGCACCCAGACAGAGGAGAGAGGTCCCACAGCAAGGAATCATGCGTCATATCAACCACCACCGGAGAAGGCCACTTTCAGTTATTTCGGCCCCACCACCCAGACAGAGGAGAGGTTCATTCAACTTTGGGTTGCACCGCAAGATCATGGTAAGTTAAAAAAATGAGGATTCAATAAAGAAGTGCCCGGAGTACAAGAATACATGGTTGAGGGAGGCAGTTATAAATGTCTATTCTGCACAAGGGAGGCACAGGTCCTGTGGGATCCATGCCTGGTTCATTTTATGAACGTCAGCTTGTCCCGTTGGCTGTGGACAGGCGGCTGCGTTTGTCAGTAATGGCGCCCCCTGCCGTGCTGAATACACGTTCAGACAAAGCGCTGGCCGCCGGGCAGGCCAGCACCTCAAGGCATAAAATGCTAACTCTGGCCACGTGGACAATTTGGAGACCCAGAAGTTGAATGGGGCCGAACCATCAGTCAGTACGTGGAGGGGTGTGCAGGCGTACTGTTCAACCATGTTAGTGAAATGCTGCCTCCTGCTAACACGTTCCGTATCAGGTGGTGGTGCAGTTAGCTGTGGCGTGGAGACAAAACTTTCCACATTTCTGCCATGCTAACCCTGCCCTCAGAGGAGCTGGCCGTGACACAGCTGCGTTGGCGACCTCTTGCTCCTCCTCTGCCTTCGCCTTGGGCTTCCACCTGTTCCCCTGTGACATTTGGGAATGCTCTCAGGAGCGCCTCTACCAGCGTGCGCTTGTACTCGCGCATCTTCCTATCACGCTCCAGTGCAGGAAGTAAGGTGGGCACATTGTCTTTGTACCGGGGATCCAGCAGGGTGGCAGCCCAGTAGTCCGCACACGTTAAAATGTGGGCAACTCTGCTGTCGTTGCGCAGGCACTGCAGCATGTAGTCAGCTCATGTGTGCCAGGCTCCCCAGAGGTAAGGACAAGCTGTCCTCTGTGGGAGCGTATCGTCATCGTCCTCCGTATCCCCCAGCCACGCACCAGTGATGGGCCTGAGCTGTGTCGGGTGCCACCCCGCTGTGAACCTGCTTCATCCTCATCCTCCTCCACCTCCTCCTCATCCTCCTCGTCCTCCAGTAGTGGGCCCTGGCTGGCCACATTTGTACCTGGCCTCTGCTGTTGCAAAAACCTCCCTCTGAGCCACTTCTAACAGACTGGCCTGAAAGTGCTAAAAATGACCCCTCATCCTCCTCCTCCTCCTCCTGGGCCACCTCCTCTTCCATCATCGCCCTAAGCGTTTTCTCAAGGAGACATAGAAGTGGTATTGTAACGCTGATAACGGTGTCATCGCCACTGGCCATGTTGGTGGAGTACTCGAAACAGCGCAACAGGGCACACAGGTCTCGCATGGAGGCCCAATCATTGGTGGTGAAGTGGTGCTGTTCCGCAGTGCGACTGACGCGTGCGTGCTGCAGCTGAAACTCCACTATGGCCTGCTGCTGCTCGCACAGTCTCTCCAGCATGTGCAAGGTGGAGTTCCACCTGGTGGGCACGTCGCATATGAGGCGGTGGCGGGAAGGCCGAAGTTCCGCTGTAGCGCAGACAGGCGAGCAGCGGCAGGATGTGAGCGCCGGGCGCGCACAGGCGGCCCGCACTTTATGCAGCAGCTCTGACATGTCGGGGTAGTTGTGAATGAACTTCTGCACCACCAAATTCAGCACATGCGCCAGGCAAGGGATGTGCGTCAAACCGGCTAGTCCCAGAGCTGCGGCGAGATTTCGCCCATTATCGCACACCACCAGGCCGGGCTTGAGGCCCACCGGCAGCAACCACTGCGTCGGTCTGTTGTTCAATACCCCGCCACAACTCCTGCGCGGTGTGGGGCCTGTCCCCCAAACATATGAGTTTCAGAATGGCCTGCTGACGTTTACCCGGGCTGTGCTGAAGTTGGTGGTGAAGGTGTGTGGCTGACTGGATGAGCTGGTGGAAGCAGAGGAGGAGGAAGCCGAGTAGGAGGAGGAGGCTACAGGAGGCAAGAATGATGCCCTGCGATCCTTGGCGGCGGAAGGACGTGCGCCAAGGAACTCTCCGCCTGCGGCCCAGCCGCCACTACATTTACCCAGTGTGCAGTTAGGGAGATATAGCGTCCCTGGCCGTGCTTACTGGTCCACGTATCTGTGGTTAGGTGGACCTTGCCACAGATGGCGTTGCGCAGTGCACACTTGATTTTATCGGATACTTGGTTTGTGCAGGGAAGGCACGGCTGTCTTGGAAGTAGTGGCGGCTGGGAACAACATACTGTGGGACAGCCATGGACATCAGCTGTTTGAAGCTGTCTGTGTCCCACCAGCCTGAATGACAGCATTTCCAAGGCCAGTCATTCGGTCTCACCACTGCCTCTTCCTCCTGAACTATGAAAGTCAGTGGCATTCGACATTCATTCCATGTGGGCTCGAGGGCCTCGTCGTCCCTGCAGCGTCTTCCACGCGGTCTTCCTCCCTGACCTCCTGTTCGGTCTGCACCTGCAGAAGACGCAGCAGTTGGCACCTGTGTTTCGTCATCATCAGAGGCGTGCGGACTCCGATGAGTGGTATTCCCACTGTCCTCATCATCAGGAAACATCAGTGGTTGTGCATCAGTGCATTCTATGTCTTCCACCACTGGGGAAGGGCTAGGTGGATTCCCTTGGGAAACCCTGCCAGCAGAGTCTTCAAACAGCATAAGAGACTGCTGCATAACTTGAGACTCTGACAGTTTCCCTGATATGCATGGGGGTGATGTGACAGACTGATGAGGCTTGGTTTTCAGGTGCCACCTGTGCGCTTT
The DNA here is from genome assembly GCA_033119425.1 of Bufotes viridis. NCBI lineage: Eukaryota > Metazoa > Chordata > Amphibia > Anura > Bufonidae > Bufotes > Bufotes viridis. The sequence goes on from CM065590.1 coordinate 344,383,374, forward strand.
CTGCAGAAGACTGGGTGGGGAGATAATGTTGTGAACATGCTGGATCCACTGTCGGCCACCCAATTGACTAGCGCCTGTACCTGCTCAGGCCTTACCATCCTTAGAACGGCATTGGGCCCCACCAAATATCGCTGTAAATTCATGGCGGGTACTGGAACCTGAGGTAGTTGGTTCACTAGGGCGATGTGGCTGTGGCAGAATGGCCCACGTCCTCTCCCAGCACCCGAGGTCCACTATGCTCTGCCAGGCCACAACGTTATACACCCCTACTCTGGGCTTGTTGTGCTGCCTCCATATGCTCCCCGGACCAGCGGCAACACCCTTTCTATCCGTTCCTGCATCTGGGTGACATACTCAATGACACTTTTGTGGGGGACAGGCTGTTGTTCCCATGCTTCCTTGGCGATATCCAACAGGCCCCGAGGGTGTCTGCCATAAAGCAGTTCGAAGGGCGAGAAGCCCAGTAGAGGCCTGGGGTACCTCTCGCACTGCGAACATGAGATAGGGCAGAAGCAGGTCCCAGTCCTTCCCATCTCTAGACACCACCCTCTTTAACATATTTTTTAGAGTTTGGTTAAACCTCTCCAACAAGACCGTCTGTTTGCGGATGGTAAACGGACGTCCGTAACTGCTTTATACGCAACAATTTACACAGTTCCCTCATTACTTTGGACATAAAAGGGGTCCCTTGGTCTGTCAGAACCTCTTTTGGCAGGCCCACACGGGAAAACATCTCCATTAACTCTTTGGCAATGAGCTTAGCTGAGGTATGTCGCCAGAGGCACCGCCTCCGGATACCGAGTGGCATAGTCGAGAACTACCAGAATGTGTTGGTGGCCCCTGGCAGACTTTGGTACAGGCCCAATTAAATCCATAGCGATTCGCTCGAACGGTACTTCAATAATTGGCAGAGGTACCAGAGGGACTACGGAAATGTGGCTGGGGGCTAGTTATCTGACAGGTCGGACAGGACTTACAATAATTCTCTACCTCCTTGAACACACTGGGCCAATAAAACCGCTGCAGTATGCGGTCCTGGGTTTTCTGCCACCCCAGGTGTCCCCAAGAACATGTTGGTGGGCAAGCTCCATGACAAGCTTGCGATACGCTGTGGGCACCACCAACTGTTCAACAGGTTCACCTCGGATTTGGTTCACCCGATACAACATATCCTGCAGAACAATAAATCGTGGGAACATTAATTCAGCCCCTGGTTTCTGGGGTTTACCATCAATTTCCAGCACATTCTCCCAGGCCCTGGTTAGGGTTTGGTCCCGGTGTTGTGCGGTCCCAAAATTTTCCCGGAGACATTGAGGTCTGCCAACTCAGGCCCCGGTGGCAAGTCCTCCGTGTCTCCCACCATTACACTCAGTGGGGTTGTCTCCCCACTACCGCTGCAGCAGTGGTCACCCCTACCGCTGGCCCTTCAGACTCGGGCTCCCAGGGTTCTGGCCTTCCAGGGGTATCAGGCCACTCTGCTAGGGTTACCCCTGTCTCAGGGCTATTAGTCACTTTCATCTCAGGCCACAGTGACGGAAAACCAGGAAGTCTCTCCCAATTATTAGTTCATAGGGCAGCTTTGTGGAGATCGCCACTTCACAAGTCCAGGTGCCGGCCGCCGTGGACAGAGACATTACAGCCGTGGGATAGTCCTTTAAGTCTCCGTGTATACACACCACACCAACTTTCCGGCCCGTATACTGGGTGGGCTGTACCAGGGCAGCACTTACCAGGGTTACCAGGCTCCCTGAGTCCAACAGCGCCACTGCCAGGTTATCCCCGATTTGCACCTGGCACAGATGTCGATTGTCTATTGTCTCGGGGTGCCGGTCGCACACAGTCTCCGGGCATACATGGAAGCCCGGTACCCATAATTAATCTCCATGGGTTCCCCCACTGTGGACAGTCGGCCCTTACGTGGCCAGGCTCGTGACACCGCCAGCAGACTACTGGGGAGGGATCTGCAAGGGGTACATCCCGGGCGGGTTTGGCCGGCCGCCGGGACTGGGGTGGAGGTTTCCGGGGTTTGACTGGCCTCCTCCCAAAGAACCCCCTGCAGGTTTCTGGTGGCCTCATATCGCTCCACCAGGTCGACCATCTCAAGGGCATTGGTGGGGGATACCTGGCCGATCCAGTGCTGGAGAGGGTATGGCAAAGACCTCCAGAATACATCTGCTAACAGACGGTCGAGCATAGCAGTGGGAGTCAGTATGTCTGGCTGCAGCCATTTTGCAACCGATGTAGCAGGTCATAGTATTGTGGTCTGGCGGGTTCAGCCGGGTTAAATTCCCACTGATGCACCCGCTGGGCCCGGACCAAAACATTCACCCCCAGTCTTGCTAGAATCTCACCTTTCACGGTCGGGTAGTCAGCTGCCTGGACATCTGCCAAATCGAAAAAAACTTGCTGGGGTCCGGCTGCCAGGAGCAGAGCAACCACCTCGGCCCACTGGTCACGGGGTAACTTTTCCCTCACGGCGACCTTCTCAAAGACGGCTAGGTATGTCTCCACGTCGTCTGCGGGGGTCATCTTTGGGATCGCCGCACGGACCGCTTTCCGGGCATCATGGGCGTGGTGGGACGCTCCTGCCGCCTGTAATGCCATCACATGTTGCAGCAATAACTGGTTGGTCTCCCGCTGCTGCACGTTAGCCTCTATGAGGGCTTTCACAGCAGCCTCCATGTTGCCAGAAATCACAGGCTGCAACTTTGCCGGCCTAATATAGGACATACACTTTTGCTCAGCAAACAAAGTTCGGCGTTCACGCCAGCCTCACTGCGCATGCCCGCATCCGCCACCAAATGTGGGGAGTCGCTCTGGTAGACAGCGGTGCGGGTGCAGTTTAGAGGCAAAACAAGGAGTCCAGATGGTGCATCAAACAGTGTTTATTCACACTTGCACACCATAAATGAAAAGCAGTCTCTTGGTGACAGTTCACACACAACGGAAATACTGTGGCAAAACAAAAACAGGCCAACACAGGGTCCAGTCACCTTGGGTGGTTTAGGTGCGGGTTCACACCTAGCAGTCGGCTCAGCCGCAGGCGATTCCACCTTCAGGTCGCAGGGAAACACCACCTTGCTGAGCTCCTTCCTCCAGGACAGAGAATTCCTCAGCCCTGTTTGCAGGCTCCAGGATAATCACACACCCAGACACAGCTGCTGGCTGCGTTTTATACCCAGCCCAAAACATGGACTGGACCGTGGGGAGCAGCCACCCACCCTACTCTTTAGCTGCTCCCAGTAAGAGCCGGCCCGGATCGGCTTTGCAGCCATGCTATTTAACAGAGCAGCACTAGCTGCTGCAGACCAAAAACCCCGGCTCTTACCTCACCGAGGCCAGCAACCTCGGTGACACGTACCTGCTATCAAAAACAACACCTTGCACCCTCTTACAATATATATATATATACACACACATACATACACACGCTCGCGGCGTGTGTGTTTGGGGCTGGTATGCAACTTTTTCCGGGGCTGGTATGCAACTTTTTCCAGGGCTGGTTTTTATCCCCAGTCCGGCCCTGATAGCAACTTGTGATTTGTGAGCTGGCGAATTGTTGTGAAGCATTAACACACCTGCCGACAACTTCTCACGGAGTTTCTCTTCACATAATGCCTTCATTGTCTCCAGTAATTGTTTTCTTGAGTGGCATGAATTCTAACAATAAAATGCCTTTTATATCGCAAATTTCTTTGGAGTTGGTGACCCCATGTCCTTCCATTGCATGGACTTCTGTTTGTTCATGGTGGTAGACCTATGTTTCATCACCTATAATAAATCGAGAATAGAAGTCTCCTGGATTTTCTCTAAGCATGTCTAAATTCTCTTGGCTAAATTGCTGTTTTTTTGCTCAGTCGTCAACATTCGTGGCACCCTTTTGAGAACTCCCCTTTGACATCATCAAAACATCATGAATGATACTGAAAACTGTGCCATCTGAAATGCCTAATTCATAAGCTATAACACTGACTTTGACCTGACAGTCTTCCAAAATCTCTCCACTTTATGGCAAATTTCCTGGGAAGATGCTTCGAAAGGTCACCCTGACCCTGGGTTCACACCTGAGCGTTTCTGAGACGCGCGTTTTTGTCACGCTTATTACAGCGCGTCATACGCGCGTTTGTGACTCTGGAGACCAATTGAAAAAGGCATATCTACACTTTAGCGGCGTGTTAACGCGTGCGTTTCTGCGCGTTCCCATTGAAGTCTATGGGTGCAGCGCAGCGACAAAACGCCCAAAGAAGCTCAAGAACTTCTTTGAGTGTAGGGCGTTTACAGCGCATTCAAGCGCGCTGTAAACGCTCAGGTGAGAACCATGCCCATAGGAAACATGAGTTTTCTCCTGTTGAGTGTTTTACAGCCGCGTTCGAGCCGCTGTAAAGCAGCATGAGTGTGAACTGAGGATGAATGCTTGTCATCTTTAATTGATTCCCTACTCCATTTAAATTGCTTGGCCCAAAAATTTACTTGGTAGTAGGAAGGTGCATCATCACCAAATGCAGTAATCATTCTTTCATGGATTTCTTTAGACTTCTTTTCTACCTTTGTAAGAAATTTAATCACTGAATGAAGCTCCGAATCCCTCACTTTCTTTGTAGACCCGCACTGTACTGCACTTGCCATCCTGTCACTTAGAGTGTTTCATCAGACTGAACTGCTTCTGTGTGTGTTGCCTGTCCAGACATGTCTCAACCTGTACAGACAAGCTCGGCTCTCTAACACTGACAGAACATGCTGGTGTAGATAACTTATTGAACACCCCTTGTACATGCCTTTGTCTATTGTTTATCACAAAAGGAGTTTTTTTTGTAACCTATCTACAATAAATCTTATGTTTTAATGGTGGTGGGTCTATGAATATAATTGGATTTGAGCACTACTAGATTTACTATACAACAAAGTTCATAGTTTTCATACATTTACAGTATGCACAGAATAGCAGCATTTTGCCATGCAGAACTTTTCCAAGCTGCAAAGAAGGCCTGTGTGCTGGAACAGTTTCTTCTTTCTTTGTTCTAAAAAAATCTTTGAACACTTCATTTTGGTGGTGCCTTGGACTTCGTTTGACCTTGATTAACCCCTTAAGGACGCATGACATACCTGTACGTCATGGTTTCCGAGTCCTTAAGGACCCATGACGTACAGGTACGTCATGAGTAGTTCCGATCACTGCTGCTCAGCCGGCAGTGATCAGAACAAGGTACCTGCTGAAATCATTCAGCAGGTACCTAGTTACAATGCCCAGGGGGGTCTTGTGACCCCCCCATATCGGCGATCGCTGCAAACCGCAGGTCAATTCAGACCTGCGGTTTGCAGCGCTATGTCGTCTCTGATCCCCATGGTCTATGACCGCGGGGATCAGAGGGTTATGCCCCCAAACTGTTTATTTTTAACCCCCTGCAGCCCCCAATCATATGTGGCTGCGGGGTGCAGAGGGCTGGTTGCGGGTGGCGGGAGGCGGTGCGGGAGGCGGGCGGTGCGGCGGGCGGGATCGCGATTGCGATCCCCGCCCGCCTCCTCTGTAATGAATCCCTGGTGTCTAGTGGGTCTATCAGAGTGTCAGCACATTGCTGACACTCTGATAAAGCGGCTGGCATCTGTGCTTGATCAGATGCCAGCCGTTTAACCCTTCCATACCGCGGTCTGTACGGACCGCGGTATGGAAGGGTTAGCAGAGAGGAGCTCCCTCCCTCTCCCATCGGGGGCTGCTGTGCCTTTGCAGCCCCCAGCAGGATGGGATCGCAGAGGAGGGGCTCCACTCCCTCTGCTTCAATCACCCGCTGCCCTCTTGATGGCAGCGGGTGATGGTGCCATGGAGACAGGGCGCTTTCAGAAGCGTCCTGCTCTCCATGGTGCTGAAAAGTCTGAATAGACCTGCTAAAGGTCTATTCAGACTTTGTAAAGTACAAATACAGCACAGTGCACTATATAGTGTACTGTACTGTATTATACTGAACACCAGATCCACTGGATCTTTCAGAACCAAGTGGGTCTGGGTCAAAAAATGTAAAAAGTGAAAAAAAAGTAAAAATGAAAAAAAAACACATATCACTGAATAAAAATTAAAAAAATAAAATACACTACACATATTAGGTATCGCCGCGTTCGTAAAAATCTGCTCTATAAAAATATCACATGACTGAACTCGTCAGGTGAACGCCATAAAAAAAAATTGTGTAAATAAGCCTTTTTTTGGTAACTTACATCACTAAAAGTGCAATACAAAGCGATCAAAAAAGCGTATGCCTCCCAAAATAAAACCAATCAAACCGCCATCTCATCCCGCAAAAAATGAGCCCCTATAATTATGTTATAGGATGGGAAGATAGTGCAGATAGAGACCAGGGGCGAGGTAGTGTGTCTGGGGGAGGAATGGAAGAGGGGACTAGAACAGCTCAGAATGAAAGATGTAGGGTCAAAAATACACATAAACCTGTCAAATGTATGTATACTAATGCCAGAAGCCTGACTAACAAGACTGGTGAACTGGAATTAGTGATGTGTGAGGAGGACTATGACATAGTGGGAATAACTGAGACATGGCTGGATGATAGCTATGACTGGGCAGTTAATATAAAGGGTTACAATCTG